>WIGO01000038.1:156865-194776 GCA_014235945.1 Colletotrichum plurivorum
AGTAAAGAGGTAAAGAGGTAAAGAGGTAAAGAGGTAAAGAGGTAAAGAGGTAAAGAGGTAAAGAGGTAAAGAGGTAAAGAGGTAAAATATGTGAGAATGAGATTTTCGGCAGCGGCGAAAGGATTGTGAAGAGAGCCGGTCTTGACGAGACAGTGGGAAAGAGAAGAAGTAAATGGGCCATACCTGAATCCAACGGGACACTGATGAAAGAAGATGGAGTTGACGTGGGAGGAAGTTTTGTGTTGAAGTGAGGAAGTAAGACAGGGAAGGAAGGGAAACAAGAGAGGAAAAAGGAAGAGGAAAGAAGCCCAATAATCCAAATTGTCACAGAAATCACCTGACAGGCTATTTTAGGCAATTGACATGTCCCCATCCCGACTGAAGGAAGTGCATTTTTAAACTTCCATCTGGCTGCATGGCCTATACCTACCTACCTACCTAGGTAGGTAAGGTAGGTAGGTACTTATCAATTATCTAGGCAGGTACTAATCTTACAGTGGTTGATTCAGGTATCTGGTTATTGTTGGGAGGGTGTGTGCCTTAAACAAAGAAATTAAAAACACTCCTGCATTTTCAGGTGGGAGCAAGGTAACCTCTCATTCGAAAAGTTTCTCCTCCCTAGGTACCTACCCTCTGTTTCTCTCAGCGATACCTTCTCTTCTTGAACACTCTGAAACTTTCGGCCACTTCCACGGTCTCCGTCTTTGGACTCACCTCGCCCTCCATAGCGAAGTACTTACAAGAGGTCAGTTGTCCAATCCGACATAATGTTGACAAAACTACACGTCTAGTATTCTGACATGATATCTGGTGAAAAGCAACTTCAAAAATTCATCATGCCGCTCAACACAAAGCTCGCCGGCCCATCTCCGACCGATCAGCGTGGGGCAAGCACCACGCAGACATCCGAGCAGAAGATGACTGGAGATCATCAGCCTCATCAAGGCCCCAGCAAGCCTGCAGAAGAATCCACAGATTCTCTCCGCCAGGAGATCTATCTGAGAGACCAGCATATTCTTCAGCTCAAGAACGAGGTATCTCGGCTCACGACATATATTCAGCATCACTCGCACCACCAAATGGGGTTTCTACAGAACCTCTGGCCTTTTGCTGGACAGAACGGGTGCACGACTGCAGAGACTCAGAATCAGCTTCATCATCTTCGACAGTGGGTGACCTATCCCAGACCCCAAAAAGAGCGTCTTCAACAGGAACTAGCCAAAACCTCTCAAACTGCGCGTGAGCTAGAGGAAAAGCTCATTCTATCCTCTCAGAAGATTCGTGAACTTCAGCAACAGCTCACTCAGGCTTCTGGTCATGCGCATGCACTCGAGAAGAACTTCAGCCAGATCCAGTGCCAGAAGGATAAGGCTCACGAAGGCGAGATACGCAAGCATGAGGAACTCAATACCCTTCTCGAGGACGAGATCAAGAGCATGAAGAAGGAATTGGTGTCCAAGGAAGTCGCTGAAGCCAGAGCTCGCGACATTGTCAACTCCAACAAGACTTCAGATGATCTGATCCGCGGCAAGTGGAATACTATGGCTTACAACATCAAGGCTCTCGCCAGCACTCTTCTCACCCACTGTCCACCGATGAAGCAACTGCAACCCCAGCATGACGGCCGGCCTTCTGCCATTTCAGACATGAAGCCCGAAGACTACGAATTCCTTCAAGACGAGGACATGCGATCCCTCATCGTCCAGAAGTATCTTTGGCGCTCTGTCGTCGATAGCGTCCTTGGAGGACCCCAGAAGCACGACATGCGCCGAGCCTGGGGAAAGAATGTCGGAAGAAGCTTCTACGTTTTTGTCAGCTCATTTCTGGGTGAGACATTGTCCAGGTACTCTGTTTAAATACTGCAAGCCGCAGGTTGCTAACTGTTCGAGTGACAGATGCTGGAATATCCACGAAAGACATGGAAGAGTTCTTCCGCTGGAAAGCCCAGGGTTCAAACATGGTCGAGAAGATCATCGGAAGCGACGGGGAAGATATTGTTGACATCGTGAAGACAGAGTACCGAGGATTCTCTGCGCTTTTGCCGGAGGAGAAACGAGGCAGCAAGAGTGCCCAGCAGAGCCTCATCAAACAACTCCACAAAGTCTATGCCGAAGCTGCTGACCTTCACTCCATCTTCATGAAGTCAAGAGCCTACTTCCTGGTTGCTTGGGCCGAAAAGAAGGGCCCCATGGCGTACAAGCCGGAATATATGGACGCTGAGGCATACGAGACCGACCTGGACACCAACAGCATTGTCCTCTGTCAAGTGTCTCCTGCTCTGATCAAGTATGGCAACGCCGATGGCATGGGTTACGACAACGGCGAGGTGTTGATCAAGCTAAACGTCGTTTGTAATTAGTTGGGACCGATGAAACAAACGGGATTGGGCTGGCTGCAGTAAGCAGAAACAAAATTGGAATGCATGGCCGTGGATTAGGCACTCTTGTCGGGGCGATGTTCATCAGTAGATAGCTTCGGACGCTAAATTGTGCGCTTCACGCCTAGTCATTAGGAATTACCCAACTCGATTGCCCAAATGTCTCTGCTGCTGTTGATGTGCAAAGGACACGATGAGATTGCAAGAGAACAGAGGGACAAAAAAGGAAAAATCCAAAAACAATAGCACGACTTGGTATCGATCCAAGGACCTCTGGGTTATGAGCCCAGCGCTCTACCCCTGAGCTACCGTGCTGACTGATGACTTTTGGGGCAAAATCTTGATCTATAAAGGGTGATCCAAAAAGTGGGTCTCAAACTGTGCTCAAGCACGTGTTCTTGCCAGCGCTAATGCAACCCAATTGAAGAAGGCTGCACCTATTGAAATCAAGCAATGACTCGAAGCTGGGCTGGAATGTCAAAACTGAGTTGACTGCCCGTCAACCTTGATTTTTCCGCTCCAAGGGTCGTCCTTCCATTTGCTTCTGTTGGTGCGATTCTGGTTCGCACCTGCCCTTCCGGCTCAGTGTCCCGTGGCAACGGCAGCGTGCGGCACAGAGCCTGACCCCGGAAAGAGCCCCGCCCAACCGCCCGCCAAGACACACAATGAGGCCGTCTGGAGTGGCGGAGCACTGCCTGGAACGGTCACTGGACGGAACCTGAAGGATCGCTGGAAGCCTCAAAATCGCGTCTCTTCAGCGGCAACAACGCTGAACCACCCCCCGCAAACAATGGAAACCACAGTGTGAGGTCAAGTGAGGCCCACCCGGATCACGTTTTCGGGTGTTCTGGGCCACTGAGAGCCTCCCGTTTCCCCCAACCACCGCCCGGGGCCAAGATCGGCAAGGCAAACGAGCGGACTGCGAACTGCACTGGGCTGCCCGTTTTTTGCAGGGGGACCTCGATGCACTGCAACAGAAGATGGTGGTCATAAAAATCTGGCCAAGTCCCGTATCCCAACGCAACGGGGGAAGGTGACGCCCTGCCTTCTTGCCTTTTCATCTCACTCTCACCCCTTCACCGACACTTTTCTTTGCCGCCGCTGCTGGGACGTCGATTGTGTTCCTCGAAAAAACAAAAAGGCCTGAGAGACGGGTGCACAAAGTCATGTTTAGTCGCGAGCCGCGAGCCGCAAGCGATTCTCAACACCGACAACGACGGCAAACGCCCTGATGTCGCGCTACCAAGGACTCAACTCGTCGGACCTGTTTCGCTTCGACACGCTCGCCCTGCGCGATGACATCCTGTTGATCGACGGGAGGACGGCCTCCAAGGTCGAGTACGACGAGTACGTCGTCTTCAAGAAGGACAGGAGCATCCCGTCGGGGCCCGAGCCGGACGAGGAGGGCGGCGATGATGTCAGCTTCAAGCTCAACCACACTGAGGAGACGCCCGGTTACCAGATGCTCGATCTCGCCTTCCGCCGCGGATGGGTGGTAGACCCTAATGTAAGGACTCGCGAGTCAGATTCGCATCTTCATGAGAACCAATTGCTAACGTCGACTCAGGGAGACTTCACCCAAGACCCCGCCCGCGACCCGTCGCTGGTCCTCGATGGACGGGTGCGACGAGTGTGAGCGACCTCACCAAGCTTCTGAAGTTCTGGCTGACAGACGCAGCATCTGCTTCCGCCGGAACAAGTCCCTTGACCGCCGGGAAGACGGCATCACCATGACGCCTCAAGACCTGGACGCTCTGGAGCTGCACCCTGCAACACTACAGTATTCTCGTCGCGTCACGAACGAGTCTCGCTTCTGGTCTCTCGACCAAAACAAGCTCAGTACGTCCTTCGCGCAACTACCACAAGCAGCAGAGACTGACCTTCCCAGGCCTCATTTTGTCCTTCTCGATGAACCCAAGGACACCTTACGATTTCATGTCTCTCACTTATAATATTAGAACCCGCACGTCGACGGTATTGGTCAGGCAATCCTACCACCCCCGTCAACATAATCTCGAGAACCTCGACGAATACGACCTCCGCATGGAGTCCTGCCGCGGGCACTGGGCTCACCCGTTCGTCACCCCCGTCGTGCTGCTCCAGGTTCAGTTCATGCGCACAGAGGAGGCCGTCATGGAGAACATCGACCACGTCAAGTCCCTCGAGTGGGACGTAAGCAGCATCGCGGGCTTCGAAGCCTTCGAGATGGAGAGGGAGCGCCGATCGAAGCTCATCCGCAGACTCACGTTCAGCGCCAACAACGACAAGCAGCCGATGGTAGCGGGTCCCCAGAGCATGGCTATCCTCATGAAGTCCGCGCACGACGTGCTGAAGGAGTCGATCAAGCTGTTGGATACCGTTCGCTGGATGGAGAGGGTCGTCAAGCTGATGCTGCAGTCCGGCGACGAGCTGGCGCAGCGCATGTCGGGATCCGAAATCAACACGAAGCTCAACGACTGGGCCGCCAGAGAATTGCACGAAGATCAACGCGATCGAGACCAGCAGGACCAGCAACAGCCTGACGACCTACCAACGGGGCCTCCGTCCCGCTCGTCCGCCAGCACTCGGCGGAGGTCGCTGCCTGCTGCGCCTGACCCGCTGGCCGACCCTCTCGGAAACCACTGGCACGAGATCCGGCAGTATCTGGAGGGTCTGCAGCGCATGTGCATGGGCTTGGAGACTGACCGGCGCATGTCCGAGGCCCGGTGCCGCGCCCAGATCGATATCGTGAGTAACCAAGCTACCCCTACAAATTGGGCTTCCGCTGACTCTTCCCAGATCTACAGTAAGATGGCCCAAGAAGACAACGTCCTCAACGCCCGCATGGCCGTCGCCTCCTCCCGCGACAGCTCCTCCATGAAGGCCCTCGCCGTCATCACCGCCATCTTCCTCCCCGGCGAGTTCCTCGGCACCCTCTTCGGCATGTCCATGTTCGACTGGCAGGCCTCGGGCGAGGACGCCGCCGGCGACGCCTCCCCCGCCGACTCCGGCACCTCGACGAACCCGAAAGACCCGATCCCCGTGCTCAGCCACCTCTTCTGGGTCTACTGGGCCACCGTCATCCCGCTGACGGTCGGCATCCTCTTCTCCTGGCGCGCGTGGTGGGTGAGCCAGGACCGGTACTTCCGGCGGCACTTGTCGCGCGAGCTGTCCGAGGAGCGGTACTGGACGTCCGACGGCAAGCCGCGCGAGCTGGAGCACTCGTTCTGGCACGACTTTTTCTATCTGTCGGTCCGGCGCGACGAGGTCCCCGCCCCGACGGGGGATCCGTACAGCACGCTCGACCTGTCGTCCAGCATGTCGGCGGACAAGGACGAGATGCGCTCGCCGCGCGGCGATCCGACCGTCCGCCGGGGCCAGATCTCGTTCCTGCGGTCGCAGAGCCTGCGGCAGAGGAACGCCGTCGCCGTGTGAGGGCGTCGAAGGGGGCGTGTAATCTATTACATGTAAATTGCGTATCTATTTCTAGCAAGCCGCGGGCTCCGCGGCCGGTGGCATCTTGAGCGACTTTTCTTGTTTGGAGTTTTGGGATGCATTTGGAGACGGTGTATCATGATCTTCTTATTATTTTACCTACCCCATGTGTAGACATGTTTCATCAGGATAGACACAGAAACAATGCATACTTGTTCTTTTCTTTTGGGGACTACGATCTCACCCCCCAGACTGAGTATTCCACATCCCCTCTAGCTATTCTAACCTACTACTATTATTTATTATAGGTATTATAGGTGCTTGTGGGGGGTGGGATATTCATTCAACCTAGGGGGTGTGAAATAATGGTCCCCAAACAAAAGGTTTCAACCGACTCGTCTGTCCCCAACACTACACCCCGAACGGGAGAAGACCGCGAGGCGGGCACCTTGAGAGTCCGAGTAACGACGAGTCAAGATGGAAGAAGAGATGACGAAACACGAGCGTCGGCCAAAACGCCAAACTCACAAAGAACACACGATGCGATTCCCAACAATGATTTTGTCGGAGCTCCTCGGACGACCTAGAACAGACCGGAGAGCCGCGTTCGAGACCCTCGCCGGGTTCCTGGATCCACGATGGCCGCCGAGTCGGTGCCGGCCGAAACGGCGGAGTCGAGCGATGATAGGATCAGACCCCGGTTTCGCGCCATTCTGCTTATCTCCGGGGGTTCATTTGATCTGGGGTTGTGTCGTAGATCCAATCGCGGAGGTCCCCTCACTAACCGCGTCATAGAACACCTGCCGAAAATTTGTTCCGATAAAACAATGCGTTTGGACGAGTCTTTCTTTGTTCGTCGCACACCTTCAATCGAGATATGAAGTCGTCGTAGAGTTGAGATATCTGCGATACCGGTCGTTCATCGTTGCGGGGAGATAGGAGCGCCGACTCACATGCTGTTGCTGACTTTGGGTCGTCACCTGCTCTTCTTACCAACTAGCTCCTTCCGACGGACATCCGCTCGAGAAGCGCCAGGCCGAAGACTTGGCGACAAATAAATACTGTCAATTCCTTCTCGATACCATCCCAATTCGAAGGGATTGGTCGGTTTAGAGTTGTTCGTCGCATGCGACAAGGAAGGCACGATGACAAGCCGAAACTCTGCTGATCGCCCAGGTGACACGGACGTGGCGCCGGCAGCGGCAGCGGCAGCGGCAGGAACAGCCACTCCAACCGGGCCCGATGCACCTTCCCCCGAACAAACCTCCACCTCCACAACGCAGGTGCCAGCCGCAGCTTCTCCCGGGGGCACCTTCCGGGACGAGAAGCCTGAGAAGCAACCACCAACATCACCTGGCGACGGAACACCTTCCCTCTCAGACAGCGACTCGCAGCGCGGCAGCGACGGCAGTCGTGACGCAAAGGATCATCATGGCGTCTTCGACCTCATCGTCAAGACACTAACCTGGACACCGAGGAAGCTCCGGTACAACCCGAACAACCCGCCGCAGTTCTCCCTGGCGCACAACTTCCTTTACGCCTTCGTGAGTCTTCCCCCCTTCATCTTCGTAAAAGGCCAGAATGCTGACGGATCACACAGGCGGCGACCTTCACCGTCGCGAACCTGTACTACAACCAGCCCGTCCTCAACAAGATCGCCGAGACGTTCGAAGTCAGCTTCGAAAAGGCATCTTCGGTCGCGACGCTGATGCAGGCGGGCTATGCGGCGGGCCTGCTCTTCATCTGCCCTCTAGGCGACATGCTCCGCCGCCGGCCATTCATCCTGGCCCTCATCTGGGTCACGGCGATGCTGGTGCGTCCTTCCTTCCCTGCTCTCCGTCCGCCAGTAGGTATCTTCGCTGACACTTCCCACAGTGGCTCGGCCTCTGCGTAACAAACTCATTCACAGCCTTCTCAGCCCTCTCCTTCGTCGTCGGCGCAGCGACCGTCACGCCGCAACTCATGCTCCCCCTCGTCGCCGACATGGCCCCGGCAAACCGCAAGGCAAGCTCCCTCTCCATCGTCACTTCAGGCCTGATGCTCGGCATGCTCGTCGCGCGGCTCCTCTCGGGCATCGTCGCGAACTACACCTCCTGGCGCAACATCTACTGGTTCGCCTTCGCCGCCCAGTACCTCCTCCTCGCCCTCCTCTTCTTCTTCATGCCCGACTACCCCTCCACGAACCCGGACGGCCTCTCCTACCCGCGCGCGCTCTGGACCATCGCGACCATGTTCGTCAGCGAGCCCGTCCTGGTGCACGCCTGCCTTGTCGGCTTCTGCATCAGCTCCATCTTCACCTCCTTCTGGACCACGCTGACCTTCCTCCTCGCCTCGCCACCGTACGAGTACCCGTCCATCACCATCGGCCTGTTCTCGCTCATTGGCATCGCCGCCATCTGCGGCGGGCCCGTGTACGGCCGCCTCATCATGGACCGCTACGTACCCTGGATGTCGTCCGTGCTGGGGCAGCTGGTCATTGTCGTCGGGTGCGTCGTCGGCGCCTTCACGGGCACATTTACCGTCGCGGGGCCCGTCGTCCAGGCGATCTGCATCGACATCGGCATCCAGACGGCGCAGACGGCGAACCGGACGGCCATCTACACCATCAATGCCAAGGCGAGGAACAGGGTCAACACGGCGTACATGGTGTCGGTGTTCTGCGGGCAGCTGACGGGCACGGCGGTTGGGAACAGGTTGTATGCGCAGGGCGGATGGAGATACAGCGGCGGCGCTACCAGTAAGTCCCCGACCTCCCCAGAAGGGCATGTCTAACGTTCCTCAGTTGGCTTCATCGGGCTGTCTCTGCTCGTCACCTTGTCCAAGGGTCCGAGAGAAAAGGGCTGGGTCGGCTGGAGCGGCGGATTCAAGCTGCGCAGGGAAGAACCCCCGGCACCGACGCCGACCTCCCCCGAGGACGGGCAGGTTGACGAAAAAGCGGTTGGGGACAATCAGGCTGCGTTGGCGGCCGGGGCCGGTGGCGACGAGACCCGGCGGTGACAAGGGTGAATGGCGGTGTCCGTTTGAAAGTCTGCGGGCGCTACCCACATAGCCATGGTCCCATGGATTGCAGAAAAGAAAGGGGACTATTATTTCACACCCCCCGAACTGACCACCGCCGACAGGTACCGGCAGCGACGATGACGGACGATGACGACGACGACGGACGATAGAGACGATGACGGACAACAGTAAAAGTAACAGACACTTACAACGGCCTCTATGGCCACAGGCACATTGGAGATCACGTGACCGATCACGTACCGCTTATCTAAGCGGCACGTACCTCCGGACATAGGTCCGGTAAGCATATCCATTGATTAGGTAGCCATATTCTCGTCAATACAACAATCAGCAACCACATCGAGAAGACCCTACGGTATACCGTATTACGCCCCAGACCTGCTGGTCTCCAGAGCCAGCTCGACGCATTATGGAGACTGGTGGCTACCTCGGTGATGTCGCACGAAAGATGGCGTTGATTGAGAAAATCGGTCAACACACCCAGCCGCTCATCGGAAAGTGGCCAGAGTACGAGAAAGCATCATTCTGGAGCATGCTGCTCAGCCTGGACGTCAGCGACCTCCGGCGTATTCTCGGCGATCTGGAAAAGCCTGAGAAAAACAGAGAGGCACTAAAGAAGCTCCGTAGTTCAGCAGGGGTATTGCCTTCGTTGCTAAAGCTCTGTAAGTCAGCCCTTCCAAGTTCCTCAGTATTATATCAAAATCCAGACAAGACATCGGTCGTTACTTGGGGGCGATGAGCGGTTATTTCGACGAAGCCGACGGGCTCAGATTAGAGGACCTCCTTGTTCCCAGCAATCACAAAATCGACCATATCAGCAACATGATATGCTTGAGTCCGCAGCTCCATACGTGGTGGGGACAGGGACAATTCCTTCTGGCTCCCATGGGACAACCATTCCAGGAAGAGGTGCCCGTTTCCACCGCCACGGAGTCGCCCAACAAGCCCGCGACGCGAGGTGCAGCTAAGAAAACGAGGAAGGTGTGGACCCAAGAAGTGAGATTCTACTGGACCCAGTTCACCGATGCTCGGGGCATGGAGGTCGATATGCCTCTGCATACCGATCCGAGAACCTTGTTCAGAACACCAAGCGGCGGTCGGGAAGCCTGCAATATTAACACCTGGCGCCCATTAGACGACGGCCAAGTCGCTAAGTTCCATGCAGAGCTCAAGGGGAACCTACCGGCCTATGAGCTCCTAGATTTGCAGGCGAAATTGATCAGAGCTTGGGCTTTAACTGCGGCAGCCGACCCGCAAGAGTACAAGCGTTTCGACGACAAAGACGACGAGGATCTGGACGCAAAGTACGAGGATCTCCGGCGAAGCATTGTCACACAATACTTCTTGCCACTTGACGACTAGGAGTAGTCAGCTCTAGCCTATGTTAGGTAACGATAGGCAGTAGTAACGATGACGGACGACAGCGACGATGACGGATAATAGCAAGAATAATATCCTAAGTAAATAGTACTAGGCTGGAACAATCAGAGGAATGTAAAATTCTTAGCCTTGGGGGTGTGAAATGATAGTTACCTTTTGTTTTCTGATGGAGGGAATTCGATGGACCTTTGGAACAATGGAATTTTTCCGGTTGGCTTTGTCCCGGGTATGTTACCCTCGATCATATCGTCCATGTCCATCTCTTACTCCCTGCTGTCCCTGTCATCCCCGTTCTCTTTGGCATTTGAACTGATGGCTTTGTGAGTTATGACAAAGAACCAGTATTCTCAACTCGGACTTCAAACTCATTTTGGGGACAGAGTCGTTTTGGTTGCAAAGTGTTGTATGAAACAAGACATTCTTTAACCTTTCTAGAAACACCGAGTCGTTCAAACTTGCTGGGACCCCGATTTGTTCACCTTTGTACAGACTCAGAATCGTTCAACTTCGTAGAGACGGCACAAACCATCGAGACGACATGGAGTATTTAGGACCATCTCGTCCACACCACACCAGCCAAGATGCAAGACATGCTTCCTCAAACATCCAGTCATCAAAACATCTCCAACACCAACAGCTCCCACTAAAGACCTCAAAGTTTCAACTCCCAACAAGAAATTATTCTAGAAACAAGCCATCCTCCCCAAATTCGAAGATGGATGCTCACAGCGCGACCTCTGCTCAGTCTCCCGAGTCTGCGCCCATCCCGCAACTTCCGCCCCAGCTCTCTCCGGTATCCAGCTCGTCTGGGTCTGTGTACTCCGACGAGGAAGATGATGATGGTTCCGTCTATTCGGAGGACTCAGAGTCCTCCTTTCAAATTCGCCGTAAGCTGGCCTTCCGGGCTGAGCTCGAGTTTCTCGCCCAGGTCCCGGATGACCAAGAGGACGACAGCGAGACTGGTCATCTTCTCGCAGCAAAACTTCAAGTCCTCCTCATGAAGCGCCTGGAAGCCGTAAGTCTGCCCGGCTGGGGTTTCGAGGTGGACCACCCCGACGTCGATCTCCGGGAAAGTATCCCCGCAGAGCACATCTCCTCACACGAGACTTGGAAGCTGACCCGCATTCGCTCGCCCCTGATGGCCCTGAGCGACGAGAACCTCGAGAAGTTCAGCATCGTGCTCGACACCGTGAAGAGCACCAGGGATCTCAAGGTCGGTCTCAACCACATCCCCCGCCTGCGCGTCGAGGTCAAGCCGCTGGACGGCGACTTCGCCCTGGAAGAGCTCAAAGACATCGCTAGGTTCCTCTGGAGCGTCTCGCCGCTCCTCGACCAGCTGCACGCGAGGTACTGCGGCCCCGGGTCGACGTTCGCCCCGGGGCTGATGTTCGCCGACGCCTTCAGCCCCCTCCCGTTCCTCCACCTCTCCGAGGCGACGTGGCGCGGAGAGACTGTAGAGACGCTGTTTGACCACTGCCTCGAGACTCCGCTGACCACGCAGATACTGAAGATGCCCAAGGAGACGGCCTTTTCGCAGCTCGGCATCTTCAAAGTCTTGGCCGCGGAAAGCGTCCAGGAACTGGTGGAGTTGCTCGCCGTACGGACGACGAGCTTTAAAGGTAAGAAGGCTGTGCTTGGGGCTTACAACTTTTCCAACATCCTCAAAACCAAGAAGAACGAGAGAACCCTGTTGTTTGCCCAGCATGCCGGCACGATGGAGTTTCAGGCCATCAGGAACTGGATCAAGGTATGTCACGGCCTCGTTCTCTTTTGCGTCAATGCCAGCGAGCGCCGCCAAGATCACGTCCTCGCCCGGATACCAGGCGTCCTCGATGTACTGACGCCGGCGAACCGGGAATACGCCGTATACGATCTTCTCGGGGACGTCAACTTGCAGTACGAGTCGTCCTATTATCACGGCCTCGGCCCCTATCCCTATGTCCCGGACCTCGCTCGCGTCCGGCAACTCCCGCTCGTGAATCTCGATGACACGCCGGACCTGTCTCCCTACACCTTCGGCATCGAGTTCGAGTTTCTCGCCCCGTACACCAAAGGCAGCAAGCCCGACCCTGAGCCGTCCGACTCGCGATGGGTCTACAACCACGTCCACGACCCCGAAGAGACCGGGGGACGCCCGGACAACAAAGGCACGCTGCGGAACTCCTCCTACAACGGCAACGCAGAGCACCTGGCCGAGGTACTCAACAAGCTGGGCTACTTCAGCTGCACCTACAAGACCCTCTCGGACGCACTAGACGCCGTCCGCGAAGACGACGTGGCCGCGCTGCTCAACGTCGCGCGGCAGGCGGGTTTCCTCGTGCGCCCCTCGCCGGCGCTCGACTGCCACTTCCAGACGTGGCTCATCGAGAGGGACCTCAGCTTGTCCGACTTCCACGCCGGCCTGCTGGGGTACGCGGGCGTCGTCGGGCTCGAGCTCGCGACGCCCGTGATGCGTTATAGAAAAGAGGACTTCGAGCGGGTCGTGAAGGTGGTGAAGACGGTTCGGTCGTGCATGCGCCCGATGCTGGACGAGAGCTGCGGGCTGCACGTCCACGTCGGCAGCGTGCGCAGGTTTTCTCTGAGGTCGCTCAAGCGCATCGTGAGTATGGTATGGGCCGCTGACCCGGTCATCTTCGCGCTGGTACACCCCTACCGCCAGGACAACGAGTACTCCATCCCCCTCCGCGGCGGCACGACTTTAGGGGCGAAAAACCACCTGGAGCCATACGACCCGCTGCAGGGGGACCGGATGCTGGCGATCGAGCTGGAGTCGCACATCCCCATGGACCGCATCCCGAAGCGGCTGAGGGAGGAGTTCAGCAAGATCTGGACGGCGCCGGACCTCCTAACCCTCAAGGCCCTGGTCCGCACGGCGGTAGACAACTCCCGGGCCAGCGTCGCGCTGAACATCAAACACCCGGTGGATAACGAAATCTTCGTGGACGCGGGCCCCGCGAACAGGGTGCTCCAGGGCACGATCGAGTTCCGGACGCGCGAGGGCTCGCTGGACCCGGAGCTCGTGGTGCGCTGGGCGAAGCTGGTGACGGCCATGGTCGAGAAGGCCGAGACGTCGTCGCCGTGGCAGTTCTGCCAGATCATGGCCGTCGTCCTGCGGCGCGGCGCCAGCGAGGCCGAGAGGCTGGGCCCGTTCCTCGACGCTCTGGGTCTTTGGGAGTCGAAGGACTTCTGGGCCGGCGTTGCGGCGAGGAATAAGGTGGCTGAGATGCCTGCTCCTAGACCGACGTTTGGCCGCACTGAGAAGGAGAGCGAGGACCGGAAGCGAGAATGGCATGAGAAGAATATTGTAAGTGTCCCACTGCTTGAGGAAGACTTTGGGGAGAATGCTGCTTGGTTGTAGATGGGGAGATCGAAGCGATGCTCCTCTCGGCAGTGCTGTTGCGAAGGTAGGTCGGCCAAACTCTGGGCCTCTGGACAATGAATGTCAGACAAGGTAAGATGTGCTTTTAGTAGATCACAATGAAATGAAAGAGCATGACAATGACTGTGTTGTGTAAATTCTGCGATTGCATCGCTGAGCTATCTACTTGGGTAGGTTACTGGAGATTTGAGAATCTCCCAGAACTCAATGTAGTACCTTCTTGATGTATAGCCTCCCCATCATCCATAAAATCGTCAATGCATGACCATAAAAGCCTCCAAATGTTTCGAAAGAAGAGAAGACAGCCTCCTGCAATCCGCAAAAGAAGAGAAAGCCTCCTGTGGTCCTTGAGAGAAGAGAAGAAAGCCTCCCTGTGATTCCGAATGAAAGAAAAGGAAAGCTGACTTAGAGGAAGTGCCACTTGACGTCGTGGACGCGACCAATGCCGAGGTCGCCAACAAGGGCGATGAAGGAAGAAGGGTCGGCGTCGATGTTGTTCTCGGCACATCCCATGCACTTGTCGACAACCTTGAGGTCAATGGACTTGCCATTGGGGGCGGTAGCGCGGATCATCTTGCCACACATGGGGTTGCCGTTGGACTGAGAGCCCATCTTGATGTGGGAGAGGGCGACGACCTGGTCTCCGTCGTTGTTGTTCCAGCCGCAGGCACCAAGACCAGGAGCGTAGTGGGTGAGATCACCAGAGAAGGTCTGGCGGCGCTGCAAGACAGAGGTCTGGTGCTCATCGTCACTGTGAAAGCAGCAGTTAGTTTCTGATGAAAGAAGGAACAAAAAGGCAGAAAGACTCACGGGTTGATGTCGGCAAAGACACGGCAGACAGTGTACACAAGCCAATGATCCTCATAGCCATTGAGGTAGACAAGGACGCCCCTAATGCCACAGCCGATGCCAGCGGCCTTGGACGAAAGAAGCTGCTCTATAGCAGACAAGTTAGCAAAGGAAGCGACATTTCAGTGCGTGTAAGCCATACCAGAAAGACCCATGACGTGGTTGTCGTCGCCAACAATCTTGTCGTCTGTGTCGAGCCAGGCTTTGACGGCCTCAGTGATGGGGTTGACACCGGGGGCATCCTCAGTGATATTCTTGATCTTGAAGACACTGAGGAGCTCGCCGGCTCCCTTGCGCTCAGAGGCAGGAGCGTGGACAAGCCGGTCCTTCCACCACATGATGTCGGTCCAGTTCTGGGCGTCAGCCTCGAGGCCGTCGTCCCAGGTGAGCATGGGGGGCTGGCCGACATCGATGCGGGCCTTGTTGATGAGGATGAGGGCCTCGATCTTGTCACTGTAGTTGACGGTGAGGTCAAGAGGCTTGACCGTCTTACCACCACCGGCAGGGATGTCAAAAGCCTTGACGTTCTCACCACCATTGCCGCCACCCTGGGCAGTGGGAGCAGCGTTGACCATGCCGAGAGCGGCAAGGCCGAGGACACCGGCAGTGACGATCTTGTTGGAGAACATCTTGAGTGGGTTGAAGGTGTTTGATGAAGTGGAAAGCAGAAGAGAATTGAAGAATGGAAGTGTAACCGGACTTTGTCCCTGCAAAGGCTTGAATGAAGTGTAGGTTGTGGGTTGGAGAGAGGAAGAGGAAGGGTTGTGGTGGGAGAGGAGAGGGTTTTATACTGTAGCCGCGGGAGGGCAGCAAGTGAAAGCAGAGCTGCAGAGGAAGGAATGAAAAAAAAACCTATCAACTTCACGTATTACACCAAGAGGGAAGGAACAAAAAGAAAAAAAAAGATTTCAAGCCGTGGGAGTCCGGATGTCTCAATGGAAGGCAGGAACCAAACCCAGGCACACCCACAAGATCTCGAACGGGCTTAGCGTCTGGCATGAGATCTCAGTTCCTGCACTGGGCTCAACACTAGGTAGACAGGCTTATGGGGAACACAGGAAGGAGTGATTAGGTAGGCGGTCGAGAGGGTCACAGGAGTTGCCCGGGGTTGAGCCAAAGGGAGAGGTGCAAACTCTGGCTCTGGCTGTGCAAACAGACTTGCTGTACACCCCCTTCAGCGTGGTGGAACTGGCCTAGAGAACCATAAGATGTGTTGGTGCCGAGGTTGTGTGATATGGTGGCTTCAAACCGCCCGAGAGCCTCTGATAAGCTGACACTTCAAGGGACTCGAGGAGGTGATGAAGGATGCTACACAAGTTTGGAGCTGTCATCTGCAACTGCAAGGGAACAAAGGCACCCCGCACAGGCTGGGTGGGTGTCACAAACTTCACAAGCACCAGCGGTAGGGTGTTGCTTTGATCCGGCACTCATACCCGGTCAAGGTTGATAGCTCAAGTGGAAACGTTGAGGATACTTGAGCTTGTCAAAGCTCTCTGACTACCGGCTACCGAGTCCAGATCAACCGGATAGAAGAGCCGCCGACGAGTGGTCACAGGCGCCTTTCAGCGTCGGCCAAACAAATCTGCGAGCGCCACTTGAAGAGTTAAATTCAACTCATTCTCTTGCCACTTGTTGGTTGTGCCTCCTGCTGACCTGTGTCTGCCGTGAAGATGCCGTCACAGTGTGATCTAGTTGAGATGTACGGTGACGGTCTTGCCTTTCCTGAGGCTTCAGGTATCCTGACATCGCCCACGTTCCCTTCCAAATGCCCAGCTTGCATGTTGGCAGCTAACTTAAGTCATGATTGAAGTTGTCTTCACATTTACCAACTCCAAGTTGCTTAAGCAAACCGGAGAACAATTATCCGGATAAGGAACAGATCAACATCTGGATGGTCTTTGCCGTGTCACAAGATGTAAGCTCGAAATCAAGCAGGGCTTTTGGCAGCGACCATCTTTCCCACACAACTAGCAACAGCTCAGCCAGGACCACGATGTTGATATGTTTGGGGACCTCTGTGCAAAACAAGCCAGTCGGAAACTTCGCGGAGATGGCATCTTCCCCGGCATGTTTGTTGGCGGGCATCTATGGGGCAGCCCGCGATGCCCGGCACTGTGTCGTACAAAAAAGTACGCACCCGATGACATCTGCAAGCCCAAAGACCCTCCAGCAAATCGAAGGCTGAAAGAGAAGCTTGAAAGTATGCAACGGACATATAATCGAAACAAGTGGCGTCCTGGGGACTGACAAACGGCCCTGTCCAGAACGACTACGGGGCGCAGGGCGAACGTGTTGGATTGGTCCCTGGTCGGCTGGGTGCATGGTAGTTTTCGCAAAGTCTCGGATTGATGATGATGCTTACAGAGTGCAAGTCGATTCGAACTCCTCGAACTTCTCGAACTACCTAGTTACCTGGGCGTCTCTGTGTCCGTGATATCTTACCTAATGGTGATTCTGTACCTGCCGAAGCCTCCGGGTTCGGTGAGCTTCGGTGAGCCCCGGCTCCTCGGTGAGAAGGTGGGGCTGAGGGTCCCCGAAGTGGCGCTAAGCCGTTTCCAGAGCTGGTGTACCTAGCGCATGTATCGGGAAGTGCCGTCTTTGATTTTTCTGACGCGCCTGTTGCTCCCCCAAGTCCTTCCAACGCGATCCACATCCCATAATCAGCGCTCCCCTTCACCACTAGCACCATCGGCGCCGAAGCTGATCACGGCCGCTTTCTTGCAAAACACGATTGTCGGCAACACACGCAGAGCGCCCGATCGCGATCGCGCATGCGCAGCGACCCTTTGGCCGTCCTCCCTGTCGTCGCCCCGACGTGTCCTCCCTCCTCTCCTCCCCCTCCTTCGCCTTGCGACGGCATGCGATGAGCCATTGGGCCTCATAGCACATCATCATGGACGCCCGACCTAAGCCGCAGGCGTTTGTGTCTACGTATGCGCCGCGTATCCGAAGCTACAACAACTCCCTCTTGACCCCCGTCTTGCCGAGCGCCCCCTCGGGTCCCATCTCGCGAACGACGAAGCGCGGCACCACCATCATCAACTACGCGGAAGATGGATACGACGACATCGACGAGGACGATGATGACAGCCGCCGTCGCCCGACCGGCCTGCGAAGCTTGAGAAGAGAGGACCTCGCCAACCGCCAAGACCTGGCCGAAAAGGCCGGGAAGGACACCAACGAGCCAGTCGACGTGCAACCAATATGGCGGGATTGGATTGGCAAGGGGCGTCAGGTGCGCAGCGACCAGCAGAACTCGTCGCAAGCTGACCTGCCGCTTACCCTTATTCCCATCCGAATCGAGCTGGACATTCCGGCATTCGTGCCCCAGGTCCCCTTTCCCACGGCCCCTCACGGTGTCGACACCAGCCTCCCCCAGTATCGCACACCAGAGATGACGCCGCCCTACCGGTTGCGAGACTCCTTCCTGTGGAACCTGCACGAGACCGTCATCACGACCGAGCAGTTTGCGCAGATCTACGTCCAGGACCTCGACTTGCCTAACAGGCACAATACCATGCTCGAGATTGCCAAGCAGATCCGCACCCAGCTCGAGGAGTATGCCGGCGTCGCGTTACATCCGCTGTTCCATGCGCAATCGCAAGCCGCCGGAAACAATGATGCGACCAAGGCAAGCTCGCTGGCCAACCGCGATGATTCCCCCATCCCGGCCACGCGGGCGATCAGCCGCTCTGATACTCCCATGCAGAACGGCGGCTTGGGCACCCCGCTCAGAGCCAAGGAGCCGACGTCGGCACCGGATGTCACCGCGCAGGCGACTCCCATTCCCGTGGGATCAGACGAATACGATCACGACGATGCCTACCGCTGTATCGTCACCCTCAACATCAACCTGCAGTCAACACTCTACACCGACAAGTTCGAGTGGTCCCTGCTACACCCCCCGGGAATGCCAGAGGCCTTTGCTGCGCAGACGTGCGAGGATCTCGGACTGACGGGCGAGTGGGTTCCTGCCGTCACGCATGCGATCTACGAAGCGGTTTTGCGTCTGAAGAAGGAGGCTTGCGAGGCTGGTGGCTTGGTCATGGGCTGGAACGGTCTTCGCGAGTTCCCCAACGACGCCACTGCCGGCCACGATGCTGGATGGCGCTACGACCCGGAGAATCTGGCAGATTCTTGGGAGCCCAAGGTCGAAGTGTTGAGCAAGGAAGAGATGGAAAAGCGAGAGGGAGACCGCGAGCGCCAGATCCGCCGCCTCCGTCGCGAAACTGCCCGTTTCAGCTCGACGACTGGCTTGGTGGGCGGCGTGCCATTTTCCGGCTTTGGCAACGTCGTGGAGGCCCCCGAGGAGGAGCGCATGGGCCGAGGAGAGAGGTCTAAGAAGAAGCGCCGATTCCGCAGCTTGAGTCCTCTGGGCCGGTCGGGAACACCTGGCGGACGAGGAACACCAGACGTGGGCTCTGGATATGGAGCAGGAAGCGGGCTGACGGACCAGGAGCGCCTTGCGTGGAGATGTTGGCATTGTGCCCTGTGGGGTTCGAGCGTGTGGGCAGTGAGACCCGGCCCAGCTGGACCAAGAGTATGTCTCCCATCTTTTCTCTCTGCAGAGCTTTCCTTTTCTAACATGTGTCACAGTCACTATGCCAAAACTGCGGTCTGCTGTATGAGCGTGACGGCAAGCTGCCACGCCAGACGAAGAACATGCACCTCACTGTCATTCGAACAGCCTAAGCCTGATCTGCAGGTGCAAACCCGCCCTCCCCAAGGGCTCCAAACAAGAGCGGCAGGGAATGGATTATTGCTTACTCGGTCCCGCCGCATCAAATGATCAAGGCTATTGTTGAGTAGCGGAGATGCTCCGTGTTGTGTGTATATGATGCGTGGAAGACGGTTCTGGATGGCGTTTACAGGAGATATTTAGGCCTCGGCCAAACGGGCAGCCAAGGAGTCTGACTGCGAGCAACGGTTGCGCGATATTCCAGCTGCTTTCCTTTCGGGGTAATGAGTGTCGAGCACCCAGCCGGGTTGCCTGGTGGGTGGCAGACAAGTGTAGAGTAGGTATTTGCATAAGGCAAGAAAGTAAACATACACTTTGGTAATTCGCTACCCACTTTGGGGGGCATGACTTCCTTCTACGTGATGCTGGAATTCGTTGTCGCGATGGCCGACACTGGCCGTACAGTAAGACACACAGTGCTCACAAGCAGCGCGGTGTGCGTAGCGTACTGTGTCACTTGTACCTTATGCACCAAATCCCACTGTGTGGTCGCCGTCGTACCTGACTTCCCTCCTCCAACTCTCCACGGACACATACATCCTCTACCCTGGCCCCCGAACCCGACATGTGATTCAAACACATCCTCAGCCGTGCCATCGCCAGCTTCTCACGATGTTATTTCCGCTCGTCGAATCTTCGGTAGTCCCGCGGCCAGCGCTGGGGCTGTTGGGTCCCTGCCCACGGCCGCCAGTACGACGTCGTGGCGAGACTCAGCCGAATCGGGACGCCAAAACCACGGAGCCTCGACTTCAACCCTCCGCACCTCGGATATGCGCCTTGCCTTTGTTGGAATGTCGCCGGCTAACCTTTCGATGCCCGTCCCCACGAGTTTCCCCGACCCTGTGGCCAACACTACGCGACTCTGGGTGACGGCTGGAGCGTTCGGGCGGTACCTGCGAGACGCTAATGCTTGTGTGCAGTTTGTTTGCGTGTCGCCCGCATTACAGATCTGGGGCGGTCCAGTCGCTTCTGCGCCGATGCCGCGCGAGATTCGAGGGCGAGAACATGCGCAGAGTCAAGTGACTCGCAATCTCCACCGCGGCCGCGTCGTGGTCCAGAGCCCGGGGGGCAGCTGGAACCTGTGGTCAGCCGCCCGACGAGCACGGCTGAGCCTGTCCATCGACCTATCGAGCTGCGATCCGCAGGAAGAGCGTCGCCCGAGGCGCCCAATACCAAGCTTATTTCCCCTGCTTGAAGAGTACGAAGAGAAGGTCCTGGAATTGCTGTCCGAACCGGCCTCGACCCGAAGTTCACGGCGGTTCGGCGTCCGCTCGATCACTTGGACCAATTCGCCGCTCACGATAAGGCCTTTTGACCAGTCAAGACGTCTTCCGAATTACGCAGTCTCCATCCCGTCATGCTTCATTTGGGGAACCGCTGCGATATTGGCTTTCACACACACCGTGCTGTCCGCGGGCGCCCTCTGTCGTATCCCGCTCATTTCCGGCTTCATCTCGACCCTCGCCTATCAAGCCGGCCGGCTGGTGCCGACGGCGGCAAGGTTTCAGGTTCCTGGCTTCAAAGCGAGGGCGCAGGCACGATGGCTGCATCGGCTGTCTTTTTTCAGCCAGCCGTTCGTGCCTGACACGACACGAGTCCTGGAAGACGGGCCCGAGATCGAGGGCAACGAACCACATGCATGCGACCTCACGATGCCAGACTCCCCAAGTCCGAACGACCCTCTGGAGCTCTGACGGCTGTCGTTCCCTCGTTGCCGAAGAGCTAGTCGGCTCACTACCCGAGTCTGTCAACCACGTTCGACAGTGCTATCCAATTTCGACAGCGCCCGTCTCGTGGCAGACTCCGCACGCTGGCACCCGCGACCTTCCAGATTGTGAGGCTTCGGAATCAGCAACCGCCAGTGGCGCAGATAGGAAGATGCAAATGCGGTCATATCCCAGAGCGACGCGGATGCGGAAGATGGCAGCTCGCCTGGGTCTGTCACCCATGACATCCTGATGCCGTACTGATGAGCCCCTCGAAGCCACTTCGCCGCTGATCCCCCAGATCTATCCTTCCTGCTGACATTCGGAAACGCATGCTCCAGGGGCAGATCTTTGCGTAAGCTCGATGCACACCCTTTCAACCCGTACGGTTTATTCTTGATTCGGACGAGATGTCAGAGCCCCAACTGGAAGGCAGCTCGCGTGTTCTCGTCAACGAAACGGCCGTCGTTGATCTTCTTCGTCGATCACCCCCAGATTCAGCTTTGAACTGGACCCTGCCATGACCGGAGGCTGAGCTCAAGCTTCTCGATCCTCGTCGCCCAGAGAGCCTAGCAATTCTTGTTATCACGGGTAAATAGGACGGCCCTTGGCAAGTTCCGACGTGGAAACCCGCGCTGGTACCCGAGAGTGGGTTCGTCGCGTAAAAGTCGGAAAGGAGGTCGCATCTCGACAGCCCAAGCGGCCAGGATGTCGGATCAATGTACCGCTAAGTAGCGTCGCGCCCTGACGACGGGCAAAAGACTCGCACAGTACCTACCTACCGAAGGTCAGCCGGAGCCGAAGCTGCAGAAGAGTCAATGTGACCACCCCCTCGAGTGGTGTGTTGGTGGTGGTGGTCCAGCCGCCCTGCGCTTAATGCATGCACTATAGCAGTCTTCATCCGCTGCCAGATTCGATCAGGGCTCCATTCAATTCTCTGCAAATTGGTCCTGTCTTGGTTCTCAACCCGCCCGCCTGGTAGTGATTGATTGAAGTGTTGATCGGTTAATAACCTAATCCCAAAGCCAAGTTGGCCGAGCATATTGGCATCAGACAGAGCCTCTGGTTTTCTTTTTTCTTCGAAGTATTAGGACCAGAGCATCGGTCTCCAATTCTTGAGGTGGTCTGTCGGCTGATGAAAAGGACTTAGCGTACCAAACATGAAAAAGATGGCGTCGTTCAAAAGCAAGGCACAGGACGGGAGCGTGGCAGTCAGTGCCGTACGCCCAATGGCGTTATGCGGGGAGCAAGCCCTCTTCCCGCCATCAGGCGTGATGGAGGTTGTGCGAAAGACCCTGCCCTTGCACAATGCGGGGAGGCAACTCCAAAAAGAATCACTCGCCTATCTCTGTTCACTGTCAGGCGAGAGGCACGGGTGGGATCCCGGGTCGGGAGGGCGAGTCTCGCGATGCAAGCAAGCGACTAGGGCAGAGCGAGGGCTGTCTATTCTCGAGATGCGGGTGGCGGGATCTTCGGGAAGCAGTCATCATCACGAGGTCGCGCTGACTTTTTTCGAGTCGCAAGGAGGAACGAGTCGTACTGTTTCCTCACGATGCGGTGCGTTGTTTTCCATGGAGGCGTGAGGTTGGTAGGCTGACTTGACGATTCGAGGCGGTAGTACTCGGCGGTTGCCCTCCGCGTTGGACGCAAGGGGGAGAAAGTGCTCCAATAACATCGGCCGGGGAGCGTCCCACATCGGGCAACCTCAATATAATTTTCGACTCGGTCGCGCCAGTTTCTCCGCCGTCGCCGTCGTGGTGGGTGGCCAGCCGCATGGCCGGAGGTGACATCGTTCGTCCGTCTCTTTTCGGGTTGGGATCCAGGGCGAAGTAGTAGCACACACATCACAGCAAACAGCAGAGCAGAAGGCGAAGGAGAGTCCGGCTGGGTGTGTGTGTGCGGATACCCCAATCTCGTGGCTCGTGGTCGGATTCTCCAACACGACGACGCGGCAGCCGCTTCTCCAACTTCCCCCTCCCTCTACGTATCCCTTCCTCCATCCGGCAACCAACCAACCTTGACTGGACGACGAAGCATCGCGACCCATGGTCGGGATCTTCCTGGAGTGCTCCGACGGCATCACGCTTACACTGGCGTCTTCTCGTCCACACACGCACAAGCCTTTCTCGCGCCACGAGCCATGTCGCCCCGCCATCTCCTGAGCTTCTTCTGCAGACCGCCAAGCGTCCTTGGATGCGTCCCGACGACGCCGGCTTAGCAGAGCCATGGATCCAGATCGTCTTGCGGCCCGGATGCCGTGTCTTGTCGGATCTCCTCGAGGGCAACCGAGCGTCAGCTTCTCGAAGCTCAAGGTAGGAAGGCGGTCAGCCTCGAGGTGGCAACCGCCTTGAGCCATATCCCGTAGCCGACTTGTGGATATCGCAGAGTCTCTCGAGGGGGTCATTTCTATAAAACCCCACGGCTGTTCGTCGTGATGGAGTTTCCTTTTCTCTCATCCTCATCCTCATCATCTCACACTCTCTCTCTCTCTCCATCCTCTCAACTCAGCAGACCCTTCAGCCTCATCAGATCCTTCACGATGCAGACCAAGTTCGCCGCTCTCCTGGCCTTCGCGGCCGCTGCCCGCGCCCAGCAGTCTTGCTCCACTCAGGCTGAGGTTCACCCCAAGCTGACCTGGGCCAAGTGCGCTGCCGGCGGTACCTGCACCAACGTCGCCGGCTCCGTCGTGCTCGACTCCAACTGGCGCTGGACTCACACCGTCCAGGGCACGACCAACTGCTACACGGGCAACACCTGGAACGATGACTTCTGCGCCACGGGCCAGGGCGCCAACTGTGCCGACAAGTGCTGTGTCGAGGGTGCCGACTACCCCGGAACCTACGGTATCACCACCAGCGGCACCGAGCTGAACCTCAAGTTCGTCACCCAGCACGCCTTCGGCAAGAACATTGGTAGCCGTGTCTACCTCATGGAGAGCGAAACCAAGTACCAGGTAAGACGACTTTCGTTCTTCGGCAGAGACCTGGGCTAAACAGACTTAGATGTTCACCCTGCTCGGCAACGAGTTCACCTTCGACGTTGACGTCTCCAACATTGGCTGCGGTCTGAACGGTGCCCTGTACTTCGTCTCCATGGACGCCGACGGTGGTCTTTCCAAGTTCTCCAGCAACAAGGCCGGTGCCAAGTACGGCACTGGTTACTGCGACTCGCAGTGCCCCCGTGACGTCAAGTTCATCAACGGTGTCGTGAGTACTCACCAGTGCCTCTGAACGCATGCCACGGTTCTAACCAACGACTCCCAGGCCAACGTCGACGGCTGGAACCCCTCCAGCAACGATGCCAACGGTGGTGTCGGTACTCTCGGTGCCTGCTGCGCTGAGATGGACATCTGGGGTAAGCCTCTCACTTCCGTATTGAACCTGGTCGGGCAGCGACTAACCAAAGCAACAGAGGCCAACAAGATCTCCACGGCCTACACCCCTCACCCTTGCGGGGACAACGCCTACCACTCCTGCCTCGGCGACAACTGCGGAGGCACCTACAGCGCGACTCGCTACGCCGGTGACTGTGACCCCGACGGATGCGACTTCAACTCGTACCGCCAGGGCAACAAGACCTTCTACGGCGAGGGAGCCGGAAACACGATTGACACCACTAAGAAGCTTACTGTTGTCACCCAGTTCCTCAAGGGCTCCGACGGCAACCTCTCGGAGATCAAGCGCTTTTACGTCCAGGACGGCAAGACCATCCCCAACTCCGAGTCGGTCATCTCGGGCAACCCGGGCAACTCGCTCACGCCGGCGTTCTGCGACGCTCAGAAGCTTGCCTTCAACGATACCGACATTTTCAAGCTTCGCGGTGGATTCCCGCAGATGAGCAAGGCCGTCGCCGCGCCCATGGTCCTCGTCCTGTCGCTCTGGGACGACCACTACGCGAACATGCTCTGGCTCGACTCCACCTACCCGGTCAACGCCGCCGGCAAGCCCGGCGCCGAGCGCGGCTCTTGCCCCACCACCTCCGGTGTCCCGGCCGAGGTCGAGGCCCAGTTCCCCAACAGCAACGTCAAGTTCTCCAACATCAAGTTCGGCCCCATCAACTCGACCTTCAACCCCATCACCGGCCCCGGCGGCGGCGGCTCCTCGTCCTCGGCGACCGTCCGCACCAGCACCACCGTCCGCTCCAGCACCACGCCCGTCACCACCCCCACGACCGCCCCCGGCGGCGCCAAGCAGTACGAGCAGTGCGGCGGCCTCAACTGGAACGGCCCCAAGTCCTGCGTCTCGCCCTTCACCTGCACCAAGGTCAACGACTGGTACTACCAGTGCCTGTAAGCGTCTCCTCCGCCTTCTGGGGGGGATGGTTCGGACGACATTACGCGCGCAAAGATGATTCGAAGAGACTTAAAGACTGCATTGTTGATGGCTAGGGATAAAAAAGGGGGGACTGCCATTTCTCTTGCACACATACATACTCACACACACACACTCTCTCTCTCTCCCTAGCTCTCCCTTTTCCTGACGAACGAACTCTTTCATGTACATATCTTGACCTTTATTCTCTCTCCCGGTGTCGGCATGCTTCTCGTGCCGGCGCCTGCCGTATATAAATCCAATCATTCGCTAGCTACGCTTTTGGTCTCTTTCCTCGGAGTGATTTACTGGAAAGAGAGTCCTGATGTAGGGGTTGCTTCCCATTTTCTTTAGATGGGCTCACTCCTACCTTTTGGGTACTGCATACCTGGGTATCTAGGTAGATACCGTCCCTATTGTTGCTATCGTTGGTGACTTCTGTTGCTGTCGTCCGTCGCCGCTCTTTCTGTCGTCCGTCAACGTTGCTATCGTCCGTCGCCGCTGACACTATCATCCATCACCGTCGTCATCCTCGCCCGTTGCCGTCGTCCGTCACCACCATACTGGAGAGTCCTTCCAGGAAAAGGGTTTGCCGACAAATACGGAACCGGACAATATAGCGCGGCCTCTTCTGAGTCCACGCGCAACATGCAAGAAACAAAAAATATGGTAACAGAAACGAGGGTGCGGTAACGGAAAAGGACGAAATGTCTCGAGGCTTTCGAATGGTTGTGATGAGAGTGACTGCAACTGGATTTCTGCAGCTGGGCTGCGATACGCCCGAGTGCCGTATCTCACCAATGAGGGGCCAGTTTTAGGTCAACCTCCCCAATGCACCAGGTTGACTGTATGCCTTGAACGGATACGACGAGAGTGGGTGACATCTCGAGCCTTGAGTATGGTTGGAACTTTACGGCAACCATCTTGATGAAGGTCGGCAGTCGAAGACACGCGGACTGCAGCCGTGTTAGCGGAAGCCGAGTGGGAGCATGGACAAGCAGCCATGGTGCCGGAAGCTTGAAGTGCAAGTCGCGCAACTGGCTGGACCCAAGTCCGAAAGCCGGACTGATGTGGACGGCAAAACCTGGAAGAGGAAAACGACGAACCTTGAGAACTTGAGTTTTTCCTCGTAGACGAGGAGAACCGCGCCTGATCCTCGCGCAGGATCCCGCAAGTTGTTACCTCCGTGGAGTTCGAACAGACATGAAGCCCAAGGATCCGGTTCCAGATGGTGTTCCTGATCCAGGTCACAGACCGTGGAAGGACACTCCAGCGGGGAGGAAACCATCAGAGAGTACTGCGTCGGTCTCTGGATGAAGAAGTCGAAAGAAGCGAGTTTGGCGTGAGAAGCAGCCTGGTGGATGGCGAACTGGGTTGATGGAAGATTGACAGGCATCAATCGGCCAAGAACCTGAGGATGACGAGGACGGCATGGATCAAGGACGCCAGAAGGCCGTGATGGAGTTCGCCAATGCTGCTGCTTTGGGGGCCGAGAAGTGGGCAGATGCGGCCGTGCTGTTGTCGGCTGGGTTGAGGGCGGCCATGATGTGGTCTACATGGGTCACCATACAGGGCACCTCGAGAGGTAGCATGTCTGTCGATGGACCCGAGACCAAGGCCGGAGCATCTTGACAACGTGATGGCCATGCACAACGCAATGTTTGGGGGTTGCCTTGGACGCCCCGTACGGGTTAGATGCGGGACTTGATGAGAAGGAAGTATTATCACTACCCTAGGTATTTTCAACTGCCTGCGGAGGCGCATCGCTGCGACCGCCACGCCGGCGACGCCATTCCAACCCAACGCAGCTGTCCCGTATGACTCCGTGGTATCTAGATACACACTCAAATTCCTCATGCCAAATACGAAAAAGAAGGAGCATGACTGTTGCTAGTTTCCAGCCCCCCAACAACACGAATCCAACACGGCCAACACAAAAACTCCTGTATGCTATTCCTGTTCCTTTTTTATATATGTATGTCTCTCTCTTTGACGTCCTCATGCCTGAGCCCAGCCACCCGCGGGCCCGGCCGTGCCGTTCATGCCCATGTTCAAGAGGGCGTCGATGTCGCTCATGCCCTCGTTCTCCAAGACGTTCATCAGCTCCATCTGCTGTTGCTGGCTCAGACTGCCTTGCCTCTCCTGAGACCAGTTGAAGGGTTGCGCCCCGAACTGGTCCAGGCCGAGGCCGGCGTTCTGGGCGTTGAAGCCGTTCATCTGCAGAGAGTCGCCGAAGAAGCTGTTGCTCATCGAGCTGAACGCATCGGGGTTGATGAAGGGCGGCGGCGGGTTGAACCAGTCGTTAACCGGGTTGTACGTCGGAAGCGGCCGCTGCTGGGGCGTTTGGTGTGGCGTGTGGGGCACGCCGAAAGGCTGACCTCTTGGGTGGTGACCTGAGTTCGGGGGCGGAGGCGGTGACATGTTCGAGCTGTGGGAGACCATGGTGGGCGTGCCTTGTTGGAGGATGAGAGGCGAAGACTGGGACATGGCGGGCGTTCCCATCGCAGGCGTCCCCATGGCCGGCGGCGAGATGGTGGAGCTTGAACCCGAAGGTGTTCCGACCTGCTGGTTTGTGGCAGAAAGCGACTCTGGCGGGGTGGGAAGCGTGTTGCCGATGGTACTCGGTGGAGACGAGGATGTGTAGCCAGGAGTAGTCGTTGCCGGAGGAGTAGCATCGTCAAGCGGTGATTCGGGAGGGTAGGCGGAGAAGCGACGGCCCATGGAATCGGTCGATGGGTTGCCCCAGATCGAGTTGGACCGGAAGGTAGGCTGAGGTGGCGGGAAGCTGTTGTCCCACTGATAAGTGTTCATGGATTCAGGGGTCGCATCGAATACGAAGCCGAACTGTGGCGGGTTGTGAGGGGGGTTGACCTTGAAGGTCGGTCCCCCGGCTGTTGGTGCCGTTGACGCCGAGTGGTCGGAGCCCTGGGGAGAGTTGCCATCAAAGAGTGATGGCGGGGTTGGAAAGGTGCTGGACGATTGCAAGATGGGGGTATCTCGTGCTTCGTAACTCTGCAAACACGCCTTGGCGAAGATGGAGTACAGCTGGACGGCCTGGGCGGTTCCTGGCCAACGCTCTGTGCACTGCTCGAGGATATCAAGCGTTTGGTCACTCAACTCCTCCACGTCTTCTCTGGGGTGAGCTTGCCGGATTTCGGGGTATGAGACCGTCCACAGCAACGTGTTAAGAGACATGTAGAGGTTCAAGAGGAAGACCCAAGTGATATCGACAGCAGCCTTCTCCATCTGCTGCTTCGACAGGTTGATGATGTACGACGCGCCCTCGAAGCAAATTGACGCCGCTCGGGCAGATGGCCGAGGAACCTGAGGCGACGGCCTGTAGAGGAAGATGCGCATTTGGTGATATCTGCCAGTGAACCTGTTCACATCCGGTTAGCTTGGTCAATTTGCAATGGTACAAAGCTACGCACCATGGCCTGCACCAGGCAGGATTTTGAGGCGATGAGTCAATCCAGTTCTGAATGTCACTCTCCATCTTGGAAAACCACGGGTGGTTCTCGTCCTTTGGCTCGTCCCGCTTCTTTTCGTACAGCACTCTCCTGATTTCGGCCTGCTCCATACGCATTTTGAAAAAGTGCAGCGCCACAAGCTTCTTTTCGCACGAAGGCCCTTGCAAGATACCATCCGCGGTGATGTATTCATCGTCGACAAGTGCAAACGGCTCGACGTCCATGCGATCATCAACCTTGGAGAACCCGTTGGGTCGCCCCATGCTGTGAGCTAAGCCGGCCTCCATAGAAGTAACGATGTAGGCGAGGCGGCGGCGCAAGTCGAGTGTCAGAGGATCCAGCGTGTAGCCCGCAGATATCGTCTTCTCGTCTGTGAGGCCCTCTGCCTGGCAGATTCTAGTTGCCAGGCCCATCATGTAGTAGACTGCAGTCCTTGCGGGAGTCAATAGGGAGTACTGGCCAATGAGGGCCAGACTCTGTAGAGACTTCAAGTCTTTGGGCTGAACGACTGCCTCAAAATGCTCCATGGCGGCAAGGTAAAAACTGTCGGCAAGACCGGCATATTGGGGTTCGAGCTTCTGAAGGCTGATGGCGAACACCATGCGAACAATCAGGTTCTTGTACGGGTCTTGGTCGCCTTCGAACACGGCCTCAAGGTCCTCGAGAAAGCGCTTCTCGTGCAAGGTGGGCCAGAATACCTGTGCTGTACGAAAGCAGATGTGTTAGAGACCGAAACATCGGACCTGAGGACGAGAACCTTACATCGTTGACGGAAGACTTCGACGAGCTTGTCCGCAGTGGCTCGGTTGGGCAGAGTAG
Source organism: Colletotrichum plurivorum (assembly GCA_014235945.1). Lineage (NCBI taxonomy): Eukaryota > Fungi > Ascomycota > Sordariomycetes > Glomerellales > Glomerellaceae > Colletotrichum > Colletotrichum plurivorum. Next base: position 186,329 of record WIGO01000038.1, read on the forward strand.
CAGCGGGGTGCGCGCTGATCATGGGGTAGCTCTTCTTCCTTTCCCTCGTCATAACAATTGACTGCATTCGCGTCATTCTCCTCGCCCGCACTTCAGGTATCAGCTCGGATATGCGCTTCGAGTCGGTGAACAGCTTTGCGCCTTGAACAAGCAGGCGGGTCATGGCGATGCCACTGCTGGGTCCGAGGTAACGGGGCGTCTCGTCGGTGTCATTCAACCTAACCAGGCCTCCCGGGCGCACCATGTCCTCTTCAATGTGGGCAAACTCGCTATCGTCGTCGGTATACTGGCGCAGCTCGGCCTCGAGGGCGCGCACCTTCTCCTGCAGCTTGATGACATAATTACGATTGATTTTCTTTCCTTTGGTGGTGTCGAAATACTCGCAGACGGAGCCGGCGCGCTCGCAGGGCAGACAGCGTGGAAGCGTGGGATCGCAGCGGGTTTTGCGCTACGATGGGAGAGCAAAGGTCAGCATGGGGCAAAGGGCGTCGAGCTATCACATGATGGAGACTAAGGATGCGGCAAGGCCAGGGGCTACAGACCTGGCGACAGCGGCAGCACGCAGTCAGAGTGTGAGCAATGCGATTAGAGGGGCCGTCATTCTCGTTGTCATCGCCACGACTGGAGGGCGGAGCGCGCAAGGCCTGGTAGTGAAGGCGAGGCGGAGGAGGAGGCGGCTGGTGGTGGTGGTACGGGGGATTTCGCGCCATCATGTTCATGTTGCTGAGGCCATGGCGGAAGACGGCGGCGGCATCCATGGGCCGGGGTTGCGACTGAGGAAGATCCCCAGTCGAAGATCAAGATAGAGGGGTCGAGAGAGGTCGTGAAGATCGTGTTCGAGCGGGCTTTCCTCTCCGCAGGCTGCTGGGAGGGGGAAAGGGCTGGCGAGGCCGAAAGAGAATACCGAGAGGGGCGGACGCCGGGCGGGTTTACAATGCGGAGGCGACGACGTGCGTAGAAGATGGGATCGGTCGGGCACAGGTAACAGAAGAATATCTCATGATTTGACAAAATGCGAGCGTGGGCCCGGAACAAGAAGCTATCGCGAAGGTGCACACGAGAGCGGCTACCTTGGGTCGTAGTCGCGTTGACTCGAGAGCGGTGATTGCTTGGAGGTGCCGCCGAGTACTGAAGTGGCATGGGAGACGAAAGGGAAGGGACAAGGGCCCGCTTTCGAACCGAAGGACTCTAGGAGTTCCGCGATCCGCGGCTAGAAGGTGCCTGGCTGGGACTCTTGGTACCGGTACCTACTGTGCTCTGCGAAAGTACTCCTCGCGAGCCAGAGGGCCGGGCAGCAAGTGCAAACTAGGTAGCGCTAGCGCGTAGTGGGGAGCTGGGAGGGAAAGCGAGAGATACTTGGATGACGGTGCAGATCACGGCGGGTTAAGATGTACACCATCTTCGGGGGTACTTGGATCCTCGAGTGTGCTCTTCGCCGTGCCCACCTAGGAAGGCACCTTACCTGGACTGCTGGAGTAGGCACCTCTTTGGCTCTTATGCCCCCAGAGCGCTGCCCGCCGGAGTTTCGGTTGTTGATTCGCTAATCACTGGATCTCCCCCTTCAGGGCAGGTCACAGGAAACTGGAGCCTGGGGATAGGCAAGTAGGGTTCACCTTCCACCTCACGCGTGCCGGGTACAACCTGTGGGAGCTGGGCCAGTGTGAGTGCCATTTGGGGCGTTTCAGAACCATTGGAGTGGGCCTTAGCAAGCGGGTATTAAGACCAGACGACACATTCGTGCCCTGCCGCGGACCGCGCTGCCCTGCACCACGCTGGACAGGGTGCTGTTTGTGTCGTCAGTTGACTTGATGTGGACGTAGACCGGAGACGCTGGGTGGCAGTGTGGGCGGCACCCATTGCAAATGCAATTTATCGTTCATATATCGTTCTGTCAGATGGTTCTTTGCCCCGGAAAAAGAGCCGGGAAAGCGTTTGCTTGATGGGCAGGACATGGAAGCCAGGGAACATTCCATGGAATGCACTCGACCGGATGGACAGCGCAGCCCTACCCACTACCCACTGCCACTATCCACTGCAACTGCCACTGCCCAACGCCCGTTCGCAGTCACGGTGTAGTTTTCCCGGTGGAATGGTTACTTGCCTTCTTTAAACAGGGAAGGCAAGGTAGGTAGTTAGTTGGTATAGGTAGGAACCTGTCAATCTGTACACTACCTAGGTACCTACCTACCTACCTAGGCTGGCCGAGAAGATGAAGCATAAAGTCGTTTGGGGGAAGAGCCACTATCACCCGGCGAGGGGCCTTCCATGACTGGGTGCCTTTACTGAGACGTCCCGGCTCCCTGCTCCTGCTCCTGCTCCTGCTCCTGCTCCTGCTCCTGCTCCTGCTCCTGCTGGTTCTTGCTGCCCTACGATGTGAAATGGCCGGCCCGGCCCCACCTTTTCCTTCGATGCGTTCTTTCTTTCCATCACATTGCTCTTCCCCTCCAACATCTGATCTCCTGATTCGCTGTTGCTGTCTATGACTCCACCGTGACCCACATCCCTTCGCAACCCGGCGCACCTGAACACCATGAACGGGGCCAGACGTGGACCGCGACAGATACCGATACCGCGCAACCGCGACACGAACATGGGGGCACTTGACACGAAAGACTCGGAAAGCCCTCAAGCACCTGCAGACTGCAGAAGCGGCTTGAGTGGCAGTCGCATTCGCAGGCGTGATCCTTCCACAGGTATCTATCCCGTTCCCGCCCACCTGCCCGCGTCCTTCCTGATGCTACCTAGCATCTACCTATCCTCCAGGCCGCGACTCACCTGCTGTTGCGGCCCTGCATCATTTCCTTCTCTTACTGTACGGTCTCACCAACCAAAGGCGCCATCGGCCTCGCGGATAACTGACCCGACGCTGGCAGGCGTCTCCCATCCATGGATGTCTTCCCCTCCGCCCTCTACTCTTAGCTCTCTGCAAAACCTCCCTCGTGTGGCAGAGCCCAGATCCCGTTATCGCATCATCCCACTCGCTAGTCGACAGCCAAGGCAACGGCAATGGATCGACCAAAGAAAGGGATTGGTGCCCCTAGGAGTCAGGACGACCAAAACGGGCATATTAATCTTGCCAAAGTAGCGCGATCAACGACGCATTGAAAAAAAGAAATCTGGAAAATCCCGACAATACGACGAACTGTCGATCACTTCGCCATGTGCCGCGCCCATGATGGAGTCATGACTAAACACATATTCGCTCGGCTCTGTGTCTATCAGTGTACTGAGAATGAGATGCCACAGGGCATAGGTGCGAAGGGTAGGGCGCTCTTGGCCCTCTCCCCCCTTCACCGTCAGTTCGTCTAACGCTCCTTCGCAGCCGCGGCTCTGCGTCTTACCCCGCCCTAAACCTCATTTTGAAGGATTCCCGACGCCCAACTGCCCTTTTCTGTACGAGCCCTGCACCATCCGCCCTAGCACGAGCCGGCAACCATGCGTTTTGGGAATGGCACAAGGCATGCTGCCTGTCACCTGTCGCCCGTCGTCTGTCGCCTGTCATCGAAAGAAATGCTGCTCGAGTGCGAAGGAGGTTCGCAGCGAGGGGTTCACGGGGCCGATACGCTTGGAGATTTCAGCCCCCCCTTCGGAGATCTGATCGCCCTCGTCGCATTGAAACGAAAAAAAAACACGACATCGTGCTGGGGCCTCTCCAGGTTCCAACATCATCAACCTGAATCTGCCGTGTTTTTCGCCCCCGATAATAATTGTCTAATTAAACAGCAACTGACGACAGTCCAATCCGGCCTTGTGGGACGCGATACAGCGAAGGGCCCTGCTTGGCTCTGCATAGTACGGTACCTAGCAAGGCCTGCGGTCGACGGTCGTCTACCTACCTTACCTACCTAGGTAGGTACGGGGTGCCATAACGTGGTTCCTGGACCCTCTCACCCTTTCCAGGTACCTGCTACGTACACTATACCTACGGAGTACCGGTACGTCCCTTGGTGCAGAGTGGGGGAGGTGTCAGGGCGCCTTTTTTTCTTCTTCCACAATCCACATTCTACTACCATTTGTTCCACGATGGGCTATTAGGTCTTAGTCGCATTCCCACCACATGGCCTTCGACCGCATCCACGGGCTTTGGGCCTGCGAGACTGTCTTATCGGCATCGGACCTGCAGGAAGAAAAATATCACCGCGTTTGACATGCCGTGCCGCGCGTGGCTGGTCGGCTACGGTCTGGACCTCACCCGCCGTTCGGATGGCGTCAGTTACTGAGTCGACCGCTCATCAATTCTGTCTTGTGAGTATTGCCCACCCAAAGATGGATTGTTACATGGTAGATGGATGCTATCTAGCATCTACCGCTCTCGCCAGCTCCACTGTGACGGCGACACATCCACGTCCGTCAGTCTCTGCCTCCACGCTTGCAGCGCCCGCGTGTTCATCGTCGGCATCTCCCCCCGTCTTGTTCCTCTCGGAGTCACCTGCGACGGCCATACCCGATTTGGAGGTACGCAACTTGGCACCCAGGACGAGATGTGAGATTCGAATCTCGATAGGACTCGATGCAGTGCAGACTGAAGGTTTCGGTCTCTCCTGCTTGTTGAGGATATGGAGGACAAAAATTGGCGGTCAGGGGATGCAGGACTGTTTCCGGAAGACGGCGTTCGTGTTCACGGTATGGAATTGGGATGTCGTGCATTGCGCGAGATGGCAACTCATCTGATCAAGAACGAAGGCGTGGGGCCAACCGGAGCGCCTCGCGCCATCAAACGCCAGCCTACGGCACTGGCCTGCGCCTGCGGCGTCCTGCACCCATGGCAGACGTCGCACACAGCCCGGGACGGTCTCGGTCGCGGTACGGGTACCGCCAGCGACCCAAGGATGACTTTGAAGGCCGTCTTGGATGTGAGACGGGTCCAAGCAGAACCTTATCATCACGACAGGCACCCGCTGTCCATCATCATGCTGCCAAGGGCTCCCTCAAGGTTTGGCGGTGCTCTAGCCTTGCTCTTCCTTTATGGTTCGCCTTCTATTTTTGAACCCAAAAAAATGGCATGGGGTTTATGTTTATCGATTCGAAATTGCGTCGTATGCCTTGGATATTCGGCCGTGTCGGCGCTCCCGACGGCTGCATCCGCGCAAAGACAAGATGCCCCGGCCAGTTGGGTGAATATTCAGCGGCAACGGGTGGCAGTGGCAGCGCAAACAAGGGATCCGTGACAGGCTCTACGGTCTACGGATACGCTATCACACTATCTGGGGACGACTTGGGCAGTGTTAACAAGGGTACTTGCAAGTATTGGAGGATGGCACAGACGTCTTAGGTTCCCAAGGTCTGTGCCCAAAGGTACCGACCGGTACACCTTCCGTAGGTACAGAGGATGGATGGGATACAGATACCATCACAGGGTGCTGTGGTGTCTTACGTAAGGCCCATATGCAGGGAAGGATCGCAGGCGGGGTAGACCTGGGCTTGAAGCTGTCCCGCGCCTGCAACAATTGGCAAGCCGCACAAGAGAGGGGAAGCAGCAGTCCGTCTCACTCCTGACTGTACCGCTGATCCCCCGAGACTTTGGTTGCGACTTGTTGAGCCTCCGGTGTTAGGAGCCCTTACTATTCCGACCTACCTACCTATCTTCCGACCACATTACATAGCACCTTCCGTACGATACCGCCATCTAGCGACAAGTATCAACTTGCCTGTGCGCACTGGGTAGCAACAACGACTCGCGCGTCGCTTTCCTCGACCCCCCTGCGCCTCTCTGCTTCCGCTTCTGCTTCGTCCGCTACGTCGACACAACCTGTGCGCTGCAGATCACCTGTTCGCCCTTTGCTCGACTCCGACGACACCGACAACCGCAAACTTTTAGCCGCCCTGCAAGCAATATCTATCTCACAGAGAGGCTCCCCCACCCGCCGTAGGTCGGTATCTTACGCAGGCTTCTCAGGCTCCAGATCTAGCGCCCGCGCCTGCTATACGCGATACGGCGCTTAGTCTGGCCATCTCGCCATTATCTTAGCGCCGCAGCCTTGCCTAGAGCTTCAGAGCTCCCAAAGTCCGACGTCGACCTGGACCTCCAGCTTCATCAGTACATCGTCATCCACCCCCGGCCATCCCAGAGCTTACCGCACAACGTTGAACGCTCAGACGGCTCCTCATAGCTATACTTGACGCGACTCATCCGTACTCCCGTCCGCTTTCTGCAGCACAAAGGCTAGAAGAGCCTCCTCGCCTCTGGTAATCTCGCTCATCGTTCCATCCTCAACACCACAGCAGCCGAGTAGCGCGGCTCGGAGGCGCGGCACCTCGCTCCCCGTCGCATACCGCTGCCCAACATGCCGCGATCGAGCTTCTCAGACAACCCCTTGCTGCGGGTATCGCGGCCTGTTTCTGCCTGTTCGCGATGTGAGTTGTCACCATGCCCTCGACTGACTACGTCTATTTCATGTGAGACTAATCGTGCCCCATAGGTCGATCTGCCAAAGTAAAGGTATAAAGATCCCTCACTGGCTTGTCTAGCATGGCTATCTCATCGGAGCTCAGGCTGATGCATGCCCTTACTGCTTTAGTGTGATGGAAAGCTTCCTGCGTGCACTGCTTGCGAGAAGGCCGGCCGAGAAAACGAATGCTCCAGTGCTAATGACCAGTTTGCAAGAGGCAAAGAGCGCAGGTTGGTCATATTCTTGAAGCACACCTTCGTCAGCAGAGGACTGATGATCATTCAGCTATGTCGCAGCCTTGGAGCTCAGAATCGAGAAGCTCGAGAAACGGTTGGCCTTTGCCCGCTCGCGTAAGGCGTCGGTTAATCTCCATGATATTGACGAGGCGACGGCCGCCCCTCCTGATCGCAAGGACTCGTTGGCAAACATCAGAGCAGCCATCCACCGCAAGGCTGCAAGGAAGAGGGAAGACTCGGATATCAACGCTCTCGTGTCCGACTTTGGTTTCCTGTGAGCCAACCGCCCCAGCTGGTGTGTCACTCCGGGCTGACTTTGAACAGTACGGTCAATGCCACAACTCGCGATTTCGAGCCTTCCATGAGCAACATGACGTTCGCTCGGCTAGTCCTGGCTGCCGCAACGATGGAAGAGGTTCCGGATCCGACCGAGGACAGCTTCCCGGCGAGGGCAGAGGCCTTGGCCACCATCCAGTATTACACTGCCAACATATTCGCCCTTCTCCCTTGCTTCTCCGAGACCCATCTACTTGCAGTTCTCGATGACGTCTACCAGCCGGACGAGAGAGTCAAGGAGCGCCTCAAAGAGTCTGACTACTGGCTCTTGTACATGGTCCTCGCCATCGGATACACTGCCCAGAGCAGAAACAAAGAGGATGAGTATTATCGTCGCGGCCTCGACTTCGTCGCCCGCGCCTTGCCCTTCGCCGACAAGGCCTTGATGCCCGGTTACCCTACACAAATACAGTCTCTCATCCTTTTCACTCAGTATTCAATGCTTGATCCGGCTCACTTTGATAGCTGGTATCTCATTGGTTTTGCAAGCAGGGCAGTGGTCGACTTGGGTTTCCACCAAGACCCTCCGCTGCTTCAAGTACCGGACAAGGCCGCCCTCGATCTTAGAAGGAGGATGTTCTACTGCGTCTATGCGCTTGACAGGTACGAGCTCATGTCCCGAGAAGCGTTCGATGCGCGTACTGACTTCCCACAGAACTATCAGCATGGTTCAAACCCGAGCTTTCTCGTTCACCGATGACTCCGTCAACGTTGAATTCCCCAGTCCAGGCTCGTCGTCGTCTGGCCCTATCACCGGCCCACAGTCGGCAGATCCTGCTTTGCTTCTGTTCCAGCTACGCCGAACCCAATCGGAATGGTACCAGTCGCTATTTCAACCAGACTCGACTCCGCTCCCGGACGCTTCGTCCTTCATCTGGCAGATGTGTCTGGAGATGCGTGAATGGCACGAGAACCTGCCCGACAACCTTGCCCCGGGCATACGGGAGCTTTTTGAGCTGGAACTGAGGTACAGCTATATTTACTGCCTGGTCCCCAGCGACCGCTCGCCCCATCTGACCGACTACGCCCGGAAGCTCATCTTCGAACACGCCATCGTCTACATCAATACCATGCATGGTGTGGCGCACAGTCAAGCCAACACATCGTTCTACACCTCGCTGGATGCTCTCAAGCTATACTTCATTGCCATGCAGTTTTTCACCGTATTCAATGCCGCCCGCGAGCTTCTTATCTCGGAACAGCGCATCATCCCACCCATCACCCGTCCGGGGACTGCGCCGCCTCCCCCTCTACCGCATCGTCCTATCGGAGGCGACGACAGCCTGGACAGGAGTATGCGAAGTCTGCAGCAGGTTCTTGAGACGCTTGAGAAGTTTTCTCAAAGATGGACGATTGCATCGTCGTTCAAGTCGAGTTTCGAGACGATATCGTCGGAACTATTTTCTTGGCTTCAAGTACGACGTCAAATGAGGGAACAACAGCCACAACAAGCTCACCAGCCTCAGCAACAGCAAAGCCAGCAGCAA
>WIGO01000038.1:194875-243910 GCA_014235945.1 Colletotrichum plurivorum
ACACCAGCAGCAGCAACACCAGCAGCAGCAACACCAGCAGCAGCAACACCAGCAGCAGCAACACCAGCAGCAGCAACACCAGCAGCAGCAACAACAACATCATCAACAACCACAGATGCCTCTCGGGCCCTCCCCGCCACAGCCACACCCCCAACATCAACCGTATCCGCCTCATCCCCATCCTCAGGCATCCATGGCCGCTGCGCCGATGATGCCCGGCATGATGCAGCAGCCTAGCCACCCGATGATGCAACAACCTAGCCACCCGATGATGCCACAACCTGGCCATCCGATGATGCAACAGCCCGGCCACCAGATGATGCAGCAGCCCGGCCAACAGATGATGCAGCAGCCCGGCCAACAGATGATGCAGCCCGGCCAGCAAATGATGCAGCCCGGCCAGCAAATGATGCAGCCCGGCCAGCAAATGATGCAGCCCGGCCAGATGATGCAGCAGCCTGGTCACCCGATGATGCAACAGCATGGACAACCAACGACGCAACAACATGGCCAGCCCATGCCGCAGTACAGATGGGTTGGAGACGGAGGTCAAGGAATGCCAGGTGGTCCGCAGGGAGGCCATGGTGTCCCGCCGAGGTGAGCCTGCGTACGTAGGCGGGTTGATTGAAATGGTGTTGGCGATACCCTGTATTCCTAACCAATTGAATGAAGTGCTCAGTAACTAAAAAATATTACTCCACACGTCTTTCTGCGCCTTGTTGTAGTGATTACCCTCCAACTAGTTACGACCATCCTAGTTAGGTTTCAAGCGTCCTCGGTGCTTTGTGTTGCTCATGGTCCTTATGATCTCTCATCACTGTTGTCCGATGAATAGGCACAGGCATCTTCACTGGACGCTGTTTCTTCGGTTCGGAGGAAAAAATCTTTACCAAAGAAGGCTTCAAACGTGTCACCTGCTCTTTACTTCTGTCAAGTAGGACTATTACCACCACGTCCGAACTTACTGGCCGTCTTCATCCCCAGTCCCGTTTCTAGCGCCGTTGTCTTTTATCTCCGGAGTCGGTGTTTCCAACCCACTAGCCTCGGCCCGTCGTCTCTATCCTCTATGACTATTGTCTCTATCTTCTGTCACTATCATCTCCGTTCTCTGTCCCTGTCGTTCGTCCCTGTTGTCTCTGTCCTCGTTTCTGACTCCGTTCTCTTCACTCTCGTCACCTCTCAGGATGATTTCCCAAGACCCGCCGGGGAGTCCATATGCCACACACTCATGAAGACACTGTCAAGGAAGAACAACTTCAGTTCAAGATTGAGATGACAACATCAAAGGGTATAGATTGATCCAAGCTACCTAGCCGCCTTGACGACTTGCTCAGACAGTTGCAACCAAAGGCTTTCCAAAACACATTACACTATTCACACATCCGATATCTAGACAACCTCCTTCCTCTCGGCCTGCTGCACCTGGGCCCCGTCCTTGTCGGACCCGGAGCCCGGCTCGCCGGCCTCGCCGCCGACGCCCAGCATCTGCCCGCCCTTCTCGACGTGGTTCGCGCCGCCGAAGAGCACGTCGACCTCCTCCAGGGAGACCTGCTTCGTCTCGGGGATGAAGAAGTAGACGAAGGCGCCGAGCACGACGTTCATGCCCATGAAGAAGAAGAGGCACTTCAGGCCCTCGTTGGCCAGGAAAGTGGGGAAGAACTGCTGGAAGATGGTGTTGGCGACGTTCTGGCACTGCGAGGCGGCGCCGATGGCCTGCGCACGGACGTTGATGGAGAAGATCTCCGAGGTGTACATCCAGGTCGTCGCGCCCCAGGTGGGCTTGTAGAAGAAGGTGAAGAGGAAGAGCAGGAACACGATCGCGATTCCCACGGGCTCGCTCTTGGTCCCGTCGGCCGAGGTCGGGGTCTTGAGGCCCACGATGGGCACGACCATCATGCACAGCGCCATGCCGCCCGCGCCGACCATGAAGAGCCAGCGGCGCCCGAAGCGGTCGGCGGTCCACATGGCGTTGAGCGTGAACAGGATGCCCATGGTGGCGTTGAGCGCGTTGATGAGGTTGATGGTGTCGGCCGAGGGCCAGACCTTCTTGTAGATGGCCGTCGAGTAGGTGTTGAGCGTGCCCTGGCCCGTGAGCTGCTGGCCGATGTTGAGCACGACGGCGAGGTACATGCGCTTGCGGAGGGAGGGGTCCTTCCAGAGGGCCGAGTAGCCGGAGCTGATGGCTTCTTTCTCGTACTCGATGGCCTCGCGGATCGCGAGGAGCTCTTCTTCGACTTCCTGCTCCGTGTCGCGGATGCGGCGGAGCGCGGCGCGGGCGGCGTCGACGTTGTTGTTCTTCTTGACGTGCCAGCGGGGCGACTCGGGCTGGAAGGGGAGGGCGATGAGGATGATTATCGGGACGAGCATTTGGAAGATGACGACCATGCGCCAGTCCCACTCGCCGAGGCTTTCGCGGTGCTTGGAGCAGGCGTACTGTTTTTTGGTCAGTTAGTTCGGATACATTCACACAAGATGGCCATCAGGGGTAGAGAGGGATCGAGGACTCACGTTGATCCAGTAGGCGATGAAGCTGCCGACGCTGTAGAACATCTGCCAGCAGGCCATGATGTGACCGCGAATCTGGGGCGGCGAGACTTCGCCGATGTACACGGGACCCGCGGTCAGGGCGACGCCCTGGCCGAGACCGATGACGACGCGGCCGGCGATGAAGACGGCGATCTTGTGGTGCGGTGTGAAGGTCTGCATCAAGGTCGCGATGACGGTGACGAAGCAGCCGATGGCCATGCCCCAGCGGCGGCCGAGGTAATCAGCCTGGATAGGACGTTGTCAGTTATCAAAGTCCAAAAGTCGATGAAGACGCAGGATCAAGGGGTGGTAAACTCACGATCGGACCGCCGAGGAAGAAGCCGGCGACGATGGCCCCGATGGTGTAGGCGGTGTTGACGAGGCCGATGAGCTGGGTGTCTCTCTTGAGGTCGACGTCAACCCAGGCGAGCCAGTTCTTGGACCCCTGGAGCGAGTTGTAGACGGAGGCGTCGTACCCGTAGAGGACCATGCACATGGCCGCCATCAGGGAGATGTACCAGTTGTACACCCTCTTGCCGGTGACCGCCATCTTTGAATCTCTTGTTTCTTCGTCTTTTTGCAACAAGGAGGAGGTGTTGTCGAGAGGGAGATGGAAGTGAAGGGAAAGAGAGGAGGTGGCTGGACAACTCTGAAGACTTTCAAAGGAGGTGGAAAGAGGTGAGAGGGTTGCTGGTCTTTTTAAAAGGTTCGATCAAAAGGATGAACTATTTCCTTAGCCAGGAAGCCCCCGCAAAAAGGTGCCAGTCCCCTTTCTCACTTCCCCCAAAATCTCTACTCTCCCCCGGTTCTCCGTGTGACTCCCCCGCCTTCATTCCCCGGGTCTAGATAGCAAGAACAGGCGAAGCTGTGCCGTTTCTTCCCCATAATTTGATGCCAAAGGTTCTATCCCCGGGGGGTGAGTAGGCTAGCGCGCCGTCCTGGGGAGAAGCGGAGTTGTGGAGCTGACAGTCCCTCTATGTGTGTTTTCCGTGTGTGGGATTAAACGGACCGACGACTCTCTCTGTTTGCGTGTTGAAGCCATCATGGGGGGCAGGGGTTGCATATGTCGTTGTCGGCGGGACGTTCGTGATATCTCCACACCCTCTCACGGCAACCGCAAGCCGAGGAACGTAACGGGACAAGACGAACTACCAAGAGATGCGGCGACGATGCCAGCAGGCGAGAAAATCTCTTGGCGCCGCGCCGCGTGTGGTCGTCCGCTTTCCCCCCCAAGTTCCGGGATCCCTGTTTGTTTCTGGGGTGTCAGAGTGGGCGGAGAAACCCCAGACGACAAGTTCCACCAATGACAATTTCACCTGGACCACCATTTTGTTTTAGCAACTCCACACAGACGGAGAACTAGAACGATTTCGAGACCGCGTGGTGGTTTGGTCTAGGCAAACGCTTGTTTTCTTCATCACTTTAATCTTTTGTCGAGGCTTTAGAATGTTTGAGAAGCAGTCGGGATGAGGACTATAGGAAGAGGGAGAGATGAGGCATACAGAGACAATGGAGACGGAGACGGGAGAACGGAATGAGAGAAGGTGGAGACGGACACGATGTTTGAGGAGAACAGAGACGAAAACGACAGAGAGAGGAACAGTATCCGTAGAGACACCGACGATAGAGACGATGCTGTATGACAACGATGGCCCTTGGCGCTGCAGGTGTTCGCCCTCCCCCGATGGGTAGATGCCGATTCCCGTCTCTGCCCACGCCTCTCCGTGGGGCTAATACACCACACCCTCGTCGCCCTCGTCCTCTTCTCACCTCTTCTTTTCGTCCTCTTCTGAACTCATGGTGCAAAATTGGCCTGGCTGACGACGACGTTCTTGGCTCTCGTGCTGCTGTCCGAAGAGATCCGATTCTCTGGATCTCACAGAGGAGAAGCGTTTGCCGCATGTGAAGACTACTGCTCGGCGGAAGGGAGACCCCCTCATCCCGGCAGGTCACACTGTGAAGATGCAAGTTTATCTCTGGGGACCCCGTTATGCCCGCACGTTGGTGAAGTGGAACCGCGGCCGGTCAGTCAGCCCTTTGCAGGTCCCAGGAGATGAGACCAGATTCCGTGACTTGACTCGCAACACCATCTCATCCTCGAATCTCGCTCTCCTCGAGCTTCATTCACACAGACGAGATCGAACATCATGAAAAAAGGTCGACTTAAGCTTTATCTCGCCCAGCCGCAAGACGTCCTGTGCCGTCGAGAATAACAACATAGCAGGCCAGTCAAGAGCGACCCGTCCCGTATGCCGCGTTGGCACTGCAAGCCACCCGATGCCGCCAAGGCACACTCATATCCCTCGCCCTCGTCCTTCTGTTGCTGCTGCTGCCCGTGATTAAACGCCTGCCGTAAAGAGAGGGAGGGCTGATGTCGTCCTGCCTGACAAGTGCCTTGGCGGACGATCACCCAAGGCCGCCGCATTCCCAGGAGTCCGGTCGGGTCGTATCCGGGAACATCACTTCATGGCAAGACGTCCATCTTTAAACCTTCTGATTCTTGCATCTCGTGACTTCATGAGATGAATCTATAAACATTAAAATTAGAATACAAAACGTCAAATGCTCGTCCCCGAGATTCCTCCACGCCCCGCATCATCTCCCCCGGACCCCAACATTCATTCGCGTGGAGCAGACAAGTGCTACGGGGAAGAAAATCGTACCACCAGAGACTTAGAGTCCGACAAGACCGTGACCGGTCGAGGTAAAAACATCCGGGAGGGCGGAACGTGAACGGGACCCGCAGGTAACACGCAACATGATTGATGGAAGAAATACAGACGCCAACTTGCCTCACCCCCGGACCGTCTTCTAACATGGGAGGGGCCGCCACTCACTCGAGCAGATAAATAAAGGATGCATACACGCCCGGCGGCCCGACGCTAAAGGAGAGCCCTTGGTGGATAGCTAGCCGGCGACGGCGGCAGCGAAGCCTCGTGGGAAGGGGTAAAAACTGGAGAGAGGCAAAGACGAGAACGAACGAGAACCCACGGGGAAAGGGGGAAAGGCTCCAGAGAATCATCGGCGTCAAGGTTGTTTTCTATGATTGCGGCGGCTGACGGGTACGCCTGCAGCAAAACCCACCGCCTCACATATGCACAAGGGCGGCGCGAGAACGGGGCTGATAAGAGAAGAAAGATCCCTGGGGGAAATCGACTGGCGGTCAAATTATGCGAATCCATTAGCTAGAGCCTAGCCTGCCGACGGGATGGCACACCGCGGCGCGTCCTCGGTCTCCGGCACCAATGGGCTGGGTTCGAACCTAGGCCCCGGACGACAGGGAGGCGAGAGAAAGTCCCGGGGCATATGGGACATCAAAGAGACGAGGACGACGCGCTTTGAACCTAGCCTTCTATTTTGACGTGTTCGACTAAAAACCTGGTGACTACTTGGGCCGTCGTGGCACGCTATGTATTTAGTCCTACTTGAAGAATGCAATCCAAAAAGAACGGTCAATAGAAACGCTAGTCGGCATCGCTGAGGGTTCTACAGGCCGGCCGTGGCAGCATCTGCGCCCCCGTTCGCCTTGTCCTTCTTCGGGCCCGGCTTCTTCTTGCGCTTGGCCGTTCCGAGGCTCACCGGCGGCGCCTCCAGGATCCACCGCGCGATGGCGGCCGCGCGCTCGGTCAGGATCGGGTACTCGCGCCCGTCGTCGACGCTCCACCTCCGCATGGAGGGCGACGGCTGGCCCTGGGCCCCGGGCTCGGCCTTGCCGCCGGAGCCCTGCTTAAGGGACTGGAGATACTCGTAGTCTTCCTCGGCCCTCTTCTGGCGCGCGGTGACGGCGGCGTGCAGGCTCGCCTCGTCGACGACTCGATCGTCGTCGAGCGACTCCATTATAGCCCGCTGGCGGATTCTCTCCTTACGATGCTCCTCGCTCTCGCCCACGTCGGGCAACGTGTTGACGTCCCTCGTTATGGCCGCCGCCGCCGCCGCGAGAGCGGCACCCTTAGATGACGACGGATGGGCCCTACCCTGGTGCGGCATCCAGCCGTCGACGTGGGGAATGGGGGCGGGAGCACAGAGCTGCTCCCAGGACGCCGACATCTGTATCCAGTTTTCTCCCCTTCGAAGGACCTCGATCCAATCCGCCCGTGCCGGGGACCGACTCGCTTGAAAGATCGGATACCCATCAGCAAGTCGGGCCAGTCGAGCCACCATGTACGCGTGGCGGAGAAGCTCCTTCGTGGAAGTCTGAACGAGGCAGTGGCAGAGAAGCAGAGAATGCAGCGCGTCGGTGAGCAGGGGATGGTCGGTAATCGACTCGTAGTTCGACGACTGCACAGCGCCGGTATAATGGGCAACTTCTTGGGAGGGATACGGCGGAATGTCCGCGGGAGGCATTGCAGCAAACAAATCGGACAGGGCGTAGATGTTGTAGGTAGGGGTGGCCCCCGAGTCCGGAACCCGAGGATTTCGGCTCCCCTGCGCTGCGAGGTTGACCTTGTCAGTGAGCTCCCTGGCCAGCTTCAAGGGGAGGTCAGGCGTGTATTCGAACTTTGACAGGTACGCCATGTAGTCCCGCAAAGCCTTTTTGGCAAATGTCTTGACCAGTTTGCGTTTCTCCAAGCGGCGATGCGCTGCCTCCTTCTCTGCTGCCGTAGGCTCCGGAGCTTCATCGGGTGCGGCGCCCTCCCCCGAGCCAGTATCATGGTCCGCGCCGTTAGCCCGAGCTCCATTCGCAGGATGGCCGGGAAGCCCGTCGACGACGTGTTGACAGGCAATTGTGAGGTACACGCTGGCGCGCTGGAACAGCAGCTGTGTTTCCAAGCTGCTCGGCTGTTGCTCTTCGGTGAGAATCACGTCCGGGCTCCTTCGAGACCCGGTCGCCAGTTGGAGCTCCAGGGAAGGCGACGGCGGCTGGTGCGCCGGCGGATGGTGGCGGAAAAGCTGCAGCGCATGTGTCAAGTCGTGGGCAGCCCCTTCATAGTCCTCCTTGAATATCTTGACTGTGGCCATGGTTCGCAGGGGCTCGCCCTCGGTCGGCCACGCAGCTATGATCTCCTCCAAGGGACGCAGGCTTGTGCATTCGGCTAGCTGCCTACTAGGGATCTTCTCGTGAAAGAAATGCACATATTTGGCGTCGGGATCGTCCCTGTTGCGCTGCAACACCAGCGAGCCGATCTCCTCCAGCGTTGACGCACCCTGCATTGTAGCAACACTACAGGCGATCTCATCCAGTCGAAAGGCGCGAGAGAGCTTCTGGCTCGCTTGCTCCCTCATCCGGAATATACGCTCTTTGCTCAGCTTCGTGCCGTGACCCCCGCCTACGCCGAAGCCCAACGACGACATGTGTCCATTCAGCCCGCCATGCACATTCGACAGGGTCGGAGAGGCGGTGCCCGTAGCTGCCCTCACGGCGAGGTGGGTAGCCTCGTCGACGAGTCGGCGGATCTTGAGCAGATCGAAGAAGACGGCGGGGTCGATCGGGCGGGGTCGCGGAGCATTGTAGTTGATGTTGGCAATCGTCTCGAGGATCTCGATGGGCATCTGGAGCCATGGGCCGTGGTAGGAGGAGATGTAGCGCCAATGCCTTTTCATGTATGTCAGCTCAACATGTCTTGGGGAAGTGACGCGCGCCAGCCTGCTCTTCCAGTCCGGCCTGCGCCGGCACGAGAAGCGCGCAGGGAAAAGAACTGCCAGCAACAGTATGTCGTGGTAGGGGAAGGATGTACGGACTTGTTGCGACATATGATGAGGGCAGGGACACCATCGGATGCAGTGCTCGCGGCCTTCTTCTGCTTGGGCGATCCCTTGGAAGGGGTTTGCGATGCGCTTCCGTTCGGGGTGGTCGCCTCGCCCTCAACGTCGTCGGGGACCGCCTGCTTGTTCTTCTTCTTGGCCATCTTCGCAGCAGCAGCAGCTCTACCGGAGGGCCTCGGACAAGCAATAGACTGGATATCGGGATCGCGCGCGACCGTCGTCGACTTTTCGTCGGGGGAACACAGACTCGAGGGACGGACGTCGAGGGTGGGGAATATGACTGCAGTGACCAATTGACATTGAGCTCATGTATAGCAATGGGAATATGATTTATTTGGAGGCAAACATGCCGATAGGCATGAGGTTGACGTGGTCGAAAGACGAGTTGACAAATTGAAGTTTCAATTCTTCGAGCGCCGGCAGCGCGATTCTTCTCCTGCTAAATTCTCCTTTGTAATGGTCAAGGCAGGTAGGTACACCTACCTCGAAGATAGGGCCTTTCCTTCCCGCAGACATTGTTCTGCGACGGATAGATACATTCTCAAGGTACCGGCGTACCGCAGCTACGCAGGTCTCGAGGGGCCAAGCTTGCAGCGGTCACGTGGTGGCCGCGCTCAGAAAAACTGCACTCGCGCGCATTATTATGTAAGCAGGATGACTCTGGGTGAACCCACACTTTTGGGGCCGAAGAGTGGGTCCCGGGCATCACAGTGGACCTTCCCGGCAGTGCCGCACCACGGAGTTTACCCACCTACTGCATCACAGTATAGAAAGTTACGGCACCTCCAGCGACAATGCCATGAACCGCAAGACCTCGTGGAAAGGTTCATGTTTCCATAAGTGCCAGTGTGATAAAGGATTCGTCCGTCACGGTAACGGTAGCAACTTTCAGACGTTACTCGTCGCAACATCCGTCGAACTCACGGCGCCTTGGTCTGAAGACGTTTCATCCCAACCGCTCCATCTTTCATCCGGCATGCGATCGGGCAAGCAGGTCGCTGACAGCTGTCGGAGTCCATGAGAAAGACTTGCGACTTCTCTGAGCTGTGTTCGGACTCGCTTAGGTGCCTCTGTTGAAAAGTCTCCGCTGGGACTCTTCTCAACGTGGACCTCGGCAATTGCTATCGAGCCCACGGACGCTGTCACATATGCAGCAAAGGATGGAAATACGCTGCTTTTTAATTATCTGGAATATCACGGGCCTCGCTCACGGTCAAACCCGCCGGCCCAAAACAATGAAACGACTCGGAAATCCCCCTACTCATGCTAGCGAGCCCCTGCCTACGTGCCGTTCCTCGGCTGGTGCCACTCTTTCCCATTGACCGTGGTCGTGAGCGTCCCGTTGGCATCGAAGATGTTACTCATGATATCGATGGATAGGTGAAAGCCTTCCGGGCTCGTCTTCTTGGTGCCATTGTTGGGCCCGGTCTGGACCAGATCGGAGTACCAGTCCACCCGCTCCAAAGTTGGCGTCGGGTTCGTTGCTGAAACTTTCTCTGTTCCTGCTAACACGTTGACGCCGTCGTCAGAGAAGGCGTGGTACTCTACTTCGACAGTCTCTGGCAGGGAGCCGTCGTGGTTGGGTGTGATGGTGACGTTTGCCCACCCGCTCACCTTGCCCTTGAGCTTGAAGCTGCCCGTCGCCACGAGCGGTCTCGATGGGAGCGCGTCGCCGGGCTTGAACGGTGTCGCCCAGTGAATAACGTCAGGCAGTGGCTCGATCTTTACTGGCGCCACCGGCTGCCGGCTCGTGAGGTGCGCCAACATCATCCTCTCGGTGCGGCCGCCCTCCGCCGTTGACGAGTAGCATGGCAGAGGGTTCTCCCCGCCGCAGTCAGGAGCCGTAGTCAGGGCCTGGTAGTATACAATCCGCGTTCCGTCGTTCGACCACTTGGGATCGGCACGCCCGTTCCACTCGGGGTCGTTGATAGCTCCGCTCCCCGGAATGCCGCTTCCCTCGGCATTGAGCTGCTGTCCGAAATACGACCCGCGGTCGCCGAAGCTGTCAATGAGCCAAGGCTGGAAGAAGCGGCGGTTGCCGTTGTTCCTCGTCGATGACGCCGCGCTGGCGCTGACCAGGTCCGTCAGGGGAGGCACGCCTCGCAGTCCCGCCATGAACATCTGCCTGCCAGAACCGCGAGTGTCCATAGCCACAGTCCACTTGTCATCGGGGGAGATATCCACGGGATCGACATAGTCGGGATGCGCAGTCAACCTGCGGACTTTGCCAGTAGCAAACTCGGCAGCAAAGACATCAATATTGGACGACTCGGCAGGCCATCCGATGTACGTAACTTCTCTACCGCTGCCGCTGAACCCGCGAAGCTCGCCGGCCAAGATGGCTTCTTGATTGATCCGGATCAAACTGCTGTCCTCCGGATCAACTGCAATGGCCTGCGGCCTGTCGGCCCTGAACAGCGCGTTGACGTGCGTCAAATCGTACCGCGGCGCGAGCGGCTCTCCCGTCGTCGGCGAGGGGTTGAACTCCAGCCTGCCCGTGTACGTGTACTGATCCAGCTTGCCAGACCTAGTCACGAAAGAGCTCCAGCCGAGGTGCTCGTTGTCGGGGTGGATGCGCTGCTCGCGGATGCTGCCGCCCGGACCGGAGCCGTCGGCGGCCGTGTCCCACCGGATGGGATAGATGTGCACCTTGTCGGGCGTGCAGTCCGCGCTGGGCAGCTCGGCGGCGCACTCGATGATGTGGGAGCCCGCTAGGAGGCGTTTATTGTCGTTGAAGATCTGGGGGTAGTCGAGTTTCTCTCCCCGGCCGATCTGGTTCTCCTCGGGAACGCCGCAGGTGACGCACTTCCACGCGTCGCCGTTGGGAAACGTCGTTCCATCGATCTTGACGAGGATGAGCTGCTGGCCGCTGTAGATGCTGCCCGGAGCCGGCGCGGCGGGAGCACCGGTGAAGTTGACCGTGGCGACGACGTGGAGGTCGTCGGGGAGGAAGTCTCCGGACTGGAGGTTTGGGTTCTGTCCGATGCAGCCCGTCCTTCGTGGGTTGATCTCTGTGGTACAGCCTCCGACGCCTGTGTCTGGCGTGACGGGGGGCAGGGACAGCTCTGTGATGGTGATGGGTTCTGGTTCAGGGGGCGGCGGCACGTCTGACTGCCGACTCGACGGTTCCGAGTCGCCGACGGCGAAGGTCTCGGGAAAGCTGGTAAGGGGCACCTGATCCTCCGCGCGTTGTGCGTACGCGCCGCCGGCGCAGACGAGGCTGGTGAAGGAGGGCCCGAAGCGCATGATGAGCGGTGTTGGCTTGGCTATGGATCAATGAGTTGCGAGGATCGGTTGGCTGCCCTGTCGTTCTTATGTATAGTGAAAATGGGCCCGGATCTCTAGACGTAAACCAGGTGAGGTAGGATGTCAGGAGAGAAGTGGTATTACCGAGAGATCTTGCTCAGCTGGCCACGCTTCTGCGGGATCCCGTGCGGTAGGAAGGAAGATCCTCTGCGATGGCGTGCCTCGCCCCATTTAGCTCATGGAACCCATGTCACCTCGGGCCTTGCCGCCCACGGCGCCCAGCGCCAGTTCTGCGAGCCAGCAGGTTACTGTTGGTCGTATGGGTACGTGGGCGCACCGGAACTTGACCCCGATGCGGGTCCCGGAAGCGGGTACGCGGGATAGTGGGCCCGAGTACGGCGAATACGGCATACGGCCCGTATACGCGTATCGGTCTCGGCAAAGACATGTGTTGCGGGTCAGCGAAATGACGGTGCCCCTATGTTCAGAGCACACTGAGATTGTTTTGGAGCTTCATATACTAACACTAGGATGTCTCCTTGTAGTTCAATTGGAAATAATGCGCTGGCTCTGCTGCGATCCCGGCGACACGCCGTAATGGGTGTCCCGCACGAGAGTCCGAAGCTACAGCTCCCAACTATGACGTGACCGTCAAAAGCGACTCTCAAGGCAAAGAGCCCGGGTTTCTTCTTCTGAAGTACGCAATCATAGGAGCTCGGCAATAAATAGGGAAGTCTGCAGGCCAAGCAACCCATCCACAGCCACCAACCCTCCATCGCCAAACTCCCACGCGACCTCTCCCCAGAGAACCTCGACAACACTCCCGATCTCGACGCCCTCCGGCAACGCGACCTTGATCTCGCCCTGGAATTCCTCGTAGTTCAAGTTCACAACGCTGACCAGAGCCCGCCCCGTCTCCTCACTCACCCACACAGCCGCATCGACCCTCTTCGCCCCCTCCACCGACAAACCCTGCGTCCTCTCAGCCCCAAGGAGCAACCCAACAGCACCCTCATCGGAAAGCACCCCAGCCAGCTTTCTCGTCACATCCTCAAGCTCGTCCGTCGCGGGGTAATTCCACATCACAATCCCCTTGGCGCCGTGGTTCATCGACAGCACCGTCATGACGACCTCCTCCTCCGCCGTCGGGTACCGCGCCCAGAACGTCTCATTCCCGAACGCCTGCGGCGCGAACCACTGCGTCTTCTGCCACCCCAGCACCTCGTCCCTGCGGTAAAACTCGTCCAGCCTCTCGGAGATGTCCTCGAACCGGCCCCCGCAGTTGTCGCACCCGCAGCAGCCGTACGTCTCGTTGCAGACGGTGCCGTACACCGTCGAGAAGCTCGCGTTCGTGGCGATGGGATACACGTCCGACATGACCACGTCCGCGCCCGCGGCGAACTCTGCGTAATGGAAGTTCTGGCAGTTGAGCGCTAGGGATACAGGATGGTAAGGGTCTAGGGTTCTGATCTGCTCGTACGCGATGCCTGTCGAGTTTGCTGGGTTGGCTTTGCCGTCCGCCTCGTCGCTTTGGTACCACAGCAGGATGGACGGGTGGGAGCGCAGGCGGGAGACCTGGTCGACCATGTTGGTGAGGTTGGGCCAGGTCCAGAGCACGTCGTAGCGGAGCCAGAGGCCCAGCTCGTCGGCGCGCTGGAGGTAGGGCTCGAACTCGTCCCAAGGGAAGGGGATATCGCCGAGGCTGCCGGTCGGCACGATGTGGATTACCTTGTAGCCCATCACGGCGAACTCGTTGAGGGTGTCGACGCTAGAGTTCCAGTACAAGGTCCACTGGGCTAGAGAGACATTAGCCCGGGGGATTTGTGAGGAAGACGACGACTTACTGTAGTAAGTGTATGCGAAGATGAGATCCCACGGCGCGTCTTTACCTCGCTGCGCGAGAAGGCCGCCGTAGAGGTTGTCGAGGCGCACAACGCTGCCGTAGTCTTCGGGGTACGGTAGGTATGAGAACTCAGTCGAGTCGGTATAGACGTGCGACGAGTCCAAAGTCGTGCGGATTCTGAGGTTGTATGCTTCCATGCGCGGAGTGAAGGAGTCCAAAGCGAGGGACACCTCATTGTCCCGCGAGCCCAGGGCAATCTCCTCCGTGGCAATCACGACTTCTCCGGACAGAATCTCGACAATCAGTGCCTTCGGCGCCGACGCGGAGACGTTCGATCCGTACCCCGGCGGCAGCGGGGTCCCGACCTGGTTCGAGATGGCGGCATCGATGAGGAGGTTGGCGAAGGCGTCGGTCTCGAGGTATATGGTCAGCCGCGGGCGTACTTTGAGCCGGAGGAGAGGCACGTTGGAGATGGCCGGCTCGGGGAACCATCCGCCGGGATCGAAGGACGAGTTCCTAGCACTGGGTGTGAGATTTGCGTCTTCCAAGCGACTAGAGAGACTTACTCCGGACGGTAGGCCTTTCCGCACCAGATATCCACACCCTCGGGGTTGTTGAAGCGGACGGCCTGGGCATGGGAAACCGAGACCAGTGTGGCCAGGGCCGCGAATGCCCTTGTGAGTTTTCTTATCATCATCATGAATTGGCTTTGAGGCCTTGTTAGAAGCGTGACGCCTTCGAAGCCATCATTCTGACGGAGGAGAGCTTTATCATCAGACTATATCAGACTCTCATCCCGGCCACGGCTCCGACCCGAGTATATGGATTGTTACTTTCACTCCAGAGAGTGTGGGCCTTCGTTCGCTCCGACATCGCGATCGTCATTGATAGACCCCAGGGCAGGCAAGTCAACCATTTCGAATGCCACTGAGGGGAAGGAAGCTCGCTCGGTGAGGGGCATACGGCATCTCCAAATAGCGACGTTACATCCCCCTCATTGGAAGCAATGGCCGCTCACTCATCGACGGCTGGGTCAGTGCGGGGGGAGAGGCCATCGGGGACGAATTGCCGAACCTAATACAATGAGCCGGTCGGTATCAATGCCAACTGCGACCTACCTAGTCGAGGTAGGAATCTGCCCACTTGCGCTGCGGGGCTGTCCGTCAACGTCGGATCGGCCGCATCGTGCAATGGGGAAATGACTGAAGCCAAGTGCGGGGAGAGATGCAGAGATAAGCAGGGGTTCGCGATAGTCAATCCGACTCCGATGTTCGGGATCATGATGTATGGTTCGCGCTAGCCGTTTAGTTGATGAAACCAGCTCAACCTCTACGGCTATCTAGGTAGGCAAGGTAACAATCATCAGCTTATCTCTCTCACAGAAGCTTCACTGAAGATCTTGCGATATATATCAAAGTTCATCAAGTATGATCACGAACATTTTCAACGATGACCTAGTTTCGCCTGTAACGTCACCGGAAATTAATCTAGTTTATCAAAGTAGCCAGAGGCAAAGGCCTCGTTCCCTCGCACAGCTTCAGCGATACCAACATCCCCGCCAGCTGGGGGAGGGAGACCTTCTCAAACTCCCTGTCCCACAAGCTGCACTCCCGCGCGATGAGTATCGACTCCAGGATGGTCGCAATCTCGCGGCTGTCCCACATGCCCTCTCTTCGTCTCATCGAAAACAGCAGGTTGATCGCTCTTCTTTGCAGGCCGGGGTCGCCCGCATACGCGGCGATGAAGACCATGCGCGGGATCACGTCCGCGGCCAAGGTGAAGGAGGGCTTCTGCGCGATGTCGGCGATCTCCGACAGCACGACGGCTTCCGCCTCGTCTAGAAGCTCCCTGAAGGTCTCGTGGCCCGGCATCTCGAGGGTGCGCTCGCAGTGTTTGATGAAAATCGTCCAGTCCTTCTGTATGAACGAGAGCAGCTGGGCCTCCCACAGCTCGTCTCTCGTAGCCGACGGGTTCGCCCTCACGTTCCTGACGTACAGGTCGAGCCGGCTGCTCCACTCGTCAAAGAGAAGGCGGGCTACCGTCCACTCCTCGAGGTAGTCGTCCTCCGCCGGCGACGTCGGCGGCTCGTCCGGGAAGTCCAGGAACGAGCTCCACGAGATTGACGGCCTGAAGCTCCCGCGAAACGTGAACCCCAGCAGCAAACCGAACGCTCTTTCGACCCGATGGGCGTCGTAGCGAGCCTCGGCCGCGGTCGTGAACGCTCGTGATGGATCTGCCTCGGTGCTGGCCCGGAGGAAGAATGACAGGTCGGGGATGAGCCCATCTTCTTCCATCAGAAACGCCGTGTCGAAGGCGAGGCAGTTGAACATGTCGGCGATGTCGCAAAGCTGCTCATAGTACCTCGAGACGGTCTCTGCCATGCATCTCTGCCTCGTCGTGCTCGCCGCCGTCTGGCTCTGCGTCCATGTCGCCGCATCTCCCAAGGACGCCAACATCTTGCAGCCGCTGCGCAGGTGAAAGACAGCCTTGTCGTACCGCCCCTGCATGATCTCGCAGCATACAAAGACAAGACAGCAGACGAGCGACGTGCGTATCGTGGTGGAGTCGAGGTTCTGAAGGTCTCTCGCGGCGTGGCGTGTTGCTATCGCGTACTGCCGCGCCGCCATGTCGTCGTACGCCTGCAGGTCCGCGGCTTGGTGCTCGTCGGGGTAGTCTCCGATATACGAGCGGTGCGACGCCCCGAGGGATACCAGCGCGTGCCGTACCGAGTCTGCGTAGTAGCCCAGCGGGATGATGTAGTTGCTCCAGAGCTTCGCCAGCAAGGCGATGTTTCCGAACCCTGAGATCGTGCACTGGCGTACGTGGTGAAACATGGCTCTCTCCAGGGCATTGCCGGATATGTTCCAGTCGACCGGCGGTGGGATAGTTGCTGTGCCATGTTGTCGGCGAAGTTGAGAACGCCTACAAGTACACCTCTGCCTGGCTGTCTGTCCATCGTCACGACATCTTCATGAGGTGAGCAAGCCAGCCAGAGATCAGGAAATTAGGGAAGTTGTGGCTCACCTCCTGCTTTCGAGTTAGTCTTTTTGACTAAAAAAGTCTCAGACAGAAAGAAGAACTCACCGGCAGAACGACTCGGACATGCCGACAGCGCTGGTGGGAGCTCGGCCGGTTGACTCGAGCATCCCTGCCGGTGATTCGATCATGGCAAAGGCCGGAGAGATGCCGATGATCAGGGGAAATGCTGTGAAGGACTGCAATCTAATTGTAATTGAAGCTGAGGCAGTTTATTTGTGATGCGACCAACTTTGACTGGCATGTGATATCACTTGATGCTTTGTTGCTTATGTTTTCATCTTACGCGCTGCCGCGTCACTGCGTCACCTGACCCACCTTTAGACCAAGTGTTGTATTATATAAGCCAATCCTTCGAGACCTTGGCGTCCTACTAAAAGGGGCTTTGATCTTACGATATGAGGATGTTATGCAACATAATATTGTCTATTGTGATAAGCTAGAAATCTGTAAAACTAATACGAAGTTTTTCGAGGCTCGAATGGACCGAGATCGTGAATACCAATAGTCTTAAGAGCTGGGTTGACGTGGACCGCAAAATAGCTCTCCAGCAGTGAGATTCTTAAGGAAATAGAGATGTTCCCCGTCTATTCGCATGGCATCATAGACATGGATAAGAGCTTGAAGGGGCGTCAATAACCCATAGTTACACAAAGCCCACATACACAACTAACCCAACGTTCATTGATAACCAGCCTAGGTAGGTTTGCAAACGTCGAAAAACCTAGCTACACCGAAACACCTCGCGAGCAGAAATGTGTTGTCATTAAACGCTGATGATTTGAGGAAATTTCTTGTTGCCGAACCACCATCGTCTATTCGTAATAACTACAAGTCAAGCCCAACTATTCAAGACACCTGAAGAACATGAGCTTGTCTCGACGACAGAAGTCGCAAGAATTGAATCGACTAACCGTCGGGCAATGTCTTAATGGAAATAGGTACATCGCTTGAAATTCAATCCCGGCAATGGGACGATAAACCCGGCCGACAGCACCCTGCAGTATTTATCCGTACGCTTCAAGCTGAAATCTCTATATTCGAATTAAAGTGATACCGTTTATGTGACTTAAAAGATTGAGTCTCTGGGGAAGAACACATAAGAAATCTGTCAAGATACTTTGAACGAGGGGCTTATCCAAGACCGTAACAAGAGGTTTTGGAAGTTCCTAGATTTAATTCAGTCTAGAGTGTGCATTGAATAATATTAGTTACTGACTTTGGCTTGGTGGTTTGTTCAACAAGATCCAGTACCCATTCGAATCGTAAGTCAATGCACAACGTGGGTAGAAAATAAAACAGAGAAATCGACGGAAAAGAAGAGAATAAGGCGAAGCTTACGGAATTAGAGACAAGAAACGTTTTCAGAGCGTTGTTTTTGATAGAGTTCCCGCTTAAAAGTTGAAAGCAATGTTGAGATGTAGATATACAGATATATCAGTCGCACATGAGAAGTCAAATAACACTAACCTGACACAGGCTCTAGCTAGAGTTATTCACAGCTATACTAGGCTTTATTTGTTAAGTTGCAAAGCTGAAGAAGGAAGACTAAACTAAACTAAAGAAAGCAGGATCTGTCCATAGACTTATAGGCTATGGCAGATCTTCTAGAGTATTCCGTTGAACAGGTGGAGTTCTGCGAGTAAGATGAGGCTCCCCTTCTCGGATGTTGTGGAATCTTCCATAAACGAAGGCATAGCCTCGAAGTGGGGCGTAGCCCGTGACATAACCTTCCACGTACTGAAAGTTGCAAATTAGAAACCTAAAGAGATCGAGCAAAAGGTGAATGAAACTAGTTCCAGTGGTACTTCAAGTGGTTGACTTTCATTTCATAGTTCCCAAAGGCCCGCTTTGCCACTGAAGTCCAACATTCAGCCCCTTCCAGGCCATGTTCATCAATAATCCCTGTCTCTTCTGGAACCACCACGACTTGTTAGAGGCGTAGAAAACCCACCGGAATGCTGTAAGTCATTCAATGCTGTCTCGCCCACCTGCTTTCGAGTATGAGGGGAACGGAGATCATCAAACTTGAAATCCGGATGCTAGCTTGGCATTGCCCGCCCTCTGTGACCGCCTGAGAAACGTCAAAGAGCACTGACAGCCAGGGTTCTGTCCAGCTCATTCGAGATTTGATGATTCTATTCCGAGCCGATCCCGAAAACTGTTTCAATCTCGTATCCTCCCGAAGACGTCCCAAACAAAGCAATGCGTTGAAGTTGAAGCCGTGGAAAGTTCGCGATGAGGTGTCATTCGACGCGCGACGCCCAGGTCTCGGCGTTTGAACCCATCACGGGATTGAAGTCAGCCGCACGGGATTTGGAGGCGTTACCTTCCCTATGCCTGCCCTCGAGTCTGGGGCTACGCTTCTATAGGATATATCCTGAGTCGTGACAAGATGAAACCTATTGCCGAGCCGCGACCCGGCGGGGACACAGATCAGTGCTGATCCGGGGGATTGCCGGCCCTGGAGTTCATTCAGTAATATGATCAACGGTAAACAAATTAGGTGGTATAAGCTTACCGACTACGCTGGGTAATATCCGCGAACCGCTTGGCCCCCATCACGCCGCGGCAGGCCATCGAAACAATACTCAACATGATCGTCGTCAGAGAACTGGGGCTCACCCGAGCGACCCGAGGGTCCACCTCTCCGCATATCCTACATCACGATCCACGGAGCCGAAAGAAATGCTCCTCCGAGGAGCACCGGAGGAAACGCCGCCTTCATCGTGGACCCCGGCGAGATCAAACTGGAGCCAAGACTTTGTGCGACCCTCGAGCGGGGGAGCATGCAAAGAAGAAATGAAGCCGGGACTATTCGCGAACTGACATTCCTGGCCGTTAAGTGTCAGGGCTTTGTCATGCGTGCGTCAGTCCTATGTCGCACCGAAGACGCCAGGAACTGACACAACTCTTCAGATCTCTCTTCAGAGTGCGAGGGGAGGAGACTCATCGGGACGGATCATGCTTATACGACGCGACCAGACACGGAGTTGAAGGTGAAGTAGCCCCAAGGCCGTAAATGAGCAGCAATCCCGAGTGGTACCCTCCATTACGAGTATTGCGAGGGCACGCTCGGGCTCGCTCGGGCTGGTTCAGTATGGCGTGACGTTCGCAGACCGGTTCGATAAGTTGAACTGGCAATGTGACAGTGTCACACACACATCTTGCGAGAACGAAGGAACGAACGACAGTCAGCAGATAGAGCATCGAATATGCCCAATCCCACACGAGCCGAGACGAAGATGGCCAGTCGCCGGAGAATGCAGCCCTCCCAGGCTCTATTCCCGCCCCCAGAAGCTGAGTTGAACATGGTTCCCTTCACCTCGTCCCGAAACCGTGGGAAGACGACCCTCCCATGGCGGGACGAGGGGACCAATCGCAACAAGGCGGGGGGCAATAAAGGCCCGATCTGCGTGATGGTATGCCGGGCGCGGACGCGGGGATCCAAGCGGCACCGACCCTGTGGGCAGCATGCAAGACCCCTGGAGCGCAAGGGGAAAAGAAGTCGACGTTTCGTTTCATGATATTCCAAACGCATACGCAAGGATCAACTGGAAGGACTGTCGACCATCAGTTTCGGGCACGGAGCTCAATTAACGGGTCTTGTCCAATTATCTACAACTATTTGCGACACCACCACACCATCCCGAGATCGACGACAGGGAAGTTGGTTGGTGTGCCTGACCAAGCATTACACTACAATACACTACACAGAAAGGAAGAAGAATAGCTGGCCCCCATGCTTCTACTGCTTTGTAAGAAGAACGGGCCGGATATGATACAGAGAATAATATTTTTTCTTTCCAAGCCAGTGTCTGAGGCCTCGAAACTGCTACCAATTCGCACCTCGCCCGGAGGGGCCACCCTCTTCCCTGCTCCCCACCACCAAACGCAGGCACACGAGACACTTCAACTCAACTTACAGAGGAAAAGCCATACCACCGCAGCAAACTAACCCCTCGTCCAAGGCCCGCCACCAACGTGTCGCCAAGCCTGGTGTTCTTGCCCGCCACCGTAGTAGTTGTCTGAAGGGACGCATGTGGCTGTAAATCGGTGCGTCCAGAAATTGAGGGATAGGAAAGAGAACCCGCTGCGAATCCCGATGTATCGCGCCGGGCGCCTGGTGATGCCGAACGGCCTTAGTTGTTCGCGGGCCTCGGCGATCCCAGCTGGGCAGGCTGAAGGCCGCCGCCGTTCTGGTTCTGGGGTCGCGCGCCGTTGGAACCACGGTTACCATTGCCGTTGCTGCTGCCCTGGTTCTGGTTGTTGTTGTTGCCTTGGTTCTGGTTCTGGTTTTGCCCATTGCCATTGCTGTTGTTGTTGCCGATACCCTTGCCAATGCTGTTGTTGTTCTGACCCTGACCTTGGCTTTGGTTGCTGCCAGTGTTGCCCTGGTTCTGGTTGCCGCCATTGTTGCCCTGGTTTTGGTTGCCGCCATTGTTGCCCTGGTTTTGGTTGCCGCCATTGTTGCCCTGGTTTTGGTTGCCGTTATTGCCCTGGTTCTGGTTTTGAGTGTTATCGTTACCATTGCCATTGTTGTTGCCATTGCCTTGGTTCTGGGTCTGATCATTGCCGTTGTTGCCCTGGTTCTGGTTGCCGCCATTGTTGCCCTGGTTCTGATTGTTGCCGTTGTTTCCCTGGTTCTGCCCACCGTTGCTGTTGGGAGGAGTAGTAACCTGGGGAGGAGGGGGAGCAGCGGCACCACCGTTGTTTCCACCATTGTTACCGCCGGCAGGAGGGGGGACGGCGGGAGTCACGTTGGCGCCCTCAACCTCCAAGCAGCCAGTGGGGCGAACGGCCTGAATCTGCGGCATGCCGGCGGCGGCGAAGTACATGTCGATGTTGGGCAGGACGTTGACGCAGCGGTTGTTGTTAATCGAGTCGACGTCCCTCTGCGCCGTGTCGGGACCGTTGGTGACCATAGACTGAAGGGTATCAACGACCTGCTGGAATGTGCCCTGGGTGGCGAGAACGTTGTTCGCCTGGGCGACCATGTCCATGCCGGTAAGGGCCGCGTCGAGGACCATCTTGTGGTTGAGCTCGTCGATCTCGGCGTTGAGCGCGATGGTGGCCTGCTTGGTGAACTCGGCGCCCGTGAAGGAGGTGGCGGAGTTGAGGAACTTGGTGACCTTGCCCGTGTCCTGCATCCACGACATGACTGCGTTCATGACCTGGGCGTCGCTGACGCCGTTGCGGCCGCCGGCCGTGTTGTTCTGGCCCTGGCTCGCTCCGGTCTGTCCATTGCCCTGCTGCGGGAGTGGCTCGCGCGCGTCGAGGCGCCTGACCCCGCGGGCCACGAGCTGTGAGGCCCTGCCCGCCGACCCGCCTTCCGCCGAGCTAGCAGTCGGATAGGCGAAGACAAAGGCGGACAGGAGCGAGAAGAGGAAGAAGAGAATGACCGAATACTGCATTATGGCGGTGTTGTGGGGTTGACGTGGACTCGAAAATACCGAAGACTAGCTCGAGTGAAAGTCGAAGCGAGAAGCGCACACAACACACAGACTAAGATGTTAAGAGAAGGATAGTAATAAGATGATAGATATGTTTGTGGTGAATGTGGGCGGCCGCTCTAAAGGAGAGTGATTGAGTGGTGGGCCTTCCAAAGGCGTCCGACCATTCGCTGATAGACGAAAAAGGAAAAGAAGAGAAAGGATGATTAGGTGAGATTGAGGGGAGGATAAAACGCGACTGAGATCGGAAGTAGTTCACCGGGCCGGAAACGTGGTCGACAAACAGGACGATGGAAGGGACTTATATCGAATGTCCGCAAGCAGAAGGATGTGGTTGAAGATGCGGAGGAGTGAAACGGTTTCTTGGACGAAATATTTGGCCCTGGGCCCTAGGGAGGGAGAGAGTCATGGGTGGGGGTTCTCAGGCCTTAGGGCAAAGAGAGATCAGGCGCATCTCCGCGCTTGGGGAGTCGTGATGGATGCGTTCGAAGCAGACGAGATGTCGCGGCCAAGAACAAAGTGTTGCAACGCCAAGGCGTGGGTGACAGGGGAGGCTGCCAAAGCATCAAGCAGAACCTTTTAGCTAATTCAGTTCTAAGAAAAGACGATGAAGGCCTCATGGCCAATAGAAAGGCGCAAGTTGAGGCCGAATCGAGAAGAGGGGGTCAGTGTGGTCCCTGGGAACACCAGACTTGAGGCGACCTGGGAGGGGAAGAGGAGAGGGGGCAAACCATACCAACCGTGGCATTACGTGAGAGAGCAGGGATTGAATCAGGCGAGACTCCAATCGAGTCAGCAAGGAAGAGCCGTGGCTTCTCTTGCATGTTTAAGTCCAGGTCGGAAGTGTTGACCGGGAGGGCGCAAGGGGCAGTTGGTGGTCGTTAAGACGAAGCGGCGTCGAGGCCCATTGGCTACTGAGAGGTTCAGGCCGGACTGAGTTGAGTCAACACCACCTTTTTTCTCCTGTTAGACGAGAGGAGATTAAGAAAACAAGATGGCTGTCATCTGTCTCTTGGATGCATGGTAAAGTACGGATGCTTCACATTGTTCGACGAACCAGCAGCATCCTGTCTCCCCCTCCTCGTGAGTGACTTTGGGAGGGGTGGCAAAGCGGACTTGCATGCCGCTCGTCAAATCCCGCGAATCCAAGTCCGCCCCTTGATGGTCAGAACGCTTTCGTCATATCAAGGCGTAAAGTGTCTTGGTTGCAACTGAGTTGCCAGGCTGACGATGGAATGGAAGACTAGATGGCTACGTAGGGATAAACTCGCCCCAACAACCCTCTTCAAGCCAACCATGCTCATGAACAAGACACACAAAAGAATGATCGTCGCTAGATGTTACAATGCAAATTGCTGCACGGACGGGATTTCGGTCTCGATTCCCGTCTCTAACACTTTGGATCTCCTGCCCAGCCAAGCCTATAGAGGAGTTGTCATACTCATGCTATGAAGATGGGCGACACGACAATGGCGACCGGAATCAGGCCGTCGGGTTTCGGAAGCAAGGTCCAGAGATGGCAATATTGGAAGAAAACAGGGGAGATGGGAAACGAAAAGAAGATGGACGTGGGAATAAAGGGCTATAGTAGACGGGTGGTATTGATGACGAGAGACACAAACGCAGTAGTCGAACAGACGCAGAGCCGCCCTGAGGGTCAAGCATTTGCCAAGCATTTCTCCCAAGTCGCAAATCAGCCGCGGGACGAAACGAAAATCCTCTCCACTTAGACTTGGCGAAGAAGATCAAAACGCACGTCCGGGAGATCAAGGATCCGTCGTTTATCAAGACGACCTACTGGTCCCGCGCCCTCCTACTGTGTGGTGTCAGTTGCCTGGACTATAGTCAATTGTTCACCCTCGGCTGTAGCAAGGGTTTGCTTCAAGTAACATGTCAACTTTTCGTTCATTCTGGCCGAACAAATACGACCTTGTGGGCGATCATTCGGCCCCCCTCATGTTTGGATCCTCCCAGCTCTCAGTCCTCCAGTCTCCCGATTGCCTCTGTGCCGCCCGGCCTCATCTGATGAAACCCCACGCGACCCGTCTCGAAACGACGAAACTCACCTCACACCAGCCGCGCTTGGGTGCGAAACCGAGGTGCTCCCTGTCGGATTGTTGCATGCCCTACTGTTTTCGCCTCCTCATGTGCAGCTTTTTCGCTTTGCTCCGCCTTCCCGTCTCTTCTTGCCCTTCCCCACTGCTTCAGCGCGTGAACGAGGATCTCTGGCTGACCATCCTCCTCGTCCTCGGCTCAACGTGTGAGAGAGGCGAGAGAAAGCCCCATCTTCGCACCGTCGGATGTGCCGTGGTCCGATGATTAAGCCCGATGCCCCCATACACCTTCTTTCTCGGCGGCGAGGGGCCCATCACATCACATCAGCATCAACAATTGTGCGGCCGGAAGAGGCTGGGAGCGACGTCTGCAGCAAGTGACTCCGGCAGGATTCTCTCCCGTCAAGTCATGCGATTGGAGGGGCTTGGCTCCTCTTTGGCTGGGTGCTGCCTCTGGGCGTCCGACCGCCCGATTCTTCTTGTCACTTGAGACTGTTGCCGGCGAGCCGCCATACCATGTGGCAGTGCGATGACCCTCCTTTCCCGGGTTCCATCATGTTTGTCTGTTCCCTTCGCCATATAGGCCAAGTCGTGGCCGCATCCCCTTGCCGCCCCAAAGGCATTAAGCTTACTTGACCCTCGTCTGAATTGCTGATGATCCCTTGAGCTGGTCGTGCCGCTATACAAACATCTTTCCCCCTAGGACCCGTGGGTTTAGTAACGGTGTCTCTCCTTCCCTTCCCTTGTCATCTTCTTCTCTTCTTCTCCTCTTTTTTTCCTCTTCTTTCTTTTTGCCTCTTTTTCGCTAACAGCCCCGGTGGTTGACCCTCGCTAATCATAATGACGCTCATGAAGTTTTCACTTTCTTTTCTGCTCGTGGCCTTGAGGCTCAGCAATCCGGTCTCTGCTCAAGATCAACCTGCCCAGTTCAACCAAGTCATTAACCTCAATGGGGATGTAAGTCATTTTCAACTTTCATGATGTTGTCTCGTGATATCTTGTACTCGTCGATGTCATATCACCCATGGCCCGGCGATTCATGATCACGATGAAGGTTGATCATGGTCATGATGTGGCCCGACTCGTCACACACATATGCGTGGTGTACTGACACCGCAGCTAGATGCGACTGAACAGACTCGTGTTCCCCGACAACTCCAAGATCGAGACTTTCTCGCAGACGCAACGTCAAGTCATCGTCAACCAGAACCCCAACCCGCTCCCTGCAAGCCACGTCGTCGGCTCGACGGGGCAGCCGTTCGTTCAGCTCTCGCGCAACTCCTTCACCATCCAGACCAATGGCGCGACCGACCTGGTCGGCGCGCAGATCGAGCTGCCCATCGATCAAAACATGCTGCAGCAGGCCGGCGTGACGGCCGACAACACTTATGTCGCCATGCTCTCCCGGGACCGCCAGGCGTGGATCATCATGGAGGGCGCCAAGAGTGTTAACATCACCGACGCCACCGTACGCATGGTCAAGATGAACCAAATTGACGGCGAGTACGTCGCTGTCGGTCGCCAGACGTCCGAGCTCGGCGTCTCCCTGACTCCCTTCGGCCAGCCCGTCAGCGTCGCTGGATCTGGCATCCAAGAGGCTGAGTTCACCGACGGGTTCCGCATGTCCATCAGGGCGAGCCAGCCGATGAGCATCAGGACCGACGTCGTGAACGGCATCAGCACCGACATGGTTACTAACGGCATCATGTCCATCAGTGAGTTTACTCCTTTGATACTAAACACTTATCCATGATCAAGGACATCTGCTCACACAGTCTCCAGACAACTACCGCTACCTTGTCACCAGCAACCTTGCCGGCGTCGTGCCCAGCCTCAACAGCATGACCGCCGTCGTCCAGATGCCGCGTAAGTTGAGCCCCTCCCAAGAAAAGCTTATCTTCTCTCTTGCACGGGTGGAGCGGAACCGACTGACCGGGACATGAAACAGTCAACGTCGACCGACTCATGGCCATGGCCATGCGCGCGGGCGCCTCACCCCAGTCGTCCATCACCCTTGGCATCGCCCAACGCCCTGTTCTGCAGAACCCTGGCGGTGCTACCGGTGGGCTGCAGGCTCCCCGTAACAAGCGCCAGGAGGTCAACAACGGCACCGCCGAAGGCCAGAACCCCAACAGCGGTGCCGGCAACGGCGCCGGAACCGCCGGTGGCGCCGCTCCCGCCGCCGGGCAACCCCAGAACGGAGGAAACAACGGAAACAACGGTAACAACGGTAACAACGGCGGCAACACGAACAACAACCCGCCCCAGGGCAACAACGGCGGCAACCCCAACAACGTCGGCCCGGCCATCCCCGCGGCCACGCAGCTTCTCCTGGCCCAGACCTTCAGCCCGATCAACGCCCAGGTTCTCCTGGACAGAGAGAACGCCCGTATTGCGGTCCCCGTTAACCAGATTGATGGCGAGTTCATCCTCACCATGATGGTTGGTGGCACCCCCGTTGGAACCCAGCCCCAGCCCGCGGCTCCCCAGCAAGGTGGTGGTGGTATCACCGGCCAGCCCCAGACTGCCCAGCCCGGCGGCCTTACCGGAGGACTCGGAGGACAGCCCCAGCAGCAGCAACAGCCCCGTCCCGCTGCTCCCCGTCCTGCTACTCCCCAGCCCCAGCCGGCCGTCCCCGCGGCTGAACCTCAGCAACCTCGTCCCGCCGCTCCTGAGCCAGCTGCACCGCCTCCTCCCGCCGCCGAGCCTCCCCGTCCCGCTGCTCCCGAGCCGGCTCCGGCCCCCCCTGCGGCCGAACCTCAGCCTGCTCCAGTCGCTCCTCCTGCCCCGGCTACGCCCGCGAACGAGCCCCAGCAGCCTCAGCAGCAGCCCCCCGCTCCTCAAGCTCCTCCTCCTCAAGCCCCCCAGCCCCCGGCCAACCCCCAGGGCGCTCCCACCGGAGGTGGCATTACTGGCAACCAGCCCGGTCCCGGTGGCGGCGCCATCACCGGCGGCAAGCCCAACCCCCCGCCCAACGCGCAGCCCCAGCCCGGCCGCCCTGCTCGCAGACAAGAAGCCGCGCCGGTACCGCCCACGGGGGCCCTGGGCTTCGAGATGAAGATGTCGGACCTGATGGCCATGGCGGAGAACAAGCGGAACGGCGGCGTGATGGCGACGTGGGAGATGATGACCAACTTCGTCGGGCAGCAGCAGCAGAAGTCTGAGGAGCAGCAGAAGGCCGTGACCAAGAGGCGGAGGTCGTTCCCGGTGAGACGACGCCTGGGCACGCATTTCTAAAAAAAGAAGGAATCGGAGGAGGCGTCGCATTTTTCAATGTCACTCTCTTTTTCTCATTTTTTTTTCTTTTGGGTAAAGCATGGCGAATAATATTCGATGTGTATTCTTTTCTCATCATAGTACCCCCCCGGTCGGGCACCTGCAGGGCAAGCTGAAGACGACTCTGAGGGGTTTAAAATTCCTCAATAGAAGAAACATTATTGGTGAACATCCGTCTTAATCCTGTGGGATTTCTGTCACACAAGTGAGGGTGTTTGTTCCGTGAAGGGATCTATCATTTCTATCAACAGGTTGTTAGTCACTATCTCGGGCTGTGTTCCGACGGCGACCAATTCCGAAATGACAGGAGACAATGATCCGTTAGCGCATTCATCTGTGAGATTTCCCACGGAAAATCTTCAGAAACCAGGGATCTCTTGCCGACTTGTTTCTCTCCACGGAATGTTCCTGTTTCCTCGGCTGGCGGCTGTCGGTGACGTCTGCAGGGACAACATCGCGAAGCGCCGGATAGAACTTCCCGAATACTCTCGGACTAGTCTTGGTAGTCTTTTGTTTCCGAGGCTAGCTCACTTTCTCTTCTCCATCGTCCGTACTACGGCGTCTTCTGCGACGGCCGCGCCACCGTCGATAGAACACGCTAGGGAGAGCCCCTGCAGATGCGAGACCGAGACTGACAGATGGGCACGGTCTGGTCTCTGTCCGAGGTTTCTCAAATCAAGTATACTATCTGGAATTTTTTTGGTCAAAATGACAACTTTTCTCGGTGAAGGATGGTCATGGGCGAGGTTTATCACCACATTGGCAGGCAGCCTAGGTAAGCAAGTCTGTGTCGATTGGAACAAACCTCTTCAGATGCTAGCGTGGGAAGGAGTATTGACTTTACTCATCATAACTTTCAGCTGGGAAAGTTTCGAACAATCCTACATCGCGTCTTGACTCAACCTGATGCAATGACAGATCCCAGAAACAAGCAGGGGAGCCTTGGCGCCGAGTGCACGATCGGCTCACTTCGCGTTGACGTCGGCGCTGTCTGTGTGTTCTCTCAACCCAGCCCGAGCGTGAAGTGCCGGCGGGACAGTTCATCATGACACGTAGTGTAGAGCAAAGTGAATTGCCTCGAACCCTGAGGCAATACTGGAGTTGATTGCCGATCGGACTGAACTAGTCGGCGATTCCCTCGATCGTGGATAGTCTACGCGTTAGTGAGAGACAACATGGTTGAACGTTCGAGTGACACCAGACAGAGCTCAGTGAGGTTCTAGTTAGATTCCGAGAGATTTGCCCACTTCGGCGTCCAGCCACCGATATGCAGGACGATAACATTCCTCAAGAGCCGTCCTCGACTGATACCAGCCACCGGGCACCCCTGTCCCGATGACGTCCCGGCAGGCCGGGCTACCTCCAACTTCCACCAGTCTTATCAGTAGTGCCCCTCACTGCCCAGCGACCCCAAAGGCCAAGAAGCGTTCATGGTGACATAAATAGTGGAAATCGCGTTGGGGAATGTTACCGTTCCATTCGGGGTCGTCATGTTGGATGAACTGAGGGGAAATGGCCATGAAGTCGGAATTGATCACCAGATCCCCCCACTATCGCGAGATTGGGGCCGCCGTTAAGAATGGAGAGCTGCCTCGGCCTTAGGTACCGTAGCTGTGCCGCCACAGTGTTGGAGCAAGTAGTGTTGCCCAAGATGAAGGCATTCGGCGGCTGCAACGCTCTCGCGCTTTTGGCTTCGGCCGGTCTCGCCATCGGTACCGGTTCCAAGTCATCATCCAAATCCGTTCCTCTTGACCTCTCATCCCTCTTTAATAACAAGGCCTTCGGTACCCAACCCGGCGAAGCCGCATTCGATGCCCTGAACCAGTCTTTCCCCGCGCCCTCCGTCGGTCCCGAGTTCACGTCGACGGACACGGGCATCGTGTACACCTTCCCGGGCTACACCGGCCCCACGGACCCGGACAACGTCATCTGCGCCGGGCAGACGGTGCCCGTCCCGGAGGACGCCTATTTCTCGGCCTCGTTTCTCGTCGCGGGGGACGTCGAGGGCGCCACGGTCAGCGGGAACGTCTCCTTTGCGTTCTCCGACAACACCACGCACGAGTACGAGCTGCGCACGCTCAACTGGTTCAGCTTCCTGACCATCAACCGCGGCGAGATCGTCTTCCCGAGCCGCTTCACGGCCGACGGCGTCGACTACAACACGTCGCATGTCTTCGAGCGCACCAATGCGCTGTCGCCCGGCAAGAAGGTGCGCTCCATCACTTTGCCGACGAAGAACAATGCGACCGAGGGCCGGCTGCACGTCTTCTCAATCTCCCTGTGGAAGGCCGCCGCCGGTGTCGATGTCGGCGTGCAGTCTGTGCGACCGACGCAGAAGTGGATCGGTAACGACACGCAGGTCGTCGAGATCACCCTCAACAACGCCGGATCGAAGTGCCTGACTGGCGCCGGCCTCAACGTCACCCTCTCGGGCGACGGCTTCTCCACTGTAAGCGCGGGACACCTTAAGCGCCTCTGCCCGGGCGACCAGAAGGTAGTCGTCGTCGGCGTCGAGGGTTCCTCCGGCGGCCCGGCCAACGTCACGGTAGAGCTCGACGACGGAGCGGCGAAGAAGACAACTCTCGTCGACAGCGTGGAGATCGGCCTCACCGAGTGGACATCCGACCTGGAGAGCCTGGCCAAGCACGAGAGCCCGGACTGGTTCGACGAGGCCAAGTTCGGCATCTTCATCCACTGGGGCCCTTACTCGGTCACGGGCTGGGGTAACTCGACGCCGTACGAGAGCTATGCCGAGTGGTTCTGGTGGTACTCGACGCACCACCCGGACGGCGACCGGTCCAACTTCTACGGCTACCGCCTCGACACGTACGGCCCGGACTGGGCGTACGACGACACCTTCCCCGAGTTCACTGCGTCCAACTTCGACGCCAAGGAGTGGGTTGACCTGTTCGCCGACGCGGGTGCCAAGTACTTCGTCATCACGACCAAGCACCACGACGGCTTCGCCATCTTCGACGCCGGGGCGACCTCGAACCGGTCCTCGATCCACTACGGCCCCAAGCGGGATCTGTTGAAGGAGCTCTTCGACGCCGCGGAGACGCACCAACCGGACCTCAAGAAAGGCACGTACTTCTCCCTCCCCGAGTGGTTCAACCCGGACTTTGGTCCCTACGGCTTCGTCCAGTTCCCCACGCCCTCGGCCGTGTCCTGGCCGGGAACCCTCGCACCTAACCCTTACACGGGCGAACCGGAGCCGTACACGGGCCACGTCCCCGTCGGCGACTTCATCACGGATCTCATGGTGCCGCAGATGGAGACGCTCGCGTACGACTACGGCACGGACATCATGTGGTGCGACTGCGGCGCGGCCAACGGCACGGCCGGCTTCGCAGCGGAGTGGTGGAACCGGGCGCGCGCCGAGGGCCGGCAGGTCGCCATCAACTCGCGCTGCGGCATCCCCGAGGCTGCCGACTTCGACACGCCCGAGTACCAGACCTTTGCGTCGGCGCAGCGGCGCAAGTGGGAGAGCAACCGCGGCATGGACCCGTACAGCTATGGCTACAACCGCGCGACGAAGCCCGAGGAGTACATGAACGCCAGCACCGTCGTCTACTCGCTCGTCGACATGGTCTCGAAGAACGGCAACTTCCTGCTCGACATTGGTCCGCGCGCCGACGGGACTATCGTCCAGGCTGAGGCGGATAACCTGCGTGAGGCGGGCAAGTGGATCAAGGCCCACGGCGAGGCCGTCTTCAACACGACGTACTGGTTCGTGCAGAGCGAGATCGTCGGCGGGCCTGAGGTGAGGTTCACCCAGACGGACGAGGCGTTTTACATCATCTTCTTGGAGAAACCCGCTGTTGTTGACGGCTGGGTTGGCATTAAGGCGCCGATCCCAGTTGTGGGAGGCGACGTAGTAAGTCTCCTTGGTGTTGCAGGCGGAGAAGACCTCGACTGGAAGTCCATCGGCTCTGGCCACAAGCAGGAGCTGAAGGTGAAGGTGGACGAGTCGCTCATCGATGAGGACAAGTTTGGTTGGGTTTTCAAGGTGCTCTACGTGTCATGAGAAACGGGTCGCAGCCTAGAGCTCCACTCTCTGTAGACCGAAATGAATGAAATCATCACTAGAGCTCGTGCATTTATTTGACTGTTGATGGATGTCCCTCGTAGGTTGGAAGATCAAAAAAGAGCCTGTTAGAAGTAGGAATGAGCAAAAGAATGCGCCGAGGGGGAATCGAACCCCCGGCTCCCCGACGCTGCTGGATGGCAACGGAGAATTTTACCACTAAACCATCGGCGCGATTCATGACAGATGTATTCAAAATTTATTATATGAAAGCTTGCGCGAGAGGGAGTGTCGGAAAAATTTCTCCCGAGCCACTCACTTACTGCCGCGGAAAACCCGTCTTTTTGCGGTGTCTCCCCTGGAATTCAGCGTGTAGTGGTGCTGTAGCGCGGGGCGTAGGGGGCTGGGGCGTCGTGGCGTCGCGGGGTAACAACTCTCGTCACTACGTTCCTCGAGCATTCGGCTTTTTGCTGTTTCGAGCTGTTCTCTTGCGACCCTTGACAGGCTTGATGAAATCCGAATTACGATCGGTGCTGGCTGGCTTCACACAAGAAGCCCTCACAGTAGGCACCACAGCGTTGTTGTGGGGACTAATGAGAAAGCCTGAGGGAAACCTCAACAATTGGCTCGTTCCAAGGAGTTCAATTGAAAATGTTTGGCCGTGAGGCCTCGTCTTTCAAGTCTATTCATCCCGTCTAGGCATATTACAAACATCTCTGGGGTATCTCTTAGTGCTGGCTTCCTCCCATGTTGTGCTCCGTCGCGGCGCGACCCTTCTTTGACTCCTGGATCCGGCACAGCTCGTCGAACTTGACTAGCACAGCCTGAACATCGACCTGGCTGTTGCGGGTGAGGTACTCGCCCTCGCGTAGTCTGGCGGTGGCAATGCTGTGTCGTGTCTTGGACTTGACGGCCGTCCGGATGCTCTTATAGATACCCTGCCCAGGGTACGCGACGATTCCAAGCGTTGCTGTGAAGGAATTGTTAGTCAGGACCTTTCAAGGCACAGATATCAACAAAACTAACCTGAAGCCGTCTTAGTAGCCATGTTCATAACGCCCTTCCCAACACCCAACGCCGCACCGGCCGCCCCGCCATCCCGGGCCCCCTTGTACGGCTGCACGAACAGGTCCGCGAACCCCTCCCCGAGGCCGGTGACGAAGTGCTTCCCTCCCTCCACGGCGCCGGACTTCCAGTCCGTGATCGGGGCACGCTCCTCGACCTTCTCGCCGTACAGCTTCGGCGCGTTGCGCAGCCCGTCCGTCACGGCCAGCGGCACGTCGACGTAGAACTTGCCGTACGACTTGAAGAAACCGCCCAACCCGGACGCCGACGCCTTGAACATGGCACCCGCTGTGGCTGCGCCGTTGCTGCTTCCACGCCCGGCGCTCACTGGTCGCTGGAGAGCGTCGGATTGTGGCGGTGCGAGGCTTGGTGACTCGGGTGGTGAGTGACCGCGGCTGCTGGTTGCGTCTTCTGCCTCTGCGGACTTGAGTTTCGAGCGCTGATGGTACGTCTGCACGGGCTTGACCACGATGTCTGTGGCACCCTTGACCATTCCCGTCGCGACTCCGAGGAGCGCCGATGACGTCCCGGTGACGGGATCCCATCGCCGGTTCTCGATAATGAAGCTTCTCACGTCGTGTCTATCAAAGCATTTCGTCAGCAACTGTCAAACCTATTCATCTAGAGAGAACTCACGGTGACATGTTCTTCTGCCCAATCTTGAGGTGATCTAGCAAAATCCCTGCGGCCTTCTTGGACAGCCTCAGGTGCTTTTTGCTCCTCTTGTACTCCCACGAAGCGGGCTGGTCCGGGAAGATGTCGCATGGGAGGGCCTCAAGAGGCAGGTTAGCATGGAACGACTTGGCCGCCGTCGCCACGCCGTTCTCCGTCTTCATCTTGGCAGCCACCTCGCCGGCCGCCGCCAGCGCCTCGGGCGTGAGGCAGAATCGGATGGCCTCGGTCAGGTTTTCCACGTCGAGCTGCTGGTGCGGGATCGGCTTCGGCCCGGCGCCCGCGACGGCTACCATGTCTCCCCAAAACGGCTGGCTGGACTGGTGTTAGAGTTCATGTTCTTAAGTATCCTCGGGGATAGATTACTTACTCTCCAAAGAACGGAACGATGGTCGTTGGCCTTCCGTTCAGCAGACCGCAGGCCGTTGTTCCGGCGCCGCCATGGTGGAATACGGCAGCGACGTTGGCAAAGAGCCACTCGTGCGGGCAGTCACCGAGGAACAGCACGTTTTCCGACTCGACACCGCCCAGGTTGCTCCAGCCCTTGGAGATGATGGCGCGGACGCCCGCTCTGTGGACGGCCTCGACGAGGATCTTGGTCATCCTGTCCGGGTCGTCGATGACGATGCTGCCGAAACCGATGTAGATGGGGGTCGGACCGCTCGCGAGGAAGTTTGCCAGCTCGGGATCGGGTGTGTACTTGGGAGGTTCGCGAAAGAAGAAGCCGCACACGTCTGCCATATATCCATCAGTACATGCCAGGTCATCATTCAACGACGTCCTGTGCTTCAACCACATACCGATATATGCAGGCCAGTCGACTGGCTTCGGTACCAACGCCGGTGACCAACAGTATGTGAAGGGAATCTTTTGCACCTCTGCGAGAACCGGTCCTTCGGAAAACGGCACCTCTTCCAGGTCGATCGTCTTGCGCCACTCGTTGATCACATCTCCCAGACTATTCCAGTACGTTAGCCAGACTTATCAACGGAACCTTGGTATCAGGGACTGCTCACCCTTGCCATGTCAGCCACTCGACGATACTATATGACACATAGTTGGCCGTCATGGCGTCGATGACGCCCTTTTCTCCAAACTTCAAGTTCGCCAAGGGGTGCGGGAAGGCTCTGGTGCTGCTCCACGGCATGGTGAACATCAAATGTAGCGGGATGCTGAGGGCCTGCGCGCAGTGTACGTGGGCGAAGCTCGGTGGGTTTGCAATAATGGCGTCGGCGACAAACGGCCTCCCCGTAAGGGTATCCGGCTCGATACACGACCTCCAGCACCCATCGAGCATCTCCCTCACCATCTTGCGCTTCTTTTGT
This sequence comes from Colletotrichum plurivorum, assembly GCA_014235945.1. Lineage (NCBI taxonomy): Eukaryota > Fungi > Ascomycota > Sordariomycetes > Glomerellales > Glomerellaceae > Colletotrichum > Colletotrichum plurivorum. The sequence continues at coordinate 229,102 of WIGO01000038.1, forward strand.
ATGTCGCCGCCCTTTAGGCTCTTGAGGCTGGGAATTAGACCGGGGTTCTTGACCATGTAGGCCATCAGCTCGGACGGGTCACCGCCGATGGGGTAGAATTCGAGCCCGGATCCTCGGACGAAGGAGTCGAAGACGTCGTGGGTGGCCAGGCGCACGCGGTGGCCGTAGGCCTGGAGCTCGTTGCCGAGCGCGACGAAGGGCTGGACGTCGCCGCGGCTGCCGACGACCTGGATCACGATGTTGAGCTTCACGGGGAAGGTCTTGGTGTCGGCGAAGCGCGCCGCCGCCTCGACGTATTCGGGCGGTGGTCCCTGGGCTGCTGTTGCTGCGGCTATCGCGGGGTCTTTGAAGTCTGGGACGAAGCGGGCTAGGGTCGTGGCTAGGCGGGAGTCGAGGTTCACGTCGATTCTGCCGTTGGCTGTGTTTTTTGACTTGTTAGTGACGAAGGTCGGGTTGGGATGCGCATTTCGAGGGAGGGATTCGCACCGTTGACGCTGTTTCTGTGACTTTGGCCTAGGCTTTCGCTTGTTGCCGACTCGTAGGACGGGAGGTAGTCCTGGGGGACCGTGTCGTCCTCGACGATCCGAACCGTGTCTCGTTTTGACATATTGGCGACGTCGATTTGGTGTGCCTCTGAGGTTGTTGTCGTTTCGCGAAAGGAGGTCGCTAGACTGCTCGACCAGCAGGTTCTTTCGTCGTTTGGTGTGTTTGGAAGGGGAGTAATTTGGTTAGAAGACGAAATCACTTAGTGAATTCCGAAATGACTGAGTCGGTAATGGTGGAGGGATATAGGCGATTATTCCTGCCAAGTCCAAATAAACGAATGTCTTAGTGTTTTCGGTCGAGGGAGAAGCGAGAGTTAAACGTCCACAAAAAGCGGCGGCGATCTGAAGACTTTTGAGTCTTCACCCGACCCAGACTCCTTTACATCATTTTAAAACGACATCCACCATGTCCCGGCCATGGCATGTGTCATCGTCTTCAATCCGAGTGTAGAAGCATTTAACGCGTACCTGACTGACTCGGTGCGGGAACGAGCCTCGACACACCAAAGGTGGCTAGACCATCGAGACATCCCTACCTCGTCAAACCGCGCCACGACTGCCGCGCCGAGAAAGAATTGTCGGACTTGTTTGCCGATGCCCCTCAATTGTCACTAAGGTAGCATCCTCTCGCTGCAAGGTAAACGCGTGTTCCGGTTCTAGGCTGCCGGCTTGTTGGGCTCCAGGCTCTTGGATCGACCCACGATGCCCAGAATGGAGCACTTGTCAATGCTTAAATCTTCAGTTGGTCGGGTATTGCCCGGCGGGACAGATTAGGGGGCGACACCTACCTACGGGTAGGCAATTGTAGGGTATGGGCTGTCAATCTGTGCGCGGATGCCAGCGTCCCCTTCGCAGCAATGACGAATACGCGTATCGAAGAGCGTGGGATTCGCAGCACCTAAACTTAGGCTCACTAGCTACGATCCCCACTGTGAAAGGGGCCCCTGGGGCCGTTTGGGCCTAGCTCAAGGCGTTCTCCGAAGAGGCCATCCCTGCTCCGGTTCCCGATGTCCATCGCCGGAGATTTTTCCGCCCAATCGGCGAGGGCTTGGCTATACGCGTATGGGGGTTGTCCGGCCCATGGAGGCTCATCGAGGCTCAGCCCTATCGTCCCTCCGCGTACAATTTCGACATCTGCAAAGTGCAGCCCATAAGCCGCTCATATGCAAGGGGCAGGTGCGTATCAACGCACTTGTTTTGCATCACGGCTCAACGCGTATGCAAACACGAGCGGCTAACAAAGGGGGCCATGGGCCCGGTGGACCAGACATCGATCTAGTCTTGCGGAAAGCAAGCTTATACTTATATCTTGCCATTGTATTTGAACTGAGTTGGTCAGGAGGCTGATGAACCAACAACACACACTCTTTTGTACAACTGCATTGTCACCAATACCATTTTTAGGCAACAAGTACCGTACCCATCTACAACCTTCTTTCTTCAAACGTTCGTTGTGTACCAGACTGCACCCCTAGAAAGGAAACAACCACACATCACCACAATGGGCGACAACAGCACGGCATCCGAAGCCGCGCCCCAGGCCTTCCAATTCTATCACTATGAGCCGTCAATGGGACTGGCCGTGGCCTTCGTCGCCGTCTTTGCGATCTCAGCTATACTCCACATCTGGCAACTAACACGAGCCCGGACGTGGTACTTCATCCCCTTCGTAATAGGGTGTCTTTGTGAGTCCATTCTCAAATTCAAATCACATGTGGCACCCTGTCACAGACAAGACGGAGCAGTACGGCTAATTCATAACAGTTGAAGCGATTGGGTACGCTGGTCGAGCGATGTCCGCGAACGAAGCACCCGACTACACAAAGAACCCCTACATCATACAGTCCATCCTTCTTCTGCTTGGCCCGGCCCTGTTTGCCGCGTCCATATACATGGTCCTCGGCCGTCTCATTAACCTGCTGGATGCTGGGAACTACTCGTTGATCCGGCCAAAGTGGCTCACCAAGGTCTTCGTCCTCGGCGACGTCTTGTCCTTCTTCGCTCAGAGTGGAGGTATGCCAGCCCCCGCACCACCCCATGACATCCTCCACGCTGAGCCTATTTTAACACCATGTACTAGGTGGTGGTATGCTAGCGACCGCCAAGGACAGGGACTCGGTCAAGAAGGGCGAGAACATTATCGTCGGCGGCCTGGGCATCCAGATCCTCTTCTTCGGCTTCTTCATGCTCGTCACCCTCGTCTTCCACATGCGCCTCTCCCGGAACCCGACACCCAAAACTTACTCCCTGGATACTCCTTGGAAGGGCCTCCTGTGGGTTCTGTACGGCACTAGTCTCCTCATCATGGTGAGGTCGATCTTTCGCGTCGCCGAGTACGTCGAGGGCAAGGAGGGCGAGCTCCAATCCAAGGAGATGTACATCTACGTCTTCGACGCCTTGCTAATGGGCATCACGGCGCTACTATTCAACTTCTTCCACCCCAGCCGCGTCATCAACAACCGTCCGGCTGGCCTGAAGCCCGTCTCGAGCCAGGAGGTGCTGTCCGAGGGCTATCTGATGGAGAGCGGCCAGTACCATCAGTCGCAGTACCAGCAACAGCAGCCGAGTTACCCCCAGGCCCAGTACCCGCCGAGTCCGTACCAGCAGTACCAAGGGGCTGCTGGCCAGGGTGACTTTCGTCGCTAAAGTGGATGACACGACGGAGAGAAGAGGAGAGCTTCCCGCGGAGTCGGCACAGCCGCAGAGAGCCTCGAAAAGCGAGGATAATTGGAGGGAGTGGGCGTACGAGCCAACACATTGAACATACGAGCTGGCACACTGAGCGTTGAATTATGTGCTCACCTTTTGCTCCATATCTTGTCGAGCGTTTCCTTTGTCAGAATCTATAAAGCTGCGGGTGGAGCCATGCCTGGAGAGTCGTGTGGTGTTAGAGCTTTATGGGTGGCCGTATCTCGTGATGGAAAAGCAGGACTGTAAGATAATCACTAGACTGATAGTAACGAAATTATGTAAATATCTGCGAGCGGCTCAGCCCTTGGGAGAGCTCAAACACGTGCCAGCAGTGTATCCGATGTCTCTTCATCTTCTTTGTTTTCCTCATCTTCATCTTCACTGTCTTCACTTTCTTCCCCGTACTGGGACTTGCTCCATTCTGCACAGTGTTCACACCCGCTGTCCCTGTCGAACAGCAACCACTCTCCCAGCCTGGCATCACACGCTATACCCCGGCGCTCCGCGAGCAACATGAAGCGGCCGCCGGGAAAGGTAGCGGAGGGCCTGTTGCCGGAGGTGGACTCGCAGACGGTGATTCCGCGCAGAAAAACCCTCTTCAAAACCGGAAACGCCGCTTCATCTTCGAACAGGTCTGTCAGCATCGCCATCAGAGCCTCGTTCCCCGAGCCATCGTCATTCCTCCTCAGGAAATCGGCACTCGCCCACCCGTCGAGCTCCTCATAGTCCGCCCCCTGCCGCTGCTCCACGACCAGCGTCTCGAGGCTGCGGCTCGAGGCTTCCAAAACCCGGCGCCAGTCCGCAAGGCAGCTCCTCACAGCGCGCTGCGACCACCCGTAGTTCAGCACGCCGAGGTCTATCGCCCTACCCGTCGGCTGGAACAGATATAGGTGCTTCAATGCGGGAAGTGCCAGCTCGACCTCCTCTTCGGGGTGAAGGAAGCCGCCAAGCGGACGCGGTATCACGCATTCTTGCCCGACGCTGCCGTAGTCCGACTCCCCGTCACTATCGACCCCGAGCTTGTCCTCGGGCTGCGGCGGGTACTGCATTTTCTCCCGGTAGCAGAGGCTTGAGGACACCGGCCGGTCGAGCGCGCCGAGCTCGAGGCGCTCCAGGGCGGTGCCGGAGTGCAGGACCAACCTCACCAGGGCGCGCGGCATGTACCCGAAGAGCTTGGCGAAGCGGAGGTTTGGGAGGGTCGGGTAAGGAGGTTCCGAGGTTGCCTCGCTTTCGCAGCAGAAATCTCTGCCGTGCAGCTCCAGCGTCTTGAGGTTTTGGAAGTGAGGCAGCAGCTGGATGAGCGTGTCGGCGACGAAAGGTGAGTCGACGACGGTGCACAGGTGCCGCACGCGGGCTACGATCTCTCGCGCCCTCTTGGGATCCTCGGTGTTGACCTTGGCTAGCATTTCGAAGAGCTTCTTGGCTTTTTCATTGACGTCGTTCCTGCGGTTTCCCTGGTAGAACCGTTCAGACGGAGATCTGAAAGGCGGCGGGTCCTTCAGCTCCGCGCTGCACTCGTGATAGCCGGCCGCGTGCAGCTCGATGTCGTTCCATAGGAGAGGTTGGGACAGGGCATTGAGGCGTTTGCTTCCGAGGCTCAATCGGGACAGGTCTTGTGCGTTGAGGAGTTGGATGATGTTTAGCAACACTTCATTAGGGACGGACCCTAGACTGCTGGGTGCTGTGGAAGATTCCATTGTCGCTTGGTTGCAGAAGTTTCAATGATCTGAACGAGATCATGGCTGCATGGCCTGTTTAATATGGAAACCAGGCTACAGGCAACTATCTAAGCTTGCAGGGGCCCCTGTCTTCATCCCGGGTGGTTGTCAGTTGTTGCCTGGGACCAACATCAACATCCTCTTGACGAATCAGTAACAAGCCACCTTGAAAGCGGTAATCCAACAATTATCGGAATGTTAAGGAATTGAACGGAATTAAGTTCTGTCGCTAGCTATGGTCGTCAATCTGTCTTCGCGATTCAAGTCTCGCGAACTTGCGCCCAGCCAGAAATGCATGTATGTACGATAACAACGGACTTCTTTATACGTCTGAACTATTCAATCCTTCAAAATCACAGCTTCCTCATCAGGATCTTTCTCTCTGGATCGGGTTGAGCCTGAAGTTTACACGTCAGCCAGGGAGTCTTCATGATCACGGAGCGGAGAAACCTACCGTTGCGCCAAAGTCCAGGTTCTTGTACCTTTCCGTGCAGCCCTCCTCCATCTTGATGTCGTAGTTGGCCAGTGTCGTCGCAAGAATCATCTTGATCTCGTTGACGGCGAAAAACCGACCCGGACACGCGTGCCGACCATAGCCAAAGGTCAGGCTGGTCGGCCCCACGCTCACGAATTGTGCATTGGCAACGACCTCGGCCTGCTTGGTGGCCGTCACCTGCTCGCCCTTGGCAAGGCGCAATTTGTAGAATCGCAGGGCGTCGAACTTGTCGTGGTCGGGGAAGTACTCCTCGTCGTGGTTCATGCCGAGCACAGGGAGCTCGATGATGGAGCCGGCCGGGATGATCTGACCGTTGGAGAGGGTGAAGGTCTTAAGGACCTTGCGCTGGAAGGATGCTGCAAGATGGTCAGATCGTAGCCATGCTACGGGGCTGAAAGTGGACTTACTGGCACCGAGGGCGTAGTATCTCGTAGTTTCTTTCATGAAGCTGTCGAGCTTCTTCATGTTCTGCATGGCGATGCTGGTGAACACGCCGTTGCTCTCTGCCAGGGCTGACTGAACGTCTTCGCGAAGCATGGGGATCAGCTCGGGCATGGCGGCCAAGGTATAAAACCTTAAGATTGGTTAACAACTTCTCTTAGATCAGCCTTAAAAGGCCACTGGAAACACTTACGCGTTGGTCGCGGTGACGGTGGTGGTGTGGATGGCGGCAAAGCTGATACCAAGCTGGTACCTAGCAAGTTCCTTGTCGTCCCTCGCGCCGAACTTGCCCTGCGCATCCATGATCCACTGTAGCATATCGTACGGCTTCTGATAGTCCGGGTCGCTCGTCGCCTGTCGTCTGGAGGCAACTACCGGGCGCAGGAACTTATCCGCGGCTTCGATACGCTCGTGTACCCTCTTCAGCTCCGGCAGCCTCGGGGCCTTGAGCCATCGGAGCCACGGCGGCAGGCTGGAGATCTTGCGGATGGCCTTCATCAGGTCGACGGTGTAATTGATGGCGGCATCAAGGTATTCCTCGTCACGGCAAAGCTCGGGGCCAATGAAGACACGTCCGGATGCCATTGCCACGATCCGCAGGAGCTTGTCCATAATCTTGACCTCGGTCCATTCGCCGGATTGCGGGAGCTCGGTTCGCAGAGCTTCGATGACTTCGTCGGCGATAATGGGGTTGAGGCGCACTACTCTGGCATTAGTGTCTCGAAACGGGAAGAGAAGAGCTCGAATTACGGACCTAGAGATGGCGTCAAGCTGGTTTTCACTGTGTGTGGAAGCAGGTCGATGTCTGTCTCGACCTTGGTATACTTGGCATGCATGAACTGCAGTTGGAAGTCAGCAATTGCGCGTGCGACATTCAAGCCTCGGCTGTGTATCATGTACCTCCTCGATTGCTCGATTGAAGCTGAGGACGTCATCCGGAAGTCTCTTCAGTTCGTTCATGAACTTGGGCGCGATAACGATGTTTGGCGAAGCTGTTATCGGCAGGTTAGCCATAAGGAGATCACAGTATTGCGTCAAGGTCGGAGACTTACCCCTTGTCGTGGTGATTCGCCAAGCTCTTTCTTTGAACTATTACCCAAAATCTTCGTTAGCGACGAGCTTCGGCTGTGACCATGCCGCAAGTACCGACCTTTCGATATCCGTCAAGGTAGAGATCCTTGGCGCCTCCTCCCAGGAACTTCCTCCGTCGACTCTCAGAGCCACCGAATTCGGTACCGACCATAGGAAGATCTGCCCACGGATCGCTCTTGAAAACAGCCTGAAGCAAGACACCGACAACGCAGGCCAAGACTGCCGTTGTCGCGAGAGGCCAGCGGCTGGCCATCTCTTCGACGATGGTGCTGTCCACCGCAACTCGTGCGGTGGAGCTGATATTGGGAAGCATTGACATCGACATGTTGTTGATGAACTGACTGAACTGAACAGTGGTGGCGTGATCCAACACAAACAGACCCTAGCCAGATGGTCGGGAGCTACGGTTCTCATATAATATGCCACCTTCGCGTCTCCCCCACCCTCCACGTTCCGGCAGCATGACAGCAAACATCGGGCCAGCATCCTCCCGTGTGTACTGTTCGCATGGAGGCCCCCCGCCATGACGAATGCCGCTTCCCACAAAGCCTCGGAGAAAGTTGGGAGCTCGTGCGAGTACGAGTAGGGCGAGGAGCCGATGACTTGCGAAACTCTCCCGCGGAACTCGAAACTGTGTGGAACCGCCTCAACTAACTGAGGTCGGCATTTGGGGGGGACCCCTGCGTCGATCAACGGGACGAAGGACACGCTTGATCTGACTGGAGTGCATTAGCGCTTTCGCGGAAGGCTATTGGGGAGACGAAAATCGCGGGGGACCGGGAAGGTAACGTGGACGGACTGTTGCTCTTGTCCGAGCCAGAGGTGATCGAGTGAGCATCTGCGCGTAAACGATGTACGACGCCATCGGTTTCGTATTCGCGAGTATGATCGTCAGGGACTGGTCAAACAAACTAGAGCGAATCCTCTGGCGATGGAAAGATTCGTCGATGCATCGTTGGGGGAAGCGTAGTCGTTGCATTGCAGACTCCCATTGACGATTCAAGCATACGATGAAGCTTAGGTCGGCGACAGACTCTCGCTATCCATTTTCTCGTCCGCAGTCAAGGCCTCCCCTATTTCTCGAGCCAGCGGCTGCTGCAGCCTGCAATGTTTCGAAGCCGTTCTATTCCTGACTCTCACCGTGCGCGGTCATAGCGGCGAGGGATTGGATGAGGCGAGGAAACATCAAACGGGGGCGCGGATCGCTGAACGAAAAGAGAAAGCACAAGACCCTTTCGAATCCTGACGAGTTCCAGAAACTGTCATGTTTGTGTTGTGGTGTTCGGCCCTCTCAGTTGGGCCGGTGGTGCAGTGTCGGATGACAATTACACGTGTGTGACATTTCTCTGACCTCGCGTTCAGTCTATTGCTTGTCCTCCCTTACGAGCCGTACACCCTCAAGAAGCCGGTAATCTCCCCTTCAAATAGAGGTTTCCCGGTAGAAGGGTCAGCGCTGTTGGCGCCCAAAACTCTCGCCTCCCAGTACGTCCCCTGCTCGTCATCGGTCTCCTTCTTAAAGCCCCACGTAGTATACCCCTCGGAGCCCAAGAAGATCCCGCTCTGCTTCGTGCCATTGATGGAATGCGAGTACGGCTGGATGGCGGTGCCGTTGACCTTGTACATCATGAAGGCGTTGTACGGGATATCAGCGGCAACGAGGTTCTCCCACGTGTATCCCGAGACACCCGTTGGCACCCAGCCCTGGATGCCCTCTCCGTTGACGCATCGGAGGGGGTTCTGAGCCACTCCTGCTTTGTCGAGCACAGCCATCTGATGGAAATAATGAGTAAGCGGTCTGGTCTGATGTTGTCTTGGTCTCCGCCCCAATTCCACAAACCGGCGTGGCGACTTCCGGTGCGTAGAAACTTACGTATCCCCATCGGATGCCAGCCGACCCGCGCGAGAAGATCGCTGTCAGCCCGTGGCCAGTGATGTAGTTGCCTGTAACCTGCGCCTGCATGGACCACGGCCCCGCTTGGCCGGTCGAGGCATCGTAATCTGGGTATACGGAGCAGTCGCCGGGTATCAAATCGGCCGTTAGATTCGGGGCCGCGGCGGCGAAGTGTGATGTGGCTAAGCAGAAGGCGGCAAAAGCGGCAGAAAGTTTGGCGAGAGGCGACATTTTGTGAGAATAACCCTGTGAAGAAAGCGAAAGAATGAAAGCTCTGAATGAGGCACTACACATCATGGCGTCTCGAGACAATCGTGCTTTCAGGTAAGCTTTATACAGGACTTGCCCCCGAGGCTCGGGAATGAAAGCGAATCCACTGTCAGCGCTACCATCTCAAGATGATCCTCTTTTAGCAAGCGAAGGATTGTTGGTCGTATGAAAACGGGGCCGAACGACCAACGGCGTGATCCTGCCGGCTATTCGGCCTGCTAGAATGACCGGTGGCGACGCCAACATGGACACGGGCTGCTACTATCTGGCTCAAATTAGTTGGAAAAAGAGAGCAACCTCCCGCAGCAAACTACGCAGTGGCAGGCCTTCTTTGGTGCCTAAATAAAACCGTGATATGACCGAAGCGTGGGGTTCTCAGGTCGAGGGGATCACCAATCAAAGAATGACACTAAGACCGAGCTATGCCTAGTCAAAGAGGCGTACAGAAGCCTTCGGGACCGAGTCCTGACTAGCGGCGTCGATCAATTCAGCCTGTTGCCTGGCGCCGTCGCTCACCTTGACGTAGTGCAAGCCGCTTAGCAATACGACATGGTGCCAGAGAGGAACTTCTGCAGAGTGGATCGAACATCTGTTGGGCAGCAAAAGCTTGTGTGTGCTTGGAAGTGTTGAGGAGAATATTTTGAGGGATGATGGGTCTAAAGGTTTGCACGTACATGCGGAGAAAAGCTTCACTCGAGGTGGACTGCCGCATGGATATCGCCCGTACGTAGCCTGTTGGATGGGTTGCGGTGAGAGCAACCTCTCCGAGGGCCTGCAGTTCTTCTTCGGCTCCGACGGCGAAACTTTTCCCAAAATAATGGTGACTGGCAACTGCAATGCTGTCTGTGGGAGGGACCAGGCCAGGTTGCATGTATGGTTCCTGCCAGCGCTATGGACATATCTATGCATTCCAGAAACAGCTCTTCGATTGCACATACTTTATAAGTGAACTTGGCCGCGAAGTGATCAAATCGGACTCTGCATTATCCTGGGTCGTATGCGTGGGAGGGACATTTATTGGGCCGGACTACCTTTGGACGCGCTGGATGCAGTGGAAGGGGCCCAGCGCAACTACCGAGGCGGAGAGGAGCCCAAAGGCCGCGGGCTCCGGCAGTGACTTCGGCTGATACGGGCTCCCGTCGGCGTGGGCTCCGGCGAGGGCCCCGTTTGAATGGGCTCCGGGTGGGCTCCGGCTACCCGGGCGGATTTACCCTTTTAAGGCTGTGGCGTATTTAAGCTCAGCCAATCCACGACGGCTCTGAGGGGCTAACCATATAGAGTCGGACGTCCGCTCCGGACCGCTTTAGTCGTCGCTGGGTTCTATCCGCTCCGAAATATCCACAGGGATTTCATGATCCAGTGCATGTGGACTGGAGATAGGGTAAGATACTTATGGGACATTCATATCTATCATGTGAAGATACCTTAAGCGTTCGGTTGCATCAACCTAATTTCCCACTGAGGGACTCTCCATTCCGGAAAGTCACCGGAGACTTTCATCACCGCGGCCTCAATAACTTCGCGCAAGCCTGGACGGCTATTCCGAGCTCGAGAATGGTCTCCTGGGTTGACCTCGACCGTATCTGTCTCTCTGCGGATGAAGTCGAGTCTCCGCAGCCCCGGTGCACGCAGTGGAAGTTGTCGTAGGATGGACTCGGCCAAACACTACACGGCGCGGTCGTTGATCCCGTCGCCCAGAACGGATTCATCAATAGCCAGGTGCCGTGTCTCTTCAAGATCCAACTGGTTGCACATCACCATGAAGGTCGAGTATTGTGACCAGGATGCCATAAAGCCCTCCATGCGGCCGATGTGCAAGATGTCCACCTCGGAGTCAAAAAAGACCTTTGCTGGCCCTGCTACACCAAACCGCAACTTGTAATGTCTTAGTCCTTCTTTTCTAGACTCATGACAGACGTGAAGAATGGTTGGTATTTCTGCTTTCGACGTTCCGTTTATGAAATCACTGTTCCATGATAAGGTTGTTGCTCCGTATCGAATCGACACAGTCCGAGGCTTTGGGAGGCTGAGACGCCAAATGACTATTCGTAGTTCGAGTGGAAGTTTGGGGAAAAAGAGCTGATAGAAGTCAGTACAAGAAAGGTTAACACAGATTGACTCGAAGTATCTTCGGGGCATGGGGAAGGCGTCTTCACTTACAAAGCGTTCGATTTGCTTATTGTAATACATCCTGTACTCTCTAGTAAGAGTATGTGGATGATGCATGAACGTGGATGGGTTGACGACAGCACCGAGTACCAAAGCTTTGAGATACAGAAAGCTCATCCGGGAAATACGGCTCATCTTAGAGGAGCATTCCCCGTGTATATGACTCTTCGGCTCACCTCGCACCTCCAGGACATCTTGAGCGGCTGAAGGTATTCCATTACAGGCCGAGATGCTGAGATTCCCCACTTCCCGACGCAAATCATCCTGGCTGGTCTCGCAACACTCGCCCTCTGAGGGGGCCATAGTGGGAAGGAAGAAAAAGAAATGTGAAGCGGGTTCGATGTCTTGACATCTCTTGAACCTTTGGGCTCTAATTGACGCCCGACTTATGCTGTCCCGGATCTCATTCCAGGATTGGGACGGTCGAAGATTTGTTGGAGGGGGCCCTTCAAGAGATATGACGTTCTGCCGCTGCCATGATCATATCTCACAATACGCGACACATGCAGGCGTACCAAATAGCTGGTGCATGCTGAACCATGCATGTTGGACCAACCGCTGCAGGAGTATGCCCATATTCTCGCTTAAGGGTGGCCTTGATCTCGGGGGGGTCACCCGAACCACAAAACTACTCCATGTCTACATGTAGGCTATCAGGCAGCGATTTGTATCGAACTCCAAGTCTTTGCGATGAGATTGGACTCGACACCGACGTGCCCTATTGGACCGACACTACCACGGAAGCTATCATGGGACGCCGGGCCCTTGTTCTGTCAAATCCCCCAACGCGTCGTGATGCCATCGGATTGGACGGAAATCCAAGACCGAAGACGCGCAAGGTGTCTCATAGAAACATGCTTTATTGGCGATCGGTCAACTGGTCCTTGATCTTCATGTGGAGAAAGTCGGTTGTGGGAATGGGTATGTTTCAACTCAGCTGACCGGTCACTGAGCGTTTGCCAGGGTAGGAGGATCATGCAGAGGGCAATTGACCCGAGGATACCCGGTCTGAAATGAAAGCAGAATGCCATCCGTAGTATCCGAGGCCATGATAATCTGATCCAATCATCTATCCATGTGATAACAGTGCCGTTATGAATGGTGCTTCGCAGGTCTTCGGGCGTTGAAGGCTTCTGCAGCACTAGCTACTTCCACCCAAATGACAGATGATGTACTCTCTGCGGCCTGCACCAGCTAGTCTGAAAGGCCTCAAACACTTCTACAACCTCCAAATTCACTGAAGTAGAATACCAGGTTTACAGAGTATCAGCTAGAACTTGCGTATAAGATCTTCGCAACATGTAAGAGAGTCGTGAGCTGTATTGGCCTTTGGTGATCAAAAAAGAGCAATATTATGTTGATTTGGTGGTATCATGAACCCTACATGTATCTTCGGCAGCATCATCAAAGCAAAGGGCGGCCGGCCTCAGGGTATTCTTCATTTGGGAATAGTGTCTCGTATATACCTACACCGGTCCAGAGATGAAATCTGTCACGAGACAGGTTCTGTATGCACGCCTGCATCACATCTGAGAGCCGGAAATTCAGCACTACCTTGGCTCTTCTCTCCGGCGAGCCCAGGTGAACACAGGCTGGTGCGTGTACCCATCAGGGCCGTCAATGCACCCACTGCTTTCGGCCAGGAAGCAACAACAGCTTTTCCAGTTCCACCCTTAGCTAGGGATCACTAGTAGATAGGTTTGCCAAAGACGGGCATGTCTCATACAGGGACATACAATCCCGGACTGTCTGTGATCACTGAAGTCCGAGACTCGAGGTACCCCTGAAGGAGAACACGTTACATGCGTGGAAGCTCTGCACCATGCTTGATAAACCTATCCTACTCCAGGATTCGTTCAAGCTCGGGACATGATGTCCGTGACCCCAGCGGGCAATCATCTTCTAGGTTCTGTGTAACATGCCCTTGATCTCAGTGGCGGGGAACTTGGAATTGGCGAGCGTGGGGCCAGAAGAGAAGACCCCCCTGGAGGCTTTCGTTGAACAAAGACTCGGTGTAGATCCCGCCATGCAGCCGAAACACGGGGGCCTGCCCTTTCCAGTGATTCTGGCCATGCCCTCAATGCCCTACTGAAGCTACATGTAGACCATCAACAAAGACTACCACGGAAAGATCGTTCAATTCGGCAGCGACGCCGCGACTGTTCACGAGCCCGTAAGACAACGAGGGCCCTGCCCTTCCGCGTCTACAGGCCGCTCTGGATCCCAACTCCGCCACGAAGAAGTCTGATGATTTGAGCGACTAGGCCAATGACGGCGATGTCTTCACCTTCAGCACAGAGCAAGGGCGAAGTCGCCGCTTTGACATGTCATTTCTCATTCGTGGGGACGTCCAGGGTCTGGATTGACCACGGTGAAGGCGATGATAAGATTAAAATGAGAGGTGAGCCGCCCCCTGTGCGTCCGTGACCCTGACCGGGTCATATTCCTCGAATCCTCGCTGTACCGCCAACCATCGCTCTGGCCACACTCGGGAACACTCCAGGGGTCTCAATGACGTGCGTACCATTGGGTCATTGACCGGCTGCAAACGGTGGTTCGCTGTCACCCTTCGCAAACTCTACCTAATGAGGGAAACAGCTCCTCCCTACTTGACTGGAAGCTGTCAACTGGGGCAGAAACTGAAGACACACCAACGGTTGTAGATACCGGAGCTGTATACCCACCTGTATCCAGCTCACCGAGTCCCAAGGTGCTGGGCCATCACTAGGTGCTGAGGGCTCCTTGCGGATGTCGGAAGTTGGTCTGGCTCATGTCAGCGTACATCATCTAGTGCGTGACCAAAGTCTGGCTCATTCAAACCCAGTACAGGGACGTGTCTCCTCCCTGCTGTTGTTCCCGTTGTGTTCAAGAGGCGGGTAGTGGGAGCACCGGCCACCTGTTGGCTTCTTACGTCCCTTGGCACCGCCCGCCACTGTGTAATATCGTCGGTGAGGGTGGTGGAGGGCATTCGCGGGCACCCACTAACAGCAAACCGACCTGACAGGCAATTTCTGGCCAAGCTACCAACCGAACTATAGATAATTCTTTATTCTCTTTTGGGTATTTTAGCGAGGAGAAATTATAGTTAAGGCAAATGCTGGCCAATTCTGTTCTTGCTGTACATGCAAATATCATCTGCCATGATAGACAGCCTAAAACTAATATTTACTCAAATAAACTACAGACTTACTAACCGTGAGACAGTGATACCGTATGCATATTTTTGATAATTACTCAACAAAATACTTTCAAGGTTTCCCAAATAATTGTTGATGTTCTAAAGCTTATAACTTCCTGCTCCTTATTTTTTTCCTTAGAACGATCTACAGCTTTTTATTACTTATCAGACATTTTCTGCAAATACCACTGCTTATGAACACTTCGATGGGCGTTTTGCTTATTTTATTTTATCCTGCAGTAACTGTTGGATTCTCAGGGACAAGGAGGCAGCACATAAAGCACGTATGGGGCTCTATGACTGCGATGATGATTCTTG
>WIGO01000039.1:0-203933 GCA_014235945.1 Colletotrichum plurivorum
TTGTGTGCTTAGTTGTCGATATGCACACACATCACCGCCTGCTGATTCGGTCACGGTAGGACAGCAGAGAAACCCACACCTTAATGTGGGATGCAGAGTTGCGTCATGTGTCTGATGCTGCTTGCAGCGCTAGCTCACCCCGCATGCGATCCTATCGACCCCTCTATCAGGATCGTTGGTTGATGCGACCCTATTGCTCCTTGGCCTTTTAGCTTGGGGTATAAATAGTGTTTCTGTCCTCTTAGATGTTTGTGTCGAGTAACAATGTGGATTCTGGTTACGTATCGACAACTTCAGACCCTGGGAGTTCGGCATAAAGGAAGTTGTCGTCTGTGTTGGCAGGGTTCCTTGAGGCTGGAAAAGGTTAACCGCGAAGTGACATTTTGCCCCTGTCTTAGGATCAGTCATGCGCATGGAATCGCCTGATCATTGCAGCTTCGCTCCGGTTTGTTACTGTTGTAGTGTTGTGAGTTGACCGCAAGAGGAGGAGATGCGATGAGGAGTTTGAAGAGGGGCTCTTCACCTGGCAATAGAGCTGAGGATAAGATTATCTCCGTTGAAATGTCAAGATGAGCACATAGTAAGGACGAACAACTACTAATGCATCAACCACGGAAATAGAACTTCTGCCTGAGCTCCCAACAGCAAAACTAATTACACAAAATTGCCACTCTGGCCTGGTGAAGAAAACGCACACCCCTACCCTAAAGCGAGGCTCACATGCCCCCGTCATACTGCCCCTTTTCTCTCCTGACTGCTGCACCTTTCCACATTGCAAGACACCCAAACGCGTCGATGGTTGCAGTTACGACAAGGCACGACGCGCGAGGTGCATGAAGCTGCCACCATTATCCTCAAGCATCTAAGGGTCGAACCAGCCGCAGTTGTCAGAGTCGTAGCGCACAATCACGTTCCAGTTCGTCTTGTGGAACACCTGGCCGGCCACCTTCGCTTTTAGGCCACTCTCGAGCTGGCACCGGTCCGCGATATACTGAGCACCGTCGGCGATGGAGCCAAACGCACCGAGCTCCTTCGTGCTTCGATCCTGTGACGGCGTCGTGCCAATGATTAGCATCCATAGAACATCTAAGAAGACGGGCAGGTGGAAGGGGGAAGGCTCACGTCGTTACACCACCAAATGGCAGAGCGACCGGCGCAGCTAACCCTGCCGCAGTTTCCAGGTCCCGGCCCGTTCTTGGGCCGGCCGGAAGTCCCGCGGAGGTGGGTTATGCCCTTCTTGATGCGGCTTAGGTAGCACGGCATCCAGTCGCGGGTGTCGCACATGTAGTGCGAGCCGGAGAAGTCCGTTCGCTTCTCGAAGGCGGAGGCGTCGTAGAGCGCCGCGAGCTCGGACTCGGAGGGTTCGTTGAACTCGAAGTCTGGGTTGATCTCCAAGACCTGGCTGTTCACCTCCTCGATGGTTCCGTTGAGCGTGAGCATCGGGCCCGACTCGAACGCCTGGATCTCCCATTCGAGGACCTCGATCCCGTAGTCCTCGAAGGCCCTCCGGGCAACAGGCTCGGAAGGGACCGCGGAGACCTGGGACAGGGAGGCGAGGCCGGCGAGGAGGACTTTGGCGTGCATTGTGCGCATGGAGATGATGATTTGGGGAGAAGGGTGAGGAGGTAGATGTTGTCGTGTGGTGATAATGCACAAAGACCACGGGCGCCGTCCCTATCTTTATAGTCAGTTTGACTACTTGCACAGGTAGATCGTGAGGCACGCCCGTAAAATCACAACACCTATTGCTCCATCGTCAAGCCAAGTAACTCTCTTCCCAAAGTTCCCAACTCGTATGGTGTATTTTACCGAGCTGGGCATTCGGTCTCTTCTGTCCCGTGATAATGCCACTTTTCTCAACCATGTCTATTATCCAGAATTTCATGAGAACACCTGTTCGGGAACATCACCCAGAATGAGGACATTAGCCGAATGTTCGTCAAAGTCCGAGGACACTACCCCTGAACAACACTCCACTTCCAGCCTTGGCCACGAGACCCTGCAGGGTCTGGAATCATAACAAAGTTCCAAAATGAAGAACCGAACAGCAGCCAACAGCTTGTCAGCCGCGAAAATCAGACTTGTCATCTGCATCAAAGTCTGGGCAGACACCGGGGAGACCGCGGCCAGTGTTAGGAAATGGTACCCTGGATGAGCTTAATATGGTGTAAGCGACGATGCCCCGGGCCGTGCTTGCATTGGCATTTGCCATTTTAGGCAATCGCTGTTGGAAGAAAAAAGAACTTCCGTGCAACTCGCGAGAGTGAGTTGGATTTCAAATAGGAAGGTGGGACTGTAATTGTCGTAAATAATGTCAATTCTAATGAACGCGTTGTCGTCAGTCTGCCCAACAGCCCACGAAGAGGCAAAGTCCTCGCTTGAGAAATGTTCGTATGATCGTGGAATGCCGCTCCCAGCGGGTGTTCCATGGTCTGACGGCGGAGAGGCCCATCGTGGCCTCGAACGTCTACACGCCTTCATGATCTAACACCGAAAAAAAAGACTTTTGTCCTTGGTCCCTGTAGCTATGTCTTGGTATGAGGCACTATATAACTCTTGTAAGTCCACTGGAGAACTCGACCTTTTCATCTCCTCACCATCCACGGCATCATCTGTCCTCCTCCTTGACTATCTACCTCCTCGTTGGCCTTTCCAACTCGTCAATCCAACATCATGCTCGCTTCAACTGTTGCCCTCGGCGCTTGGGTCAGCCTCGCCAGCTTCGCGCAAGTAAGTCTGCGATACCAGTCCTCCTCCGGCCTAGAGTGCCACTGGAAAGGGGCCTAAAGCAGGGCAATACTGAAAAGTTTGCTAAAACCCGCAGGCCTCCCCTCTCTCGGATCCAGCCACTGCTCCCGTTCTCACCGAGGCTGAGCTGTTCGCTGGTAGCGGCTATACCGTCTCCGACCTTGAGTGGGATGTGAAGGCCTTCCCCGATGGTCCAACCATCACCCTCAACGGAACGGTCGAGCAGGTCTACTCGGGCCTCTTGGAGCTCAACCCGAACTACGACGCCGACTTTGGCGTGGCCGACGTCGAGGCTCCGAAGCTCGAGCGCCGTTTCACCGACTTCACCGGCTCCTCCTACTTCTGCAAGGGGAGATGGCCGCAGACGAGGGCCGGAGATGTCAGCAACGGCATGAAGTACTTGTACAAGGTCCAGGGCAGGCCCAGAAACGGGGCCGGCCCGGGCAACTGCGGCAGGGTCAGCTGCAGCGGCGGCAATCCCCAGGGTGCTGGAATCTGGTGGTGCAACGATGTAAGTACTTCCAAGTGGTTCCCATTCTGCCCCACCTGCGCTGCGAAGACGCGAACAAGGGCTAATATCAATGTTCTCACTCCAGGACAACAAGCCCAAGGAGCTCATGAGCTTCGGGTCTATCGCCGACGGTTGCCTTTATCTTATGAACAGATGTGTCGAGTATGACACGACTTCGTGGATTTCTGGTCAGGTCTTCCACAAGACCAACTGGAACGTCATCATCGCTAATGCGTACTGTTGAGAGGGCTTGTTATCAGAGGCAAGCCATAATCAGTTTCCGCAGAAGAGGGGCGAATAGGGGTGGTGTATAAGGGTGGCATATGTACACAGTTGGTATTGGTCACCAAGTGACATTTTGCGAGGGAAGAGTGGCAAGTTGAAAGGATTGGGGCAAATAGTAGAAACATGTCGTCTTTTTCTTTACTCCCCCTGTCAGGTACCGATGACATACCGGCTGAAGGACCCGTGCCAAGTAATAAAATATCCTGACTATTGCTGCTTCACGAATCAACGGGCACTGCTGTAGTGCTGTGTGCTAGTTTCACAAGACGAAGATGCAGGAATGAGTTTCAACAGCGATATTTCTTCTTGACAACAGAGTTGAGGATCAAATTCGCTCTGGTCTTGAAGCTGTTGAAGTAAGAACATCAGCCCAGCCGCCTAATTCTTGATAATAATACACCGGCTCAAGTCTTGCCGTAACTTGTAATAACGGTACTGATTTGCCACTCCAGCCTGGCGAATAAAACGCAACGATCCAGACACGAGTGAAAGCACACATGTTTCCATATGGCTGTTGCTTACTAGATTATTGTAACTAATGACTGAAAATAATAGTTGTCATAAATTTAGGGAATCCGCTTCTCGCCACCACATCATTCTTCCACATTGCATGGTACCCAAATGCGTAGATGATTGCAGTTATGACGAGGCACGACGCGTAGGGCCCGTAAAACGGCCAAATCCCGTCAAAGACCTAGACGTTGGCGCTTTCCAATACAGATACTGGCGCGGTGTTGGTCCAAAGAGGGGCGGGCTGTAAGGAATTTAAAGAGATAGTCGATATGAGGATGTCCCGCAGATATGATTCAACTGTTTCCTCGCTAATGCCTGTGTTGAAGTTACGAGTGTTCTGCATTTCGAAATATGGGCTACCGTAAGCTCCATTGCCGTTCAAGCCAAGTATGGGCCGCTCATTGCCATGTACTAGAAAAGAGGACTGTTACTAGGCGATCTCTCTTCCCATATGATCCCCGCTCCGCGCCTGCTCCCTGAAGACAAATTTGAAACAGCATGTGCTGGGAACTTGAAGAACTTACTTGGCGCCGTGTCTGGATAGTGTTGTGCTAGAGAGATACCGCCTATTAAATGAAACAAAGCTGCCTGTCGAATATAATAAGCTTGGAGGCGTACGAAGTCAGCCGTCAATTCGTGTTGGTGTTCTGGTAACTTGTAGAAGTCACTATCGTTAGATCTTCCAAAATAATGACGGAGAACGTTCATATCAATAGGAGCCGCTTCGCTCCAAAACACCCTCTCGGAGATCACAGAAGTCTCTATTCCTTGGGTTCCGTTTTGAAATGTTGATATGCGGACGTCGTAGGAGGCAAGCGTGGTGGAGCATACCATTGTCCCCCAAGGCGCGTTGGAGAAGCAAACCCCGTTTTCCACGGGTGCCCAAGACAGTTTGAGCGAATTTTTTGTGATGTTGGTGCTGAATTCCTCTGCTTCATCGACAACGACGAAGATGGGGTCGTCGCAAATGGTTCCCCTGCTGACCATGTCTTCAAAGTTTCTCATGTCTTCCTCGGAAAGGGGATTCTTTTTACACCTAAATTTTGGTCCTTCGATTTTCAGGCTGTATGTGCAAGTGGCTGAGTTGCAGGGATTTGGAAGATTAGCTGGCTTTCCGGTTGCTAACACAATCTTCGCGACATTAAGAAGCTCAGGTAGAGCCATCTACGGAACCGTCAGGGCGAGTCAAAGAGCTATCAGGTTCTTGCTTACATTCGGGAACACACCCAAATCCTTAGATGGTACCCAGAAAGCAAGACGATGCATGTCCGCTAGTTCACCATTGCCCCAGTGACTGAGGTTCACAGTCGGAACGTCGTGGAGCAATACCGGCATGACACCTTCGCGGAACTCCACCGTCATGGCTCCAGGGGGGAACACAACCGCAAGAGGAACCGAGAAGCATATGAGACCCACTATCCAAGGTCCTGGAGCCCCCATGAGAAGATGAGGTAGCACTAGGTTCCATGGCGTTGATACTAGTCTCAGTAACTTGTCGATGGCAGTTGTGTGGAGCGTTCTTTTCTGGAGCGTACACCAGAGATACTGTTCATAGGCCAACGTGATCCCACTCAGCAGATTTCCACTGCGATCGCGAGAAAGTTTGCAATGGCAGACTGCAGGCCCTGGCTCACACTTTGGTCGACGGGCCTCCCATGCAGGTAGAGAAAGAATCCGAGGTGAGCAGCAATAAAGAAAACACCTAATGCAAAACATCAGTCAGCAGTTTCTCAAGCACATGAAAAGGTTGGGTAATCACCGAGTACGTAAAAGGCTGCCATCTGCCAGACTTCCACAGACTTGCACGATAGTGCAAATTCACGATCGTGTGAGAAGGCTGTCCACTGAGGCTGCTGGATTTGATAAGCGGCATGAAGAGATGTCGCATTCAACCATTCTGCCATCCAAAGCCGGCGGCGAAGCATGTGTAGGCGTTGAGGTGTTCGGCATAATTCGGATTGGATAGAAGTGCTTGGAAGTTGATGTCAAAGAAGTTTCAGAGCTACCTCACTCAGGAAGGCAATGTTGGCGAGAAGGTCGGTGTCATAAGGCGCGATTCCATGGCTGTAATGGTTTTGCTTTTGCAGTATCAAAGATGGGAAGTCAAGAAGAATGTGAGGTCGAAAGTTTCGGGAAAAAACGGTCAGCCAAGCCACGGGCTTTCCATTCCGCCTTGGGGGCAGGAGGACTTGAATCACCTTCTGTTCTACAAGCCAGGAGGGCCATACACCAAAGAAACATTTCAACACAAAGTACAACAGCTAACGCATCCCATCACGACACAGTCCCTGCCGAGTTTCAGATGCCGAGGCCCGAGGGACAACTACGAGATGAACCTCGCGATTCGGCAGCAAAAGCTGGCGATTGGTGTCGACAGTAAGGCGACGACAGACGACGCCGTTACATCACACCTTGCGCAACCGGCGAGAGCCGCGCCCTCTCGAAAGTCAACCTAACAGCCATCGTAGCCAGCACTCTGCCAGATCACAACGAGGACACATCACGGGAATCACCGAGAAGCACCTCAAACGAAAGGCGAACGCCACGCGTCAATTGACCTGGTATCCCAGAACTATGCCATCCGACAGACTCCATATCCGTTGTAGCGTCGGGCCTGAGCCTCGGTCGGTCGCAATCGTACACCTTTGTCACCCTTGATATCTTCCGCGGCTCCATCGCCCCTTAATCCACGTCAACGCCGAGCTTCCGCAGGTCGGCCTTGGCCTCGTCGATCTCCGCCATAAGTTCCTTGTGTGCCTCGGGCACGTCGTTGAAGGTCATGACGTTGTATCCGAGACGGCCGAGGAGGTAGGCGCCGAAGGAGACGAGGACCCAGAAGGGCAGCTGTCACGAGGAGAGGTTAGCACAAGAGGATCTGCGATTGTCGACGAGCAGCGCTGCGGCCGGCGCAGAAGGAGGGATTGAACGTACGACTGGGACGACCTGCTCCTGGATCTTGGCGGGGATGGGAATGAGCTGGAGGAAGAGCGCGAGGTAGAGCTGCGTTCGTCTGGTCAGAAAGGGTCCTGGAGGGATCCAGGGAGGAGGGGTCGTACGGAGCTCGCGAGGAGCGCGAGGGAGATGGTCTGCTGGGCGCGGGTCATCTTTGCGACGGTGGAGGATTCGTCGAAGGGTATGGAATCGGTGTGTCTGCGGGCAGGAGCGAGCGTGGCGGAAAGGAGTGACTGGGAGCTGAAGGTGGTCGCGATCATGGATTCTGCCGTTGGACTCGAAATGCTGCGAGGTACGTACGAAAAGGAGTCGCGAAGCTGTCCAAAAATCGGGTGGGGCCGTTGGTGACTAAGCACGTGCACGGATCCACATGTCAATGCCATCCGGCAGTTTAAGGTGCCCGGGCGCCAGGGGTCCAGAACTCTCACTCATGTTCCTTCTCTCAAAGGCGTGTTATCTCATCATGAGCGTCTCTTCTGAAAATTTTAATGTCATTGTGAAAGACATCTGCTTGCATCCATACTCAGCAGAGAACCTGATCTCATGAGTTTACTCAACGTTCCTGTCAAATAGAACTGACTTATGCTCCTGCCATGAAGTCAGGGCCATATATCGCATCAGTTTGGTCTCATGCTGTTCACATCTCAGTCGCCTTTCACTCATAAACTCTTCAACTATTCCTTGAGTATGAAGTATGTACATGAAAGAGGGACTGCAAGCCGCTTCTCATCGCCCGACGTCCTGTTTAATCACATCTAGCTCTTCGGACTGTTGACACCCGCCTTGCCTTGCAGCTCAATCGCGTCGACGACGTAGTTCGCGCTCAAGAAGTCGGCATCACCGGTTCCGAAGACACCCAGGGTGAGGGTATTCGTACCCGCCTTGAGCGCGCTCGCGGGCACATCCCAAGTGTAGACTTCACCGAACCCACGGTATGCGCCTCTCGTCACTCCGCGAGAATCGATCAACGTCTACAGAGCGTTCCAGTCAGCACCGTATCTCATCCAAAACCATCGGATCTCAAACTGACCGGAGCTCCAGGATCGGCTGCCTGCCACGAGTTGATCTTGGCATTGGGCCGCCCGCCCTTGAACGACAACGTCGTCCCCACGCGCAGCACGACGCCCTGCAGCTGGTCGGCCGCGAGGTCAAAGTTGACCGTCGCAACGCCGCCGGCCTTAGCGAACAGCGCCATGGGAAAGTCCTTGGCCTGCGACTTGCCGACCGTGTACGTCCCGCCCCAGCTCGCCATGCGCACGTCAGAGGGGTGCATCCGCTCGATCTTGTCGCCGTTCTTCAGCTCCATCGGCTGGCCGTCGAAGTCGCCAATGCGCCAGATCACCGACGGTTTGGACTCGGCCGACGCGATGTTCTTGGTGACCTTGCCGCCGGCGGTGACGGTGACGGTGTCCTGGGCTATGGGGAACTCGTCGCGGTAGAGCTTCATGGTATAGGTCCCCGGCTTCATGAGCGGCGAGGTGAACTTGCCGCCCGAGGCCTTGGTCCAGTACTGTGCGTTGCTATTGAACCAGTGCACGACCGCCTCGAAGCCGGAGGAGACGCCCGAGGCCGTGCCGGAGACGCTTCCGCGGCCACTGTCTGGGACGTAACCTTCGATGCTAAGGGAGTCGAAGAAACTAGTGTCGAGGTCCGCCAACGGCTGCGATCCGGTGCTGGGTCGGTTGTCAACAAGGGCAACGGCGAGCTGAGAGAGAGAGGGTACTCACGTGAAGCGCATCGCATAGGGGCCAAGAAGCCCGAACCGCCACGGCTCGGTCCGGACGTGGCCGCTGTTCATATACCAGTACAGCTCCTGGTCTCCCGTGCTCTGCGAGTTGATGTCCCTCATGAACGGGCCGCCTGCCGAGTGCTCGTACGCGTTGCCGGGCATGATCATCCACACGCCAACGTTCTACGGGGGTCAGCTGACAGGCCATCTCAACTCTCTCAGACAGTGACTTACCTTTCCGGTAACGCCATGGACCTTGTCATCGATGAACCGGTCTGAGGTGTACCTTACCAGGCGATAAGCAAAGCGCATCGACCTTGATCAGCCGGAGAGGACTTACATCTTGCACCGGGTGGTATTATCCGGGCACCTAAACGTATCCTTCCCCTCAAAGGCCGTACAGCCATCGAGGTTGGCCACATCGCCATGCACACCCGTCGGCACCGCCGCACGACGGAGTCTCGCCAGCCACCGCAGCTCGCCCGGGTCGATCTCCCCCGTGATGTGCGTCGCCATGTAAATCGTCGGATCGTTCGGCTTAGCGACATAGTACTGCGTCAGGGGCGCCGAGCCAGCCTTGACGGTGATCTTGACGAAGCCCTTGACCGTCTCCGCTGTCACCGTAGAGGTCCCCAGGCCGGAGTTGATCTGGGACATCTTGGTCGTGCCCTGGTACTGGACGCCATTGTAGAGGAGACTCGTCACGTCGCCGGTCGCCCTGCGCGAATTGTTAGGATCTTTAGTGGAGGAGGTCCAGGCACGCGACGTACTTGCTGACCTCGAACACGAGCCCGCCGTTGGTGTCGATCTTGAACGTAGTGTCCGTCAGCGTGAGACCAAAGGCGGCGTCCGCCGTGCCCGCGAGGGACGCCAAGCCGGCAAGGAAGCTGATGTAACGCATCTCGATTCCGTTTTCCCAGGACTCTGGATGAACAGGAGGGTTCGAGAAGGTGTTCATGAGATGCTTGGCACACGGCTATTCATATTGAGCCTCTCCCACCTGCTTCATCGTTGCAACCCCTTCTCCTCCCGAGCTCGCCGACCGGAGTAGCATTGCAGCGAAATTACCGCGCGTTTGAATTCTCCGAATGAAAGCTTGATTCATGTATTGGTCACGAAGTCCCGGCCGCCCGCTCGTTAGTTGAATGAGGGGTTAGCTAGTCGGAAGTATTCCCCATAACTAGGTTCGCGGCAAAAACTTCTCAACACCTGCCTACCTGGGGAAAGTCTATGGTCCTGCGCGCTACGGGAGGGTTAAATGAGTCGTGATGCGATTAGCTCAGAGCTATGGTCACACGCTCCCCCATTTATCCGCAACGTTTTTGGGACGGACAAGCATTCGGCTAGAGCGGCAGGCACAAGGTTATTTGTTGGGGTAGCGGTAAAATGCCCTTTCCTTGCCGACTAAGGGCGGTATTGCGTCGTGATTCTAGAAGATTGGAGCCCTAGACACTTAATGTCGAACTTGAGTGTAACTCTCACGGCCACAGGGACTTGTGAGTTCAGAGTAAAGCCCTGTTTGGTTTGTTGCTCAGAACCACCACCTGTGGCCAGTTCTCTGCGTTTCACATCCTCGCAAGTTAGCTCATCATGTCGCCTATGCTGAAAGTCTGACACAAGCTCCTAAGAATCTGGTTCTTGTCATTGCATCACAAATGAAAAACAGACATATTCACGGCACCTCTAGGGGAGGCCCGCCTAGAGGTCGCTTGGAGGGCATTACTCCACGATATACACATGGGAGGAGGAACCACGTGGGCGGTGGAACAATAACAACCCGACGATCGGCCGTCGGGGACTTGGTCACCCCCGAGTCTAGCACTCGATGACGGGACTATGGGGTTCTCGAAGTCCTAGAAATTGGACCGAGGCTCAGATCGTCCCATTCCTGTCTTACTGGTTCTTGGCCCTGGCTGACTCCCGATGATCCGCCGTTGCGGGCTGAAAGGAGGAGGAGAGTAGATGAGATGAACTGAGAGAAGGGCAAGCATACAGAAGGGTGGCAAGCAGAGTGCTGTGCATAGTCAGCGGGAAAACTGACTCGTGGGGAGCCAGTCTGACATTGCCAACCCCACCCCCAGAGGCCGTTCCCAATTCCGAAAGAAGGTCAAACAATACCGGGCCTGCCGTGCTGGGCCCTGGCATGGACCAGTCCTCAGAGTTAAGAGCGTGATGATACCGAGAGGCGATTGCACGGATGATTCCAAGGTAGGGCAGTCCAGGCGCCGTCCGGAGTCGTTGTCGAACCTGAGAAACGTCTCGCGATGCCACGAACATAGGTATGTTGCCGAGGCCTGGTCACCTGAAAAGACCGGACCAATCCATCAAGAAGGCTCACACCTATTAGACTGACAACTCTCAAATAATGTGGCGAGACACGTCTCCAGGCGCAGAGATCGGATGACCGACCCGGGGAATCGGGTCGGTGAATGTAAAAAGCACGATGTCAGAACACAACGCCAAGGGTCGTCCCCGTTTTCGCCTGAACCTTCGTGGATATCCTTGTCTTGAGCGAGTTGTCGATATTCCCAAAAACGGCTTCAGAAAGCAAGTTCGACCGGTGCTGCGCCTTTCCCGTTCTCTTATTTCTGCCAGAAAGTCCCAACCGACTCCAATCGATGATCTTTCCATCTCCCATCGTGCATCGTCATTCTTTTGAAAGTCGTAGCTTCCAACCTCATCGTCGCCATGAAGTTCTCGGCCGTTCTCGCCCTCGGTCTCGCGCAGATTGTGTAAGTTACAAACGACACCAACCCTGCCTGCGAGGCCATAATTAATTTAGGTTCCCGCTAACTCGCCCGTCCCAGGCCTGCCTTCGCTGGCTACGTCTGCATGATGCCCAACCAACAAGCCAACCCCGCAGCGAGCATCTGCACGGCGGCCGGCGGGAAGCCGAACTCGGGCTCTCCTACTGCTGTACGCCTTGCAGCCTGCCGGCACCCCGACGACGATGATGCAAAGGCGTGATTATAACTGACCCAAGTTTGAACAGTGCTGTATTAGCGAAAGCCAGAAGAATAGCTACGAGAGGGGCTGCTTGGACAACGGCGGCACGCGTATCCAGTACACCTATATCTGCTAGGCGGCGGACGTGACGATTCAGACACAGTACCAGATGTAACATCAGCGAGCGAACTATTAGTGTTAGATTAATGGTGTCATGTTTTGATCTAATATGCTTACGCTGCGCTCAACGCGATTTGGGACCACTTACAAATCCGCCAGGCTAAAGGCGCAGTTGTGCTTGCTCACGATAACTTCACACGTATCACCAGAGACGACCTGATAAATAAGTTACCTGCATCACATGTCTCAACTAATCCCGGCTCAGTTGGTGAAGGGGCACAGGGGCCAGAAGTTGTTGAAGATGGGCTTGTCGTTCGGGACGCACCACCATGACACTCCTAGTTATACTTACATTCGTAACCCGAGAAAAAAAAACGTCAAATAGCTGTTCCATTTTAATCATGATCAAGTGTCGCTCTTTGGTAAATGCGAAGCCTTCTCTGTTTCCAAAATATCATCTCGATATTTCTGGCAACTTCCTTTTTGATGTCTGCCAGTCATTACCTTCGCCCTAAATCATGAGGGCTTCCTTCTGAGGCTCGGTTAGGCCCTTCATTCTCTCACTGTGAATCATCTATGTCTCTCTTTTATTGAATTCTACTCACGTTACTTCTCAGAAGAGCGCTGTCTACGATGACTCCAACCCATGTAGCGCAGGCTGCTGTGGACCTTTTGGTGTATGCAGCTTTGGTGATGACTACTGCAGCGAGGGCTGCAAGTCCAATTGTAACGCGACGGCAGAGCATGCGGTAGTCCTGCGTAAGTACTAGTGGCTCAGCGCAACCTTCCAAAAGAACTCATCAAGAGATGAAGGCTAACGGCGGTGGTCAGGCGAAAGACGCGTCCTAACAATTCTGACCGCTTGAGATATGAGAGATGGATTACTTACTATAATTTTTTCACTCAAGAAGAGATTAAAGTGTCAGTAAGCCTGCCTTTATCCTTTCGGGACCCAGTTGCTTCCAACCTAACGGTTTCTGTCACTTCAGAACTAGAGGCACACCTGGCTCCTGCTCCAATCCGGCTAGCTTCTTAACCTACTTGGAGATTGTTAGTCGTATTAGTAGCCTTTTTAGACGTTTCACGGCACAGAGACGACGGTTCTGTACAGCATGTTCGAAGGAAGCCAGTGGGTGTTGAACCCCAATGCTGTTTCCTTCAAGGCTAAATAAGTAAGTGCTAGTACCAAGCAAGTCACGGCCACTCTGCGCGAGTATGATCTTAGTTATTATAGGCCTTGAATACCCCTGCCGCGGTAAAAGAGCTTGGTGTTATTGATTTTAATCCAGAGCGGTCTTTGTTGCCTCTAAGTCGTTGGCACCGCTACTTGTATTAGGTATGCAACGCGACGTAATCTGACAGGGGTGGCCCATGGATTTGTTGATTACTGCGTTGAAATTACTGAAAGGGAAGGTGTAATGAGATGAACTGAACGATCAGTAAACGAAATCGAGGGAGCAGTCAGAGTGCTGCGCTCAGTCAGTGGGAAAGACTGACTCGTGGAGAGTCAATCTGGGCGTTTGCCATCTCCTCCGCCCGTGCCCTGAGGCAGTTCTCGGTTTCGGAAGAAAGCCAAGTATTGGAACTGCGGTGCCGACACCACCTCGTCCTCAGCATTAGGACTGCCGATAACACGGCGAGACAACTATGCCGATGATTTTCGAAAGAGGATAGTGCAGGTGCTGTCTCTTAACCGTTGCTGGACCTGGGAAACGCCGTAATAGCCGAAGCTGGGAACGCCCTGGTCAACACATAGGCGAGCCCCCTAATTGCCTTCGCCTATAATACAGCGAGGCAATCTCCTGTCCCGTCATCAGACGATCCGGGGAATCGGGTCGGTGGTCTAGGGCGCGCGCCCACGGCATTGGGACGATAGGAACACAGTACGCCTAGGCCTAGTCTCGCCTGAACCTTCGTGGATATCCTTGTCTTGAGCGAGTCGTTCGAGTAAAGAGCGGCATGAAGCAACTTGACCAGCGCGCCACCGTTCCCACTACCTATATCTATCAGGAGTTCCGAGTCGCTTACCGGATAAGTAGTTTTCCAGTCGGCCTCTTTCGCTCTCATTTTATCCAAGAAGTAAAAGGAACCTATCACGAACTACGCATCCTCAAACACTCTCGTCAAGATGAAATTCACCGCCATCCTAGCTTTAGGTTTGGCGCAGATTGCGTGAGTGCCAGCGACTTATCCCTGCCCGCCACCAAAACCCGGACTCAATTTGGCTTCCGGCTAACACGCCCGCTCGCCGCGGTTCCAGGCCGGCATTCGGTGCCTACCTCTGCGTCATGCCCAACGGATACCCCAACCCCAGCCCGAACCTCTGTTCGGCGATGGGCGTGCAGACGGCGCCGGGTTCTCCAGAGGCGGTACGTTCACGACTCCTTCCCCGCCACCGACGGCGACGTGACGCGATCGTGCTGACAAGAGTGCGTTAGTGCTGCATCACCGAGAGCCAGAGGAGCACGTACGAGAGGGGCTGCAAGGACAACGGTGGGGTGCGCGTGCAGCATAGTTACGCCTGCTAGGTGTGACGGTTCAAAGGCAGCTCCAGATATATAATACCAGCGGGTAAATCAAAAACATCTTTTTTGGAACGACATAGACTAAATAATTACGAAATGCCCATCAAGTGACACACCCAAAAATGCCTAGGTAAATCACACAAGTTTCTGGCGAATGGGAGCATGCCATCCGCGTGAAAAAGGCAGGCGGGCGAAAGCCAGGTGTGGGTGTAGATACTTCTATGTTAAATGTTCCGCAGCTTTCAGCAATCCGATATGGTGTAGTGGCCAACATGATGCCCTCTCATGAATTTGGGCGGTTAGGCATAGCCCCGAGTTCGATTCTCGGTTTCGGAATACTTTTGTCTCCTGGAACTGTTTTTTGGTTACCCGGGAGCCACCGCGAACCTTCTGTGGGGTCGATCTTGCTTGGCATGCCGTGAAACTGACGATGTGTGCGCAATCGTGTATTGGCTGCAACGCACCTGGTGAGCCAGCTTGGCGTGCACGCGTACGTGCAACTACAGAGTTTGTGCTCGCCTTGACAGCTGGCAGGGTAGTCTTCAAGTAGTGGAGGTAACAGTGTACTGCATCAGCACCTGCGGAGTTGAAACGTTCAGACGGGTATTTGTAAGCGTTTCATTTCTAAGCCTGTGTTGGATTATAATTATTAAGGCAGAAAGGTACCTATTCACCCATCGTGTGTACGTCACGCTCCACTTCTGTGTGGCTCTCCAGATTGTTTATAACCAAGGTCAACCTCATCCATAACAGCAACTGACAGCTTCAATCCACCCCAATTCTCATACTCACACTGAGCTTAACCGAGCAAAGTACCATCGCCAACATGTCTGGAAACATGAGAGCTCTCATCACGCAAGGCGACAAGACCGCCAAAGTCCAAGAGGTCCGTCCATCGGCGTCCCCGCTGTCCCTGCTCGAACGGCAATAACTGACTTTGCCCCTCAGATCCCCGTCCCGAAGCCCAACGCCGGCGAGATCCTCGTCAAGGTCTCGTACGTCGCCCAGAACCCCACGGACTGGAAGTCGACCGCCGCTCAGGAGGCCGGCCGCATCGTCGGCTGCGACTTCGCCGGCACCGTCGCGGACCCCAACGGATCGTCCCTGAAGCAGGGCCAGCGCGTCGCTGGCTGGGTCTTCGGCTGCAACAACGACCCCCCGCGCGGCGCCTTCGCCGAGTACCTCGTCACCGAGAGCAGCCTGGTCTTCCCCGTCCCGGACTCCGTTACCGATGCCCAGGCCTCCGTCGTCTCGCTGGCCGTCGCGACGGTTCTGCAGGCTCTGATCCAGCGCCTGGCCCTCCCGTCGCCGGTAAGCCCCGCCACGAGCACCATCCCCATCCTGATCAACGGCGGAACCAGCAGTGTGGGTCTCTACGCCGTTCAGATTGCCAAGAAGTCCGGCCTGCACGTCATCGCCACCGGAAGCAAGAAGAACCACGAGCTTCTGAAGAGCCTCGGCGCCGACGTCGTGATCGACTACAGGGATGCCGACTGGGTTGAGCAGGTCAAGAAGGCGGCCAACAACGGCCTGAAGTACGCCTTCGACTGCATCAGCGAGGTCGACACCACCAAGGCCGTTGTCCAGACGATCAGCTCGGAGGGCGGACACGTCATGTGCATCCTCCCCCGCAAGGCTGACGAGGTCAGCGCCCCTTCGTACGTAAAGGTCGAGAGCACCCTTGCGTACACCGTCTTCGGCAAGCCCCTCAAGTACGGGCCATTTGACAACCTCACCGGCGACAGGTCGGGAGACAAGAAGTTCTGGGAGGAGTACCTGAAGTTGCTGCCCAAGTGGCTGGAGGAGGGCTACTTGAAGCCGAACCCCCAGAAGGAGTTTGGAGTCCTGGAGGACATCCCCAAGGGATTTGACTTGCAGGAGAAGGGAGGCGTCAGCGCCGAGAAGCTTGTGTACAAGATTGCCTAAGTCTCGCTCAGTGGCAGCTGGCCCGGGGCAAGTGATGAATTAATGATAAAAAGTTTCAAGTTAATATTCAACAATGCAAGTCTGGTTTTCATGGGATTTCATCTGTTTTGACGTCATACGAGAGCGGTCCGATAGAGCTGTGAGCCTTCAGCTGCAAGGTAAATAGGCAAGCAGCTGCTTCCATTGGGTGTCAGGTGCGTCGTAGTTCCTTTGCGAGCATTCCCATTAACAATCAGCTGTTGATGACAAAAGCTAACGCCCATGAGCCCAATTCTAAGTGTTGTAGCTGATTCTGAGTCTTGCCATTCTCATTCGCGGGCACTACTTCCATTTAGAGCAACAAATCGAGCGCCGAGACGGTTGTGGCGGCACCAAGGGCCAGCTTCCTAGAGCCATGGAACATGCTTCCGTGGGGAGCGGGGGTTACTGGCGTTACATCAGTGTATGCGACTTGCTGACACTGCGGAGGCAGATCCGGGGTTAGATCTCAAATAACGCCGGCGTCAATTCACTTGGTTAGTACTATGCAACAGACTGGGTGGAATACCCACAAGCGATCACCTCTCGACTTGAGTCATCTATAAGATCTACCGAAGTGACAGTCTTGCAGTCGAATCACTTTTTTCTCTACATCGAGCATATTGGCGGCGTATTCTTCCCCTGGAACATGGCTATTCCCGGAATCCCCAACCCGGCTGTACCTTACGGCAGCTTGGTCGTGATACCGGCGCGAGCGGCTTCATCGGCTCACACGTTGCGGACCAGACCCTGGGGGCTGGCTACAGGGTCCGCGGCACAACGCGGGACGTGTCCAAGAACCGGTGGTTGGAAGACTACTTTCGCTCCAAGTATAGCGACGACAAGTTCCACCTGGTCGCTGTGTCTGACATGGAAGCACCGGACGCATTTGACGAAGCAGTTCTAGGTACGATAGATTATTCTAAAATAACAACGAATGGCGGCTGATTCACCAGATGCCGCTGGCTTCATCCACGTCGCCAACGACATGACGGGATCCCGAGACCCGGCCATCGCCATTCCCAGAGCAGTCAACGGTGCGCTGAATGCCGCCAAGGCATCGGCCAAAGCCGGCTTGAAACGATTTGTATTCACGTCTTCGTCCTTCGCAGTCACGCAGCCCAAGCCAGGAAAGGTCTTCACGCTTACTGCGGAGAGCTTCAACGACGAAGCCGTCGAGCGCGTCAAGCGGCCCGGAGCCGATGGGGAGACAGTGTATTCGGCGAGTAAAGTTGAGGCGGAGCGCGCTCTTTCCCGCTGGGTGGAGGAGAGTCAGACGTCACTGGTTGTGAACACAGGTATGGCCAGACCTACAATGAGCCGAGGGTCTTCATATCTAACAATATGCCAGTTCAACCCAACGCCAACATCGGCCCGCTCATCAACGCCGAGAAACAAGGCTACCCGACCTCGGCCAAATGGGTCAAGAAACTCTGGGACCACGACTACGACGCCCTCAAGGGCACGCCCCCCCAGCACTTCATCAACGTGCAAGACGACGCCCGCCTGCACGTCATCGGGCTGGTGCATCCGCAGCTGCGAGGAGAGCGCCTCTTCGCAGTCGCCGCGCCCGTCAGCTTGCGCGACATCGTGGAGATCCTGCGGAGATCGTACCCCTTCAAGCACTGGGACGATTTTCCCGACGACGAAAAGGACCTGAGCACGTTCGAGCCGAGCAAACGGGCAGAGCAGCTTCTGGTTGAGGCCTATGGTGCGGGGTTTACTGGGCTTGAGGAGAGCGTGAAGGGTAATGCGCGGATTTGGTTGCTGGGATGGGTCGGTAAGTTTGTCGCGGAAAACATGATTGGAGAATACCAGTTAGAGTTTCTGAGTGATAGTCTTTCAGAGTTACTTGGGCTCTTCCTTGACACGTTAACGTTGGTAAAAGGTTGCGAGTTGCTTTCAATCATATTTCAGAGTCGATGCTTATTGCTCGGCGCCTAATGGAAGTATCCGAAACAATGCAAAGTGACAGACGCCCGAAGAGGCGGGATAGAGAGACAGAAAAGGTGTGGCGAGTCAGGGCGTTCGAACGAGCATTATATTGTTGTTGTTGAAGCTTAGTCTAAAGTGCCTGAGTGCTCTATACGAAGAGGTAAGTAGCGCTCTAGAGTACGTGACTATATGGCGAGGCTCGCGAGGCGAAGGAGCCTATTGCGACAAAAGGTGGATTTAAGAACAGAGTAGAACACCAAGCAGTGAAATCAAGCTCATTAATAGAGCCATGAGTAGAAACTAAAAGTGCAGCTTGGAGCTTAGAAACAACTGGTCAGAACAACTCGTTGGGCAAGTGGGACTGCGCAGAGAGACTTGGTGGCAAAAAGTGATTTGCATAGCATCAACAACGGGCGCTTGGTCTAGGGGTATGATTTTCGCTTCGCATCTTTGAGCTGATGACAGCTTGATGCGCACTGTGAAAGGTCGTGGGTTCAATTCCCACAGTGTCCATTTTTGCCAATTCGCACGGCCTGATTCCTTTTTGTTTCGGTTGTAATATCTTGACTTGGTGTTGAGTCGATTCAGATGAAATTCATGGTGTCGTGAAACTCGTAGACAAAAAGGGGACCGAGGAAGGAAGGAGGAACTGG
This sequence comes from Colletotrichum plurivorum, assembly GCA_014235945.1. Taxonomy (NCBI): domain Eukaryota; kingdom Fungi; phylum Ascomycota; class Sordariomycetes; order Glomerellales; family Glomerellaceae; genus Colletotrichum; species Colletotrichum plurivorum. The sequence continues at coordinate 18,862 of WIGO01000039.1, forward strand.
GTTATGTGGGTACAGTGCAAAAAGCTGGTTCGTCACAACGGTCCCTGCAGGGCCTGTTAGGAGTTGGACAAGTTACGCTTAGAGACTGTCAATACAAAACCACAACATGGGACGCCTTTCTCTCTGCGTTCTAGAGCCTGGAATCACATTTTAGAGCCTCTGAAGTAGTGGCTGGTCTTAAATTGTTTCCTTCGATGCGATAAGTCTATTTACACTCAACGCGGGTCCCTAGGTGAACAGACGCACTGTCCGCATTAACGACTCCACAACACATTGCGGCGACAACTGTCGCTTGAATCCCAGCGATATACTTGATAACAGGAGTGCAAAATCGACCCAAAATGATCCATCAATTGCAATTACTTACTTTTTCTACCGAGAGGCAACATTCAGAATTATTACGCATCACGCCAGGCGCAGGTACTTCTGATCCGCCGATCCCCCGCAACTACAAGCAATGGTCCGGATTGGTATCGGCCGGGTTTCCCCACCATGTCGGGAAAGGATGCTCTTTTCCGCTGGCACCGAACACGGCGAACGAGAGGATGAAGATTACAACCTGCGAGCCGCCATCAAGCGCGGCTCCGATGAGGTAATTGTACTTGTTGTAGACGCGCGGAAGACGGCGCCTAAGCCAGAACTGCGAAAAAACCCCCACGGCGATCGACGACCAGATCCAGGAGGTGTTGCCAAAGTACGTCTTACCGGCGAATGCGACGATGATGGTGGTGTTGATGGGCCAGTCTCGCACCCTCGGCACCACTCGAATCACGCCCCAGTGAATGAGGGGCAAGCATGCGCCGATGAGAAGGCCCAAAGGCACAATGACATATCGCCCGGCCGCGCCGTACATCTCCTTCGCCAAGGCCCACGTAATCGCCTGCGAGTTGAGGCTCTGCATCGTCGAACCACTCCAGACGTTGTTGCCCTTGGAGTCGAGCAGGGTCTCCCGCTGGCTACTCACGATGGTCGTCATGACGGCGTAGTTCAGCCCCGCGCCGAGGAGGGTCCCGTAGATCTGGGTGCCGAACATGACGCGGTGCGGGACCTTGGTGTACTGCCCGACCTTGAGCCAGTTCGCGAGGTTGACGGCCAGGAGGATGACCTGGTGGGACCAGCTGGCGAAGTACAGGTTGGCGAGGGGCCGGCCGGGGTGCACGACGCCGGCGACCATCTTGGAGATCTGGTTGGTGCTGACTCCTGTGCCGTAGAGGCCGTAGAGGATGCACGAGAAGGGCGCGATGAAGCCGCCCAGCAGGAGGGAGACGATGTAGCCCCAGACCGGGAGCGTGGTCTCGCCCTTGATGTTCACGATCAAGCCGGCGATGAAGGTGAGCACGAACAAAACGAGATACCACCACATCGGCACCTCCTTGTACTTGAGCATCGCCTGGTAGTGTATGTCCGGCTGCGTTCTGCTCCGCGCCTGCTTCCAGGCGTCGACCATGTCTTTGCCGTAGAAAATGATGACGTGCGTGATCAAGGCGCCGATGGCCATGCTCGAGGTAAGGTAACCCCACACGGTGCTGGACGTTATGTAAGGCAGACCAACCTGGTCTAGCTTATCGTAGTCAATGACACCACGATTATTGAGAACCGCTGTCGTGGACCATCTGGTGCCGTTGCTCGCGAAAAGGGCCGTCGACATGAAGGGAAACGTCTTGGCGCCCCAGGTATTGCTATAGAACAGCGCTGGCATCGCGACGTACCAAATGGCGTACCCGATCCACGAGTTGAGCTGCTGCTTGATGGGCAGCGAGAGGTACGTGCTCTGGATGTACTGCCAGTCGAGCGAGAAGTTCAGCAGGCCCATGCCCTCGTTCGACGACGCGCCGCCGAAGATGGTCGAGATGACCGTGCGGGTGCTCTTCGGGGCGCCCATCGACGCGAGGCAGACGACCGATATGCCGCCGAACCAGGTCACCATGTACGCCGGGAAGACCTCCCACACGGCGGCGACGCCGAGCGCGATGCCGAACTTCATGAGGCGGTCACGGTTGGCGATGCGGTCGAAGTGGAGGTTTTGATAGAGGACAACCTGGGGCAGGGTCGACCAGTAGACCATCTCGGCCGGGTAGACGATCAGCGGTCTCAGGACGCCGGCAAGGACGAACCCGCAGAGTGAGATTGAAAAGGTAGCCAGAATCGCTGTGGTGGCTGTGACTGCGCGGTCGTAGAAGAGGCGCTCGACGGCGTAGATCTCCACGCCGGACAGACCGTTGTTGCCCGACGAGGCGATGAGAGATGCCACAACGTGCTCCTTGATGCCGAAAGATTGGCCAGAGTTGACGAAACGGAGGGCGGTTTGCAACCACGACGCTTTGAATCGTTCCGGGCGAGGGGTTGCGAGCGCCCATGCTTCGCCGAATACGAATACCAAGACTGGAGAAGTTGTGAGACGAAGAGCCTTGGAGTGCTGGGACTGACAGGAACTCACGCTGTAGAAAGACTGCGGAAACCTGCATCTGAGTGGGCTTGAAGGTGTACAACATTGTTATGACACTAGATAGGGCGGTGAAGACGGTGCCGAGGACGACGGACCGGAACGTCAGAGCCGGGTCACCGTCGTCGCGGTCCGACACAACAAACTTGGAAACATCGACACCTGTTTGCCTGATTAGCTTGAAGTCCTTGAAGTGTCGAGGGGCACAGCAACGCTACCATTCCGAATAACGGGGTGACCATTCACATATTCGACTGTCAGGTGCGCCGGAGGGGCACCGGCAGAGCACCGGCGGAGCGCCGGCGGAAAAGTGGGGTCTTTGGAAAATAGTTGTTCCAGGGATAGATTTAAGCCTAGCATTGCGGAAATTCTGCAAGGCTAGGTTCGAATGACAGTCACAACCTACCCCTACCTAGGCCATCGCCGACTCCTTCACTCTGCGCGAAGCCAGCCTGACACGTTCGAACCTCTACCTATCCCATAGGCGCGCCGACCGTTGGAGCGACGATGGCCCCCCGTAGGACACCCGCGAGCGAGCAACGCGCTGCCGGCGGCAACGAGCCGTCGCCAGCCACGAGGACCGAAGAACCGACCCCTGAAACATCGACGAACGATGGCCCACCAGCGGGCCAGCAACGGATGGACCCAGACGAACTGGCGAGCCTTTCCGCGCAGGAGGTAGAGGCGCTCTTTGCAGCGACGGTACAAGAGGCGAGGAAGAGGAAGCAGATTGAGCAGATACTGGCCATGCGGAACGGGGCTGATGTCGACGATGTGCTCAACCAGAGGGCCGCAACCCCCCCGCAGCCGGAGCCTAAGCGGCAGAAAGGCGACGCGTGGATGAAGCAGCTAGCCCCTATTCGATTCAAGGGCGGGAACTGGACCGACGTCAGCGACTTCCTCTTTAAGCTGCAGGGTCGATTCAGCCTAAGCAAGGACGACTTTGATACGGACCAGACTAAGGTCTTATACGCCGGGGGGTGCCTAGAGGGCATTGCCTCCCGCCGGTGGATGAATCACGTCGCCAACAACTACAACAACGATGTGGACCGCGTAACGTGGGCAGCTATGGAGCGGTGGCTGCGTAACAGCGTCGCCGACGCCGATACGAGGGCATACAGCGCTCTGATCGAGCTAAATGAGAAGAGGCAGAAACCAGGCCAGTCATACCAACAATTCATCGACCAGTATGAGGCCATTGAGGCAGAGTGCCCCGACCGGCAACCAGAGAGGACCCGGGTGATCAACGTCGTCAGCCGGTTGCTCCCAGAGCTGCAGAACAAGGTCATGGCCAATGGCCTCCCAGCTAGTCGGGAGGAGCTGGACAACGTAGCGAAGAGGGCTGAGGCGACCCAAAAGATCCAGAACCGTGAGACGCGGCTGTCGACCCAACCGCCTAGTATCAGTCGGGACCACCGAGGGGGTAGCCGCTGGCCCCCGGCTCGCCCGTTCATGGAGCCGCCAAGGGAGTCACCGGAGGGGGCGGTACAGTCGACCACCGAGCGGTCGAGATCAACAACGGAATCATCCTCGGCCCCTACGGCTGTGAAGAGGGAAGAGAGTACAGCTAGCAGGGGCCCACCGACGGGGGACCGGTCCCACGTCAAATGCTTTAACTGCGGGAAGATGGGGCACTATTCAGACCAGTGCCGGGAGCCTAACTGCCACAACTGTGGGCAGCCACGCCACTCGGGGCAACGCTGCCAGATTAGGAACACGGCGACGGGGGTCAACGCGATCCAGCTGCCGTAGGAGGAGACGCGGGGCCGCCGGCGCGTAGAGGCGACCCTGCGGTTCAGAGTGGCGGGAGTGTGGAAGGAGGGGAAGGCCCTGATCGATTCAGGGGCAGACGAGAACGTCCTCGACTGGAGGCTCCTACCTCACGCGGGGGAGCCGCCGAGGGTCACCAGCGACGAGCCACCGCTTGAAGGCATGTGGGGGTCACGCGCACCCGACTACGGCACGAAAGTCCTAGTGACCCGAGCGACCGATGACCTAGGGGTAACCAGGACGAAGTCCCATAAGTTCCGTATTACGGATATAGGAGAATACGTGGCTATACTGGGGCTCCCCTGGTGCCAAGCGGTTAAGCCGAACCTCGAGTGGGAGACACTAGGCTGGACTCACCCTCTCGGGGAGGACAGCGTCCAGCTTGTGTCGGGAAAGAGGGCGTTGCGGAGGGCGATGAGGGAGGCGAAGGCAACCTTTGTAGTAGCGCCGGCGATTAGGAAGATCAGAGTGGCCACGAGCGGGGCACTGGCGGAGGAGCAAAGGGACCGGGTTGGATTCGAACTACCTTGTGAGTATTCCGAGTGGTCCCATGTCTTCGACACCAAGTTGGCGGCCACGCCAGCCGAGCAGGGAGGACGCACCCATGCCATTGATCTAGAACCAGGGACGGAGCCGCCGTACGGCCCCATCTACCCGCTGGCGGAGCCGGAGCTAGCTGAACTCCGAGAGTATCTGGCGAAGGCCCTAGAGAGGGGCTGGATCCGGCAGTCGAAGAGCCCGGCCGGCGCGCCTATCATCTTCGTGCCCAAGAAGGGGGGGAAACTAAGGCTCTGCGTTGACTACCGGGGGCTTAACGGCGTCACCGTCAAAAATCGTACGCCGCTACCCCTGATCAGCGAGATCCTGGACAGGCTCTCCGAGGCGAGCTGGTTTACGAAGCTGGATCTAAAAGACGCATATCACCGGGTGCGTATCCGCGAGGGAGACGAATGGAAGACGGCCTTCCGGACGAGGTACGGCCACTTCGAATACAGGGTTATGCCCTTCGGCCTCGTCAACGCACCAGCCACCTTCCAGGCGTACGTCAACGACGCCCTCGTGGGCCTCGTTGACATCGTCTGTATCGTGTACCTCGACGATATCCTCATCTTTTCCAAGGACAAGGAATCACACGTGGAGGCGGTTAAGGAGGTGCTGCGCCGGTTGGACGCCGCTGGCCTCTACGCCAACCCTGAGAAGTGCGAGTTCCATACTCAAACCATCGGCTTTTTAGGATTCGTGGTATCGCCGGAGGGTATCGCTATGGAGCAGGAGAGAGTAGAGGCCATCGCCCGGTGGCCGGTGCCTAGTAGCGTCCGAGATATACAGGTCTTCCTCGGGTTCACGGGTTTCTACCGGCGCTTCATCCAGAACTACTCGAAGGTATGTACACCCCTGACGGACCGACTGACTAGTAAGCTAGGGAGCGAGAAGGTGATGACCAGCGAGGCACTAGAGGCCTTCTATAAGCTGAGAATCCTATTCACAAGGGCCCCTATACTCAAGCACTTCGACCCTTCCCTGCCGATACGGGTTGAGACCGACGCCTCGGCCTACGCGATAGGGGCCGTACTTTGTCAGTGCCATGACCGAGTGTGGCATCCAGTGGCCTACTTATCCCGTAAACTACGAGGGGCAGAGCTGAGATACGGGGCACCGGAGGCGGAGCTACTAGCGATCAGGGAAGCCGCCCTTCACTGGAGGCATTACCTCCTTTACGCCCAGCATCAGACGCTGTTCCTTACCGACCATTTGGGGCACCGCTACCTCGCCACGAAGCCGCAACTGAACAGCCGCCAGGCAAGGTTGCTCCAGGATCTCTCATTATTTGATTTCCGCATCGAGTTCCGCCCGGGTAAACGCAACGCGGCAGACGGGTTGTCTAGGAGACCCGACCACCTACCCACGCAACAGGAAACGGCCGAGGCAAAAGGAGCGTTCCTAGAGGATTTCCTAGGGCGATTCGTACCGTCGACGACCGCCGCGGTCCGCCGCAACTGGGTAAACGGCCAGGAGGCCCCGTGTGCGGTCAGCAATACGATGCCGGAAGAGCTGGCCCCAAGCTTGGAGGACGATGCCCGCGAGGCCCAGAAGACAGACATGGGGATTATGAGTGGCGAGTGGGAGCGGTGGGCCAACTGGGGGAGAGACGAGAGGGGCGATGTGAGATATAAGGGAAGAATGGTCATACCAGACAACCACCCACTGCGGCGAGAGGTACTTGCAGCGTTCCACGACGAGCCAACCAGTGGCCACCTGGGAGTCACCAAGACCACCCATCGCATCAGCAAGTCGTTCTTTTGGAAATCGATGAAAAAGGAGGTCAAGGAATACGTCAAGACGTGTGCGGTCTGCCAGCGTACGAAGCCACGCCATCACTTGCCGTACGGGGTACTGAACACCCTGCCGGTACCCAGCCGGCCGTGGGAGAGTATATCCCTCGACTTCATCACCAAGTTACCACGCTCGAAGGGAGCAGCAGCGAAGGGATTTGACAGTATACTGGTGGTGGTTGACAGGCTCACAAAGTACGCACTATACCTACCCACCCGCGAGTCCCTTACTGCCGACGACTTGGCCACACTGCTGGTCCAAGAGGTATTCCTCCGATACGGGGTCCCAACGTCAATGATCTCGGACCGAGGATCCCTATTTACTAGCAAGTTCTGGGCACTGGTGTGCCACCAGCTGGCCATCCGGAGGAAACTGAGTACAGCATACCACCCCCAAACAGACGGACAAACGGAACGCCAAAATCAGAGCGTGGAACACTTCCTGCGAGCGTACTGCAGCATGGAGCAGGACGACTGGGCTGACTGGTTACGGATGGCCCAGTTCGTATACAACAACGCGTGGCATAGCGCCACCAGGACCTCACCAGCGGAGGCGCTAATGGGATACTCCCCAGCTGGCCCGAACGACGTAGTGACCGAGGGCAGACCCCCAGTAGACGTACCAACAGCCAAGGAAAGGGTCCAGGAGCTGAGGAGCAGGTGGGCAGCGATTCACGACCTACTGGTACGCTCAGGAGAGACGTACGAGAAGTGGTACAACCAACGGAGGGCACCGATTGAATTCCGCATAGGGGAATACGTCCTACTATCAACAAGGAATATCCGTCAACAAAGACCGTCCCGGAAACTATCAGACAAGTATCTCGGGCCCTTCGCGATCACACGGGTAATCAACGGGGGAGCAGCGTACGAGCTTGACCTGGGTCCCACATACAGGATTCACAACGTATTCTCACCCTCACAACTGGAAAAATTCCACGGCGACATACCAAGGCCGAGGGATGTACAAATCGAAGGAGAGGACGACGATATATACGAGGTCGAGGCCCTAGTAGGCCATAAGGGGCCACGGCGGAACCGACGGTACCTAGTTAAGTGGAAGGGGTATAGTGCAGAAGAGAACTCATGGGAGCCACAGAAGAATGTATCCCGGGAATTACGGGATGACTATGAAGCGGAACTGAACAGCGGGGCATCGGGGGGCACCGGGGGGCAGGGGTGACGCACGGCGTTGTCCTTCCAGGCGTCCCAGTAGGCGTTAACGAGGCCACCAGTCTCCTCGTGGATGTCGTTGAAGATCTGGCGGAGCTTGAGGGCGGCGAGGGCGGCGGAGCGAGGGAGCTGTGGTGGGTCAGCGGCGCCTCTACGGCCACGGAGTGGCCTTAGGGGAGGGGGGGATGGATGACTTACCGGGACACAAGGCTTGCCGCGCTGGGCGGCGCAGACGGTGCACTTGTTGCTCGAGGCTATACAAGTCAGCAACTGAAAGAAGAGGAGGACCACTGACGGGTCACCAGGGGAGCACTGGAGGGGAAGGATCAGAATACGTACTGGTGGTGTCGAGGCAGCGCGGGACGGGGGCTTGGCCCTTGGGATCCCAGCCGACCATGCGACGGAGGCAGCGCGCGCACGGGAGGGGGCGCAGGCGGTCGGAGTCGTCGTCGGCGGCGGGCGAGAAAGAGAAGAACACAACAAACAACACCACCAAGGCGAAGCTGGTGATCTGAAGAGGGGAGGAAAAGGCGGAGTTTTGCGCGTGAGGGTGGCGGGCTATTCTGGAAGACGGCGGAATGATTGGGCCAAAGGCGGTCAACCCACGGGCCATGCGAAGGGGGCATATCACGACAAAAGGGGACCACTGGCGGGTCACCAAGGGGGTACTGAGGGGGTAATACAGGCGCCCGGGGAAGGGAAGCGCCAACATCACCCACAAAGGGACAGTGCAACAACGCGACCAGGGCCCTAGGGGTGGCTCTGCTACAGCGTACCAGGAAGAGGGGACCGGGTGGCCCCTGAGGAAGCACGGTGATACGGAAGGGATGCGTCGATTGGCAAGTCCAGAAGGATGTCTGTATGTACGCCAGGGAGCGATATCCCTCGAGCTGTATGATGGGGGAAGCGGGGGAGCGCCCGGGGGGGAGCTCCTCACGCCCGGCCTCCAGCAGACTGAAGAAGCGGTCAGGGACCGCCTGGCTTCAGAATATCCTACTGGCAGGCGTTGGAATAGCTACGTTGGCTGGGGAGACATCGTAGTTATTTCGACGCCGCCCGGCCGTACGGGTCCCCCAGACCCTGAGCCGTAGACGAGGGAGCAGTTGCGGGGTGACAGTGGGCCACCGGTTCGTACTAAGGGACGGAAGACGTTACCACGGCCCTGGGACAGGGCCTACGAGGCGGGGGGATCGTGTCAGGTGCGCCGGAGGGGCACCGGCAGAGCACCGGCGGAGCGCCGGCGGAAAAGTGGGGTCTTTGGAAAATAGTTGTTCCAGGGATAGATTTAAGCCTAGCATTGCGGAAATTCTGCAAGGCTAGGTTCGAATGACAGTCACAACCTACCCCTACCTAGGCCATCGCCGACTCCTTCACTCTGCGCGAAGCCAGCCTGACATCGACGTCGTCGTCGATGAGCGGTGCATTGGTAGAGTTGATGTCGTCCGTCTTGCTGCCGGGCCCTTCAGAGTCGGATGGCGATTCCGTGATGTCTGTCACGACCGGTCTCTTCTTAGCACCCGTCGTGACATCGCTCGAAGTCGATGAGGCTCCCAAATGGTCGGACATTGTTGCACGTAGCCAACTCAATAGACCATGGAATCAAAACGCCAATTTGAAAGTTTCAGCCAAGCCGGGAGCTTGAGGGAGATCTACAATTTATTACCAGTCTTTCGGGACTCAATTTCTGTCGTCTTGCGTTTCTCAGAGGGATATGGTGACACCAAGTGTGGGTCGTCCGGCTGTTAGTCGATGTCGCCATTCTGGACCGGAATGACGGGTCCGTTGAATTAAGTTTTCTGCGGTGATGAGCTCCTCCATGATGGAGGCCCTTCAACTTCATTTCCGATCGGCAGGGAACTCGGGCAAATGAGAAGCGAGAGATTATGGAGTTCATGGGCCCTACCGAAATCGAAGTTATCTCGAACGTGAGTGGTGCCGCGCTTTTAGTCTTACTACTTCTAGCCCAGTGGTAAAACCGCCTCTTGAGACAAAACCGTTGCCTTGCCCAAACCTCGTGTTGCTGGCAGGAACATCCATCGCATCTTTGGATTAAGAATTTGATTAGGAAACATTGACTCTGAGTCTCCAAAACAGAATAATTACAGCTGAAGGTTCACATGACCAAATGGAAGACTCAGGCATTACTTGAACGTGGCACACGCTTACGACCAGGTACCATTAGCAGGGCCAAAGTATCCAACGTCAGGCATTTGAAGCCACGGAAGTCCGAGGCCATCTGCTGTGTTCTGCCAGACAGTGTTTCCCCACCAGTCAGGAAACTTAGCATTGGGACCTGCAAAAATGGCATGTTAGCAATCGAAGACCTATTTGCAGAGTCTCTAGCAACTTACCATAAGTCACGGCAAAGAATATCACAATGCCGGCAATGGCAAGCCCAGTGTCGAGCGCGGCCGCGAGGACGTAGTTGTACTTCGTCCACCAAGCGTAGAACTTGCGGTAGATAATCTTGTTGAAGATCAGGTTGACGATGTACCACGAGGAGTAGTTGATGCCCGTGGCCGGCGGGACGTTGTACGTCCCGACGAAGATGAGCGGCCAGTTGATCTTGCGGATGAAGTCAGAGCGCGTCTTCTTCCAGATGAAGTACGTGATGGGAGGCAGGATAAGCCCGATCCAGAAGAAGTGCAGGAGACCAGAGTAGATTGCGCCGACCGAGTACAGGCGCGCCGGTCCAACCAGTCCCCAGATCACGGAGGATGAGAAGACGGTGCGGCCGTTGGGGCAGGAGAAGCCGTTAGGCTGGTCTTCAGTGCAGATGCCGTCGACGTTGCCCAGCATCCAGAGCGTGACTCCAGTCTGGGTCAAGGCACCAAGAATAGTAGCCAGACCTTGGGCAAAGAAGAGAGTCCTGGGCGGGATCTTGAGGTAGTGACCGAGCTTCATATCGGCCGCAAAGTAGAGACCTTGGCCGACGACGTCGGTGCTGAGGATCTTGAACAGAATGTTGGCAATTGGCTTGCCCTGGAACAGGTATCCGCCAATGAACTCGGACAACACGTTGAGCTGGTTGGCGTCGACGTTCGTGACGCCCTGGATCATGCCGCAGGGAACCATGTAGACGGCTGGGATGACAAAGGCGAGGATGATTCCCCACCACGGCAGACCAGTATCGTATCCCACGGCCGTGCCAACGCTCATGCCAAAGACTACGAGGAGGATCACGGCCCACCACCACCACTTGACGGTTCTGTAAGACTGCATGAGACGCGCGTGAATATCGAGCTTCAGAGTTCCCTGTACGGCTCGCTTGATCTCGTCCCAATGGAAAAAGTAGACGTGCGACAGAACACTATGGCTGTTTAGCATAGTTCCATTGAGTTAAAATGGAGTTTGAGAAGACTGACCTCGTGATTGAAGCAAACGACAAGCCGTAAACGAAAGCAAATGTGGCTGGCAGGTAAGGAGGCGAGTAGCTGGCGTACTTTTGCTGATCAAACTCGTTGTTCGTCAAAACCTCCGTCACGTTGTAGAGCTGCCCGAAACGATCATACACATCCGCCGTGCAAAAGGGCATGTACGAAGTGAACCAAGTGTTTGTGTAGTAGATCGCCGGCGTGATGATCCAAAAGAAGAACGCGAAGCCGAAGAACACGTTGAGCGCGGCCCAGTGGGGGCTCAGCAGCGGGTTCGTGTTGTACGCAATCATCGACCAGTCGAACGTAAGGGGAAACAGGCCCATACCAGTGACCATGCCGAAGACCTGGTTGACGGCCAGGTTGTTGGGCGCGATCCAGCAGATCCAGGTGAAGTAGCTCAGACCGGTCCAGATGAGGCCGGGAAACCAGTACCAGACGAAGGCGCAGCCGCCAACGACCATGAAGAAGTTGATACGGCTGATGCGCCAGCCGTCCGCGACAGCATTGGCCCTCGAGTGGAGCGAACTGAGAAGCGCGACGTTGCTGAGAACGCCCGGCCAGATCATGCTTGCGGGCTTCACGAGCCACGGGATGGCCAGGCCGGCGACGGCGTAGCCGCTGAGCTGACAGCACAGAACTACCAGGACGGAGAAACCGGGAGGGATGTAGAAGCCGTAAAGCCTGGCGGCCTGGATGAGGTTCGTCGCGTCAGCAGAGCCGAATCCGAAGGAAACGTTCGACATGATGGTGACGAGGGCATGTTCTTTGATGTTGAAGTGGCGATCCGGGTTGAAACGGCTGATGGGCAGGATCTTGGCGAGCGCGACGCCAACGGGGTATGCAAGGAGCTCGGCGACGAGGGATACGATGTGCACACCGGGGTAGCGCAGGGAGAAGAATTGGTTCACGCCAGCTCCGAGGAAGACAAAGACCTGTCGACGTCAGTCAGCGCGTTCGAAATAATGGTGGCCAAAAGAATTGATTGACACATACGATTCCGAGAAACCAAGCGCGAAACGTATTCACGGGAATCGCAAGGTCGTCCGTCTCGGGAACGACAGCTCGAACCTGGGGAAACGGAGAGGTGTCGGCGTCGTAGTCTCCCTCATCCTCGACCTTCTCCAGCACTCTGTCCATGTCGACCTCGAGCTCGGCGAGATGACCATTCTGGATCTCGACATCTTGACCGTGAAAGTTGTGAGCGGTCTTGACCCCAACGCCGTCGTACGGCATCGACTTCTCGGGGTCTTCGTAGCCCCGTGACGTGCGGTTGATGTCTGTCATTGTGATCACTTCCGCAGAGCCCCAGAAGAACGAAAGGTGCCAAGAACAGCCAAGAGGAGCCAAGTTGGTAGCGCCCGGCGCGGCATGATCGCTATAAATGAAGGGTAGCAACGTCGCCTCGGACTTCGTCGGACGCGTACCACATGAGCACCCGGAAGGAGTCTGACCCTGGTTTGTTATCTTTCCCAATCATGATCTATCCCAGAGCCCAGTGGCAGGTCGTGAGGGGTTCTAGGAAGCATGTCACCAGGCCCTCTTCGACCCAATTTCCCCAAAGATACGGAGAAACCGTAAGCGATCACGAATCGTAATTACTGGACCAATTCTCCATGTTCACGTTGCATTTAGTGGCATTGGCCAATGGGTTCTCTTGGGACTATCTGTCACTGCGGGGATCCAGGCGCGGATAAGGAGTCGGAGCAGGGAGTGCCTGTCTAGCGCACGGAACCGGCACGGCGGATGATATGGCGATGGATCTCGGAAAGCGGCGATAACTTGGCCGTGGCTCTGGGTTGGACGTGTACTGTAGTAGAAAAACAACACTGATAAGAATGAGAGAGTGGTCAGCTGATCGTCTCTATGTGCTACATACAGTTGTCGTCATTGATCAAAAGGTCCTATAACCACTGTTTCTCCTGTGGGATGGGCCAACCCAGGTTTTCCCCCACAGATGTATTGATCATTTTATTTTCGCCCATCAACCCCAATAAGAGGCTGCTTTTCGATCACCCGAGAACGTGAATCTCGGTCTTCGGTAGCTGACATTTTATTTAGTCTTTTCTTCGGTGTTTGAATGACTAACGGGTGGTATCGACGTCGGCGATAAGCCAACTGTCTTGAGACAGGGATGGTTGAATATTCTACACACTAGAAACATATTCTGGTCAACTCATTCTGTTGGTTTACCAGGGGTAAACACATCTCGCACGAGAGGTTTGTAAGTGAAGCAAAACACGTAGTTTCGTATTAGATCTCGAGGGTTGCTTGTAGATAGGAAGGTTGGTAGGCGGAGCCCGATCCGTGGAGGAGGATAATATCCGAGCTGTTATCGGTCCTATCGCGTTATCGATAAGACCTTACGCCATCCTCCATGGATTGACAATGAGGGCTCCCCATCTCGGGCGCCATGGTGCCATGAGCCACAGTAGCCCACGGCTACTGTAGGCCATAGGAGTTAGCCATGGGCATCCCTTCTACCTAATATTCCGACACATTCAGAAGAAATCGAGACTGTACTTTCTCGCGTGAAGATCGGAAACATCTCTCGCCATTATATTTCTTTCGAATTAACTCGGGAGACGCCTTGCGCTGTCACGGCCAACTGCGAGATGTTCTGCTCTGAAGGGCGGACGGCATGTAAATGAAACATGGCAACTGGAAAATCCTAAAACAGGATCCATAAGCTCGAAAGGTAGAGCAGAGTTGACTTATAATGTGGGCCTGCTTTACTACATACCTCCTGAGTGGCGTGAATTGCCTTGAGACATCACGAAAGCGGTCTGTTTCCAATCAGGAAGCCAGGACTTCGGCGGGAAACACATATGCACGTCAATGAGGGGATTATGTAGCGGACCTATGCCAAAAAATATCAGGGCTTTTGAACAGAGTATTTATTGTTGCCAAGGCGAATTCCCATTGTGGCTGGGCCTTAAGTCTCTCTCAACCGAGCCGTATCTGCTTCATGGGATCGTCAGCCATGGCCCAGGCATGCCAAGTACTGCCATAAGTGAGTGCTTATCAGTCAGAAACTACTGGAGGCGTGAGAAAACAGAAATGAAGCAGTCAACTGACGACTGAATAGCCGGTAAACTCCAGGAGATCGGCTTCTTGCACTGCTGCGTTCAATTTCCCTTGCTCTGGAGCTATTCATCTCAGTTTCAATCGCGAGGATTCTCCAGTGCATCTCCTTGGCGCAGATGATATAAGTCTACCAGCACCAGCTGTTTAACGCACCCCAGAGCTGGCCTGCACTGTCTTCGCCGAGAGGTCGGCATGAAGACGAAAACATCAACTGGCGACAACAGCCACCACCCCATGAATCTCAGGTTCGTGTTGTTGTTCATCGTTCATGGCTTTCGCCAGTACGTTCACTTATCTCAGGCAAAAAAGGCTGGAGTCCTCGGGAAGAAAAGGCAGATAGCCAGAGGTAACACTCACATCGCCCGACTTACACGGTGCTCAGATGGTAGGTCAGATGCTTGATGTAGATGATACGTTAATCTGGAACATCGTAGCATTTTGGGAGTGTAAAACAATAAAAAGTATTAGTTAGATAAAAGGCGTAGATAAGTTGTCACAAAATAGCCTCAGAAGAGAGAAACACACCGGTGTAGGAAGCTCCAGCCAGTCGTATCTACCGAGGGAATGTTTCTGTTCGCCGCATTCGCTTCGTACGTCTGTGGTTTTTTCGTTTCTCCTTGCAAGACGTGTGTATCAGAGACCCCAGCCAAGACGCTTCTTTCTTTGACCAGTAGACCTAGCATGCCCGATTGTCATTCGCCGGCAATGAGATCTTACTCGCATCGAAGCGGGTCATGTTCCCGGATACTTGCCGTCCCAGAAAATAATCGTCAAAGACGGCTCCAGCCGACAGAAACCCAGTATTTCGAGGCACCAGCCTTCCTGCGAATCATTCGGAAACTGACTTCACGACAAAGAAAGACGCCTCGCCATCAGTGGATCTCACGAGAGTCCTCGAATGACTCAAGCGTTGATGGCGTCAAATGCCCTCCCGCCAGGCGCCCTGTGCTTTCTGCCCCGAACGGTGCATTCCGACTGGTCGACCAACGTGAGACAAGGAGGTCACTTTGCCGCGCCGGCTACTTTCGGGACGGAAGCTACTACTACTACTAGCAGTCGAACTTCACAGCCGTTTAGCCATACTATTTCAGACGTGCCGCTTGTCGCAGCCTCCATCGTCAAACTTCTAGTCTTGGGTAAAGGCTAGCCAGAGCTATGGATGATGAAATGATAAAGTGGACACACGCGCGGCAAGGTTGCCACGCAGAAGTCTGGCCAAGGGCCCAGCCAACACTTGAGATAAGTGCCAGAGGGAGCGTTTGCCGGCAGACACATTTTAGGATCTTGTTTTACAAGCGTCTAAAGTTCCTGGGAGGAATCATGGAATGTTTTCATCCCATCTTGGTAGAGAGTAAATCCAACGATCAAATTGTTCCGAGGCCAAACGAGCGCTTCGCGTCTTCGAGATAATCTTCTCTTTACTTAATCCGAAAGTCCAGCTTGTTTATTGGGGAATCAAAAAACTTCGGATTCATCTCCTGTTCTTTCAACCCACATCAAAGGCTAACTAAAGACCCAGAAACGCGCCGCCCGTCCATTACGTAGACGAAGAGACAGGGCCCCATGCTCACCGGAACAACTGTACTTCTAGTTTCCGAGATGGATACTGGTAATTTCTGTGCTTCCTTACATCGTTGGAGTTCTCGGAACAGTCTACATGTTCTAAGTAATTCCGACCAGAGGGTTTAAAACACGGAAACGTGAGCCGAATTGCACGTTGTTGGTCTATCGACTTATGCATGACGGAGACTAGATCGACCAGCAACAGATCGATTTGCCCCATATTCCCCAGGCGGTCGCATTGAAGAGCCCAATTAGAACAAGGTGTTTTACTAGATCTGCGAACCGTTCGCAGTGCTTAAAGTTCCCTAATACCCGTCCCGGCTGATCCCTTATGCCTAAACAACGTCCTTACAGGGCGATTAAAGAAAATTGCTGGGCTTCGATGCCGACTTGAGATGGAAGCCTTCATGCTTCAGAATATGTACGGCGCATACCGTATTGGGTAATGGATGGGATGTCTGTGGGATTCGCTAGGGGTTATCGAGGCCAGCCATGTATGTGTTAGCGGTATATGAAGTGAGCCGGCGCACCGGAACAACCACTTCGGTAGCTGCCAGAGCTGTCAAGGGGAAATTAAGCGAGTGCGAAAGTGGAAGCCGGGACAGAAAATGAAGACTGAAGGGGTTGCAAGGCGGAAACCGGCAGCTTGGCACCATGGAACTCCCGCCTGACAGCCATGCCGAAATCACAAGCGTCATGATGGAAAGTCTCTGCCGAGGCGCTTGACAACCGTCTGGTCCTCACCCTTTGGTATGTCTGACAGGTTTCTGGCATTTCGCCCTTGCGGGCCAATTTCTTTCTTCCTGTCCTTTGGCCGTTAAGCGGGCGAGGCGCGGCGCCCTGACTTGCGATTGGCTCATCACCAGTCCAACTCTGTTTGGTGTTTCGACTGAACTACGGCCGGTCCGCGCGACAACCCGTTTCAGCTCTGATACCGTTACCACAACAGGCCAACGGCTACTCAGCTGATCTGCAGCCTGAGCCCTCTCCCAAGAGCCTCCAGCGTCACCGCAAGAGTCCGAGGGAACGGAGCTTATTGGCCACCCTGTAGCAACACACAGGGCATCCCGTTCATGAGCTTAATCATCTCTGGTAGAGCGTGTCATATCAAAAACAGCTTGGCGGCTCTCCCTCAGGTCCCAGTACAAGCACCAGGGTTGATCCTTCGATCCAGACATGTCATCCCGCCCAGCCTTTCGACTTCACATAACTCGGCTGAGTTATGGGCCCCTCTCCCGCTCTCTCAGGTGGGAACCAGACGTTATCCTTCAATGAGTAGCCTGGGTCGCCGCCCGGAGCCGGAAGGTTGACTGATATCTTGACGCCCTACCGCGTGAAGCTGGTCTCCTCCAGCTGTCCTGATCAGGGCCACCATGCGGCCAGGGGGAAGGATATAAGCTCCTCTGCGTCTCACTACCCAAAAGAGGAAACCCCATGGAGAAACGTAGTTGATGGGCCACACACATCCCACACTTGAGGTTCGCCGCCCCGGCAAGTTCTAAAAGGGAAATTCGAGGGAGAAGAGTAGGCGCTGAATAGCCCGGGCCAGTTCACGCCCAGGTAGTCATAAAATCGTGCAACAGCCACACACCATTTCCTCTTCTAGATTAATAGTCGTCGTTGCTCTCACCACCGATACCAATTCGAACATCCCCTCTCTGGTCAGCGGCCCTTACCAAGTCTGTCTTAATCATCAAACCTCGTAGTAAAAGTAATCAACTCCTTCGAAACCCCTCGACTCAAAAATGTTCGCGCTCCGGATTCTTCTCGTCGCCCTGCAGGCGTGGGCGATCGCCGCCTCACCCATCTTGATCCCTCGCCAGAAGGACACGATCACCTCGGCCCTCGGCATGGTGCAAACCTCCCTCCAGAAGCTCGACACCGCAGTCAAGGGTCTCTCCGCCACCGATCCCAACTCCATCACCGGCGTCCTCAACGGCGCCCAGGGCGCGCAGACCTCCCTCGAGACCGCCACCTCCATGATCCAGAACGCCGACAACATCGGCCTCTTCGGCGCCCTCGGACTCCAGCAGACCGCCACCGGCGTCGTCGACCAGGTCACGACCACCCTCGGCGACCTAACTCAGAAGAAGCCCGTCTTCGACCAGCTCGGCGTCACCTCTGTCGTCTCGGACGCGCTCCAGCAGCAGAAGGCGGGCAGCGGCGCGCTCAGCGAGGCGCTC
This sequence comes from Colletotrichum plurivorum, assembly GCA_014235945.1. Classification (NCBI taxonomy): domain Eukaryota; kingdom Fungi; phylum Ascomycota; class Sordariomycetes; order Glomerellales; family Glomerellaceae; genus Colletotrichum; species Colletotrichum plurivorum. The sequence goes on from WIGO01000039.1 coordinate 36,788, forward strand.
CTCAGCAAGGTTCCCGCGCTCGCGCGCCCCATTGCCCAGCAGAGCACCGGACAGCTCACCGAGGCCTTGGACAACGCGATCGCCGCCTTCAAGCAGCCCGCCGGCGCTTAAGTTTGGCAAGAGGGTACGACGGCCGCGCTGGGTTACGCGGCGGGAATACAGATTGTCACGGAATTGGATGGGACGTAGGCTGGTGGGGGATGGGAAAATTGTGAGACGGATGGGCAAGGGGCGACGAAAGGGGACGATGGGCGACGATGGATCAGGTGACGAGGGGAACAGTGAGGAAAGCGAGGGAGGAAAGAGAGTACGTGGAGGTTGGTTAATCGAATCGAACTATTTCGCATTCGCCTTCGAGTTCCCCGTGAACGAGACAGTGCGTGAAGAAGGGAGTTTTTGTGAGTAATGGGGCATTTTTGAGAGAGGGAGCGCCTATCGTGTAACCCGGGCCAATGGGTCAATGAGCCATACGGTATCCCACGTTATCAAAACAACTATATTGTTCTGAGCAACTTCGACATGCCTTCTTGTGCGACATTGGGCTGTTCCGTGAGCCGGCAGATGAGTAAGGTGACAGTCTCCAGGAAAGCGTTCGATCAGGCGCTTGGAGCCACCAAGTCTCGCCGCCGGGGGCGAAAAACCACAGGGAGTGAGATGTTTCTGACCAACGCCTCGGAAACTTCAACTACCTAAGGTCGAACCATGAAGGCAACTCACGGTCAGGCCTACATCAATCATCCGTCAGTGAGGCTTTTCCGAGCCATCGTGAGCCCAAAAATTGCCCAAAGAGTCCACGCAAGCCAGCACCACCAGGAGCCCTGTATGCAGACTTTCACACCCGGCAGCGAACCATGAACCAAGCGCAAAGCTTCAGCGGGTAGGGTTTCTTTGGTGAGGGGGGACTGTCGATAGCGGGAGAAGTATAAGGCGCAGTCGCAACGTTGGCCGAGACTTGCACCCAAAACGGGACAACGTCCACTAGGCCAGGGGCCGGGCCGTTGAGGGGATGCAGGGTTCTTGCCTGGCCGTCTATTATCCCGCCTCTGCAGTCCCTGTCTGCGCCGTCGGCGATCTGGGGTGCGTGGCTAATCAGCATCGGTTATCTTCACCTTTGGGGGAATCTTCGTCGGAGGGTTTTGGTCGATCCTTCAGGGGTTATCCTTTTCTCTCGCCAGGCTGCGTCGCATCTTTTCTGCGCGCAGGATGTGTTTCCGTATCTGTCCCTCTGTCAGGGTATTCTTGCCCCTTCGCTTGCAACGCAAAGCAGCTTGACGTTTCGTCTCACAACATGTCAGCTTGGCGGCTGCGCCACGAATGACGATATGGAAAGCATTGGTGGCTTGACAGGAGACCTTTAGTGTCTGTGTGGGATTGGCCGCTTTGGAGGAGCCGACCTCCATTCCCTTCTCGGTTGCATGTCAACAACTGCCGCACCTACATCCAAATAACGCGAACGGTCCTCTAATACGCGCGCCTTAAGAAGAAAAGAGTTCCCACTAAATAGAAAGTGCCCACTCACATCTTCATCTACACACACAAAGTTGACAACTACGTGTTTAACTGGCGTAGTTCTGCAGGGACCAGAAGAGTCTTTTGGCCGGAATCAACCTTCACCGGCCGACAGGAAAACTCAAGCGTCGGGTTCATCGCCGACCCCACAGACATCATGACGCTAGTCAGTAGAGTCAGGACTGAGTTTTGGCAGTTGTCGTCAAGTGAGGGTTCTCTGCATGGAGAGTTCCGCACAACCTCCGCAGCGGCCGAGCGACAAACCCAGGGCAGGAGGAACGTTGTCCCGCTGTTCTGGAAGCTAGACGATAAAACTCAGAATCCCACAGCTAATGCAGGTTTTGTTGATTCATCAGGCTGACAGTTTGTTCCATCTGCCCCGCGTACGGACAATGTCGAAGAGCCAGGTACAGGGCGACGCTCGACGCCGGACGACTGTCAAAGCCCCAAGCACAAAAACGTACGTCAAAAGTCCAAGCACTCATGCCATCTCGCGTCTCTCCCATCCCACCGGGTAGGCGGGAGTCAAAGCAACGTGTCAAGTCCGTCAGGGAATCTGACAGGCAGTCGGGGCATGATATCACAGACATTCGCTAGGGGCACGGACGGGAAGCTGATGTACGCTTTGACGGTAGAAAAGGAGGAGACTCAAAATCAGAATGATGGGTATTGAGTCTTCTTTCACTCTCATCTGATCACCGACGAGGGATACGAAGCCACCGCTGTTCAGAAATTGCGGCTTTACGGATATGGAAATCGACGGTCGTGGCGAGGCGGCAAGGCCCCGGCTGTTTCCCCTGCACACCCTTGTCGATTTGAGCATGTCTCATCTTAACCAGATACTCGTCGGACAGCTCGTTGTCGACACCGTGCAGGAGTCGGCAACTTCTGATCTTGAAGGTGTCAAAACTCAGCATTGGCTTGCCGCTGACGGATTATAGCGTTGCGCAGGCCCAAGAGCCATCTTCAACGGCACAAGAAAGACGCGGAGGACGGCGGTGTCGTACAAGAACAAGCCGCCTCCGCACAGGTAGCTGTGGCCATCTTGAGCTGGACCGCGGATCGCGCGTGCAAGGGGTGAAACTGTCATCAAAATCAAACGCCCGAGTGGCCCGGACCGGACTGCGTGATCCGAACGCCGTTCCGGTCCGAAGCTGCCGCCGTCGAAGCCCCACTGGTCGGCCGCGCTAGACGTGCCTCGGGTCTGGCTGAATGGCACTGGCCCGGCAGTAGCGCAGCTGGCACCGATGAGGTGGATGGCGGGACTTGCCCTCACAACCGTTCAGTTGTGGACGTCAACGTCAAGACTGCTGGAAAGGCGTCACGGTCAGAAGGAATGTCCATGATTGCCACTTCAGCAAATACGCCTATGTACCTTCGTGATATACCTCGTGACAAAGGGGGCTGTTGGGGTCTAGCTAAAGGCACCTAGGGACTTGACAATGTCTTTCATCTCCCCTGAACTTGTCCGAAGCCAAGCCTCATTGCCGCTTCTAATCCAACTGGACTACTCAACAGGCCTTGTTTCTTTGATGAACACTAACCCAAAGTCCGTGTTTGTGCGCGAACAAGATGCGAATAGCTTAATGAAAGTCGACAGAGCCAAGAGACTTGCGTGCTTACAAACGCGTAACCAACGCGTACTTAACGAGCCATGAATGGTGGAAATACATTCATCCCGCAACCAACAATTAGGTAACAGAATGTCTCCAAGAGGATCAATACCCCAGAGTCCCCCCCACACCCCCAAACTTCTCCGGTTCGGCGGGTATTTAAGACTTCTCCCACCGGCCGGATCCAGTTTCAAAAAAGGTTTAAACAACCTCACCGGACCCGGAACGCGCCGGTGAATATCCCGAAGCCCCGACGCCATCGGTTATCAACGATGGGACACGCCGTGACATCCGGCCCCGACGCCGCCCCTCACCGACCGACTTCATCCGACACGGACCACTACCACCATGCCGAGCCGAGCGCCGTCGAGCAGGGCGTGACGACGATCGCCGACACCGATGCTGCTGCGCGGGACTTCCCCGAGGGCGGGAAAGAGGCGTATACGGTGCTCTTTGGCACTTGGTGTGTCTTGTTCTGCACATTCGGCCTGGGAAATAGCATCGGCGTGTTCCAGACGTACTACGTCGACCATGCCTTGCGGCAGTACTCGTCGTCGACCATCTCGTGGATCACCAGCTTCATGCAATGGACGCTGAACTTCATGCCCATCGTCGTACGTTCTACCAGCAGCTTGCCACTCATTGAAACTGACCTGACTTTGTGATACCAGTGGGGCTTCGCGTTCGACAAGTACGGCCCGAGATGGATCCTCGCCGGCGGCACCGTCACCTACGTCTTCGGTATGATGATGGTGTCCCTGGGGTCCGAGTACTACCACTTCTTCCTCGCCCAGAGCATCGTCTGCCCCCTGGGGGCAAGTGCAGTGACCAGCGCGAGCATGTCGTGCCTCGTCACCTGGTTCCACCGCCGGCGCGCCACCGCCTTCGGGATAATGATGTCCGGGTCCTCCTTCGGCGGAATCGTGCTGCCCATCATGATCCCCAAGATGATCGACAGCGTCGGGTTTCCTTGGGCGATGCGCGCTGTCGGCTTCATGTTCTTGGGGCTTCTGATAGTGGCCAACTGCACCGTCAGGTCCCGGCTCGAGCCGGAGAAGAGGTCGGTGGATATGAGGGAGTATGTGCGGGGGATCAGGGAGCCGACAATGATGTCGACGGTTTTCGGGTTGTTCCTGGTGTTTTGGGGGCTTTTTCTGCCGTACAACTTTGTTATTCTGCAGGCTAAGGCGCAGGGGATGGACGGCGAGCTCGTCATTTACCTGCTGCCCATCATGCATGCAGTTGGGTACGTTGTCAAGCCCCCTTTTTGTGATCTCTCATCTTGCTGACCCTTCAAAAACAGCATCGTCGGCCGTGTCATACCCGGCCTCCTCGCCGACAAAATCGGCCGGTATAACATCATGATCGCCATTGCGACGCTCACAGGCATCGCGTGCTTCGCGCTCTGGATCCCGATCCGCAACGACGCCGGCATCCTCGTCTTCACCGCGGCGTTCGGCTTCCTCTCCTCGGGGCTGACGTCCATCGGACCGACGCTGATCGCTCAGATCTCCGACATTAGGGAGATTGGCGCCAGAACGGGCACGGCATTTGCATTCCAGTCGTTCGGCGCGTTGACCGGCAGCCCCATCGCGAGTGCTATTGTCGACGCCCGCGGGGGCGAATATCTCGGGCTCCAGCTGTTCTGCGGCTTCTCAATCCTGGCGTCCGCCGGGGTGTTCGCCTCGGCGAGGTATGTGCAGGCCGGGGGCTTCAAGTTGAAGAAGGTGTAGGATAGCGTGTTGATGCGGATGTACGCTGGCCGTCTTATGTCGAAACTTCCATGGGAGAGATGATGATGGCTCTTGAGATCGAGTCATATTGGGTAGCGCTAGACATCGTCCCTTAGATGACCATGGAAAGGGGCTTCTGAATATTTAGTCCCACATTTTGAGTATTCATCAATGGTCCGGAAATCCGTGAAGGCATCTTCTGCTTACCTGAGAAAATCGGTCAAATCGCGCCTTCCCTAGAAAATCCAAACGTGTTACTGGAATCATGCCTGCCTTGTTAGAAGTTGTGAAGACCTAATCCAATCACTCCTACCATCTTCTTAGACTTTCTCCTCTCACCACGCGTTCTTCCTCCTCCTCCCACCTTTCCCTTGACGACCTTTCCTGTTGTTTGTTTTTTCCTCCTCTCTTCCTCACCAACTCAATTGTCAGCCTCTTCCTCCTTTCTCGAGACGAATTCCTCACTAATTTTCACAATCTTATCTTCTTTTCAGAGCCTTTGAAAACGAAGATTGAGAAAGGCCAGACTTGACTCACCACCCGCGTTTCCACAAGGTATTTACTTGTCTTTCCTTCATCTCTTACTACCACCTACCTTACTCCTTTACCCTCTAAAAGGCTACCAGGCACTGATTCTTTTGTCTTCTGCACAGCAACCCCCTTCGCGTCTCCAAACCCGCAAGAAAGGTACCGTATTTTATCCTTTTCCTAGTCTATCACAGAACTTTGTCCTAGACTTGTCAGGGCAGAGCCCGAGACCACCCACAGCGCGAAGGAGACAAAGACCAAACCTGAATCCTCAAAGCAAAGGCGGCATTCTTGTGCCACATGGTGTCCCAAGAAAGCACGGCTGACACATGAGCAGATGGATTCCAGCCCAGAGCATCAAATGACGGAAGGTCAGGTGCAGCAGGAGAACCAGCAGCCCTCGCTGGGCCGGAAGCGCAACATTTCAGAGGTTGAAAATGAGGACAACGAGGATGGCACAAGAAAGGCAAAGCCACGCACCCGCCTTCCTGACCACCGCCCTGTCCCTCCTGACCAGGGCCAGCAGAGAGCCGCCGACACCGCACCGACTCAGCCGCCAGCCCGTCGACGCAGTTCTTACAAGCGCTATGTCCATATCACAACCGATGAGGAGTGGAGTAAGGAGATTCTTGAATACAGCAAGGATGCCCCCATCATAACCCTACGGTTCGATGCCCTGTTTCGGTTTACCGAGTATGTTATTAAAGTCCGCTTCCCTTCCATTCTGCTCAGAAACTGACAGATATGCCAACAGCGAGCGCGTTGACGAACTACTCCAGCAAGGTAACTGGCTGCGCAATCTCCATAAGCTCGAGATTGGATCGTTGGATACTCGATTGCCCTTGACCGACGCCGGCTTCTCCCGCTTCGTCAACGCGTGCCCGAAAGTATCTACTATATGGGTATCCGGCGCGGTTCACCTGACCGAGCAGAGCTTGCGAGCAGCCATCCACGCTTGCCCCGAGATCTGGACGATATCGCTTTGCGGGGCCGACTACGAGGCCAATGCCATCACCGGCGCTACGCTCAGGGAGATTGCCCAAGTGGACCGGGCGGTCCGCGAGGGTGCCGAGCGCGGTCGCCTGGCCCCCAAGCTGGGCCGCATCGGGCTCAAGAATACCTCCATTGACCCCGCCAACGTTCGCCTGCTCCGCGACGAGCGGCCGAAACTGAGAATCGGTGACTCTGTTTGGTGAGCGGCAGAAGAAGGGCAACGCGACTGCGGGTTACAGCACACGCGAGCGAGCACAAGGGGACAGGAGCAGAGAGATTGGGTCTTGGGACACGGGTTGAACGTGATAGTCGGAGGGAAGGAGACGCAAGCTTTGACTTGGGTGGATGAAGTCCGTTTGGCGGCCCTCCTAGACGCAGTGTAGCCCCCCCCCCGATCCCGACCCCCAACGTACTTACTAGGTACGCAATGACACCAGAAAATCCCGAAAGGTTCTTTCCCAAAGCGTAGATGTGATGTTCCTGAGGTACATATAAGAGTAAAAGCCAGCATACCTCACTGCCACAACAATAGCGAAGTACCTAGTCAGCGGCGGCAAACGCCGGCGACCCAGTTTCCTGGGGCGGCTTCTCGTGTTGAAATTAAACCATCAGCTTCGGGCACGAGAAATTACGTTGTTGGCGTTGGAATCCACGGGTTCTAAAACTGCGCGCACGTTACAATCCCGCCGTCCGTCTCTTCTATTGTCCATCATGATTCACGTATCCTGTAATTTGCAGGAAATATCGCTGCTGCCTTCTGAGCTTGCTGAGAATCGGGGACACGACGAGGAGCCATGCACGTCCCTCTCCGGTCTTTTCCAAATCATTCAGCAGTACCGCGATGGAGACTCGATAGTCGGGGAGAAGGAGACGCAATTTTTGACCCGGGTGGATAAAGTCCGCTTAGCCCTCCTAGACACCCCCCCCCCCCCCCCCCCCCCCCCCCCCCCCCCCCCCCGCCCCCCCCAGCCCCCCCCCCCCCCCCCCCCTCCGCCACGCAATAACAGCATGAATTTCCGGAAAGCTCCGTCCCCAAGACTGAGAGCTTCATTCCTGAGGTATGAGTGACGTCGGGATTCCTCATTATACCGTGTGACGACTTGCCGAGTAGGAACGATGCTCTTCACAGGCCTGAACATGCCTTCCCAACCCCCTGTCCGTCTCTTCTACCGTCCGTCACAATCGACGTATTCCACCAACAGCCGGGCATCAACAGATACATGTCTAATCACACCCTTTATAGACTGGGACTTCGCATCGGGCTTAAGAATACGTCCATCGACCCCGCCATCGTCCGCCTCCTGCGAGACGAGCGACCGCTGCTGAGAATCGGTGACCCTGATCAAACGCCAGGTGTGGAAAAAAATTGGACTTGGGAGGAACATTATAAGGCGGCCAGAACAAGTACGTATCCTTGAGTCGAGGCGATATGAAAGGCCTTCAAATGGTGTAATTCGGACTCGGAAATTCGGCCGCGGACAAAGTTCGTCCGCAGCGTTGTGATGGTTGCAGACTGTTTTTTTTTCTCACGCTTCCTGTCGTTGCTCCCGTGACCCACCCAGCAGGCACAACGCATCTATCCTCGACTGTTCGCATACGGTCATGCCGCCGTCCGTCTCTTCTATCATCCGTCATGATAAGCCTATTCCGTAATCGATCTCTAGATAAGTATGACTGTATCTTGTCTATGGGAAACATCGCTGCTGCCCTCGAGGGCGTCGGTTGACCCCGCGAGCGTCCGCCTCATTCGTCTGTTGCTGAGAATCGGGGTACTGAACGCAAAATGGACTTGAAAGGTGACTTGGTGGCCACGAGCACAGGCCCTCAAACGAGGGAGACAGACAAGCTTTCAAGCAATGTATATCAAGCCCAGTAATTTAGCCGGACTCTCATCCGTGTCGTGAGCGTCGTAGACTGCTTACGGAGGCATGCTAGCTTTACTCTTGGCCGGTCGACACAACGCATCGACAACGCTTGACGCGGCTATGCTAGTGCTGGGTAGATCATCTCGGCTCTGACGCGCTGTCGGTGGTGGTGGTGCTCCGGCGCAGCACAGCGTTGGTGATTCTCAACGGTTCGCATGGCGTCGTCCCACCGTCCGTCTCTTCGACCGTCCGTCAGTATCGACGTATTCCGCGACGGCTGGAGCATCGATAGATGTATGTTTGACCAGATCTTGTGTAGAGATCGCTGCTGCCCTCGAGAACGACGGCCTGGGCAACACGTCGGTGGTCCCTGAGCCAGACAGGATCTGCTATGTCGATAAGGTTACTTCGAGAACCGACAACGCCCACTCAAGATAGCTTTGAGTCGCAAAGAGTCCCGGCGGGTGCTGTTCTATATATATAGCATAGGTGCCATTGCTGGTTGTGCTACCAGCAGCGTCGCTTTCAGTGCGTCGGGAACAACGAGCCTGAGGTCAAGAAGGGAGGAGGCTGGACTTGGCCTAGAGCGCGAGCATGAAACATCAGATGTCCGCAGCAATCAGAAAACAATAAAACATCCTGTATTCGAGAGAGAATCTCTTCTGTATAAGGCTTGTATCTCTATTCGCCTCCCCCCTCCCCAAAAAAGCGCCGAGGAAAAATGCATCATCGTCTATCGGTACTGTACAAAGTTTCTTTTAACATTACACGTTGGGTGCTAGGAGGTCGTATTTCACGCAACGCTCGACCTGCAAGGTAGTCAGTGCCAACGGTAATTCTCTTAGGGGAGGTGGAGGGGACACTCACATCTTCGATGCTAGCCTGCAGGAACCTCCTCGTCTCCAGGCCCATCCACACAACCAACATGCTGAAATCGCCATGCTTCGCCATCTCCGTCCCGCTCTGCGCGCTGAGCTGCCTCAGAATGGGCAGCGAGCTGCTCAAAAGGTCCATGTCGGGGTTCAAACTGCGCCCGATGCCCTCGAGGAGCAAGATGCTAATCACCACATTCACAAAGTCTCCCTCAAGCCGCACGTGGTGCCCGCGCACCATGCCGAGCACCTCCTGCAGAATGTCCCCGATCTTGATGTTCCCCAGCGCCAGCGTGCGCGACTTGACGCCGAGCACGAGGTGCTGCATCTTGAGCGCGAAGATCTCCTTGTCCAGCACGGCGTCGGGCTGGCGGCAGCGCTCGCACATGAGCCCTCCGGCCTTGTACCCGTCGAACTCGGCGACGGCGCGGAAGAGGTCGAGAAAGTTGCGGCGGTTCGTCTCGTTGAGCTCCGTGACCAGCCCGGTGTCGATGAAGATGAGCTGCGGGCGGAAACCCTCGCGGTCGATCTTGGCGAGCTCCGCGTCCCAGGCGGCCGGGTCGGCTCGGTGGCGGAAGGGCCGGAGGCGCGCGAGGACCTGCTCCGTCACGTCATTTTGTTCCTGCGGGTGATTCTCCTTGTGGCCCTTGCGGAACTTGAGATCGGGTTCGTTCGACTGGTAGAAGCGGACCATGATGTTGCCCGGGTGCAGGTCGGCGTGGACGAAGTTGTCGATGAGTAACATGCGGAGGAAAGCGTCCAGCCCCTCCGAGGCGATGTCGTGCTGGAACACGCCGCCGCCGTTCTCCATGAAGTCGGCCAGCGGGATGCCCTGCGCAAACTCCTCGACGAGCACGCTGCGCGTGGTGAACTCGGTGTAGGGGTATGGGAACCAGGCGGTGCTGCGATCCTTAAAGTTCTTGCGGAATTTGGCGAGGTTGGCGGCCTCGATGCGCAGGTCGAGCTGGAGCTTCATCATCTCACCGAACTGCGCCACCTCGTCCGGCAGCGAGAGCCACTCCATGGTCGGGATCATGTTGAGCACCGACGCGAAGAAGTGCATGATGCGCAGGTCGCGGCGGACGGTGCGCTCGACGCGCGGGTGCAGGACCTTGACGGCGACGTAGGTCGAGGGCACGCGCTTCGGGCTGCTCTTGAGGGCCGCCTCGACGTTCTTGGCGACCTTGCGGTGGAGGGGCTTCGGTTCGTCCTCGAGGATGTCGGCGTCGCTGGGGGCGGCGATGTCGGCCTTGAGCTTGGCCTTGTAGACCTGGGCGATGGCGCCGACGCCGAGGGGCTTCTCGTCGAACTCCTCGAAGATGTCCTCGAAGGAGCGGCCGTCGAAGGCGGCGGAGACGATGCGCTTGGTGTCGAACATGGAGTGGGCGGGGGCGTTGGAGTGAAGCTTCGACATGATTTCGCACATCTCGTTCGGGAAGATGTCGGAGCGCGACGCCGCCCATTGACCGAGCTGGTCTCGTCAGTCATCGTCAGACGGCCTGCTATGTAGAGCGTTTACCTTGATGAAGGCCGGGCCAGCCCATTCCATCGACTGGACCAAGAAGCCGTACCACCAGAGAGTCCCGCTCCGCTCGTTGTCTCGGTCCGGCAGCCTCTTGCCGATCCAAACGGCGGGGACCGCCAGGATGACGGGCACGAAGATGGCTGCCAGGTGCAGAAACCGCAGCCCCGTGGAGATGGGCTCCCATATGTACACGTCCACGACCAGCTTCAGCGTGTGCCAAACCCTCGACAGCCCGCGGTCGTCCTCGGCGACCTGCTTCTTGATCTCGGAGCGGCTGACCTCGAGCATGCGCCTCTCGCCCGTCTGGTCCGTCCCCTCGTTATCCTGCTGCGAGAGCTCGAAAAAGGCCGCCGTGCCAAGTGCCACTGCGCCGGTGCCTCCCGCCATCAGCGTGTGCTTCGTGTATCGGTTCGTCCGCCATGACGGGCGTGTCGTGCTGCGGGAGCTGCGGAACGTCGTCCCTCGGAGGGTCCCTCGGAATGTGTAGTAGAAGTGCGCGCCGCCCGGTGGTGCGCGGAAGCCCGGTCGCGGACAGGACCGGCCCAGGACGAAGGCCAGTCTCATCTCGAGGGAGGGATCGGGGTTGAAGAGCGAGAGTCGGGTGTCATGTTCTCCGTCGAGGTGTCGTGGCGGCGGCGGTGGTTGTTGTGTGATGAAGAGAGGCTCGGAGGAGCTCGTCGGGAATGAGCGCTTTCAGGCGCGTAGTGGGATCGCGGGACAGGCTACAGGGGGAGTGACAGCTGAGGTGGTGACGTAGCGATTCGCTGGTGCAGCTTGAGCGATATGGGGACGGGGAATTCTCGGGAGAACATGTGCCAATCAATGACACCTGCTCTTTTTTTCCCCTTCTCTTTTTCCTGCAGCAGTTGGCGATTCCGCCCGGGCGGAAAGGTACCTAGTACGCTGTAGCTTGTAGCGCGAGTACCTTCATAGGTAGCGTAGCGGGTCTGCCCGATGGCGAACGGTCCGCTGGAAATTTTTTGGCCAACCACTGCGACGTCTTCGATTACCACTGCAGCGAGTCCGAGACCTTGCTGTACATAGTATCCACCGATCGAAGCTTCTTTACCCGCGCGATTCCTGCCCGATTCCTCACATCCTCAACCAACGCAAATCTTTTTTCCACTTGAGCGACCACCTTCACGTGCCCACGCGCGAACGACTTCATTCTTTGTACAACACCCACTTATTCACCTTCTGTCTACCTAATACTATCTTCGATCATGGGTTGGTTCTGGGCCGACGGACCTGCTGCGCCCGCCGCCGCGGCGCATCCCTACGGCGCAATCTCATCCGGATCGCCTCCCGTACGTCCTCCCCTCATCCTCGCGGTATTTCACGATGGAACGGCATGTTAACACCCTCTCCAGCCCAGCTGTCCCATGCACGGCAAGACCCTCGACGCCCTCACCGCACCGAAGCCCTCCGCCTGTCCCGTCCCGCACGACAAACCCCCCGCGCCATCAGCCTGCCCCGTCCCCCACGACCAGCGTCACGCCGCCGCCGCTCCTCCCACCTCATGTCCCGTCCCGCACTCCGCGCCCGAGGAACCCAAGTCCCTCCTCTCCCAGCTCAACCCGCTAAACTATATGTTCCGCGACATCTCCCAGGCCCCCGCCGCCAACCAGTCCGTCGCCCTGCCCACGGAGCGCGAGCCCTCGACGATACCAAAGGGCTCCGGGGACGGGAACTGGGAGTACCCCTCCCCGCAGCAGATGTACAACGCGCTCCTGCGCAAGGGCTACACCGACACGGACGTCACGGCCGTCGAGTCCATGGTGTCCGTGCACAACTTCCTCAACGAGGGCGCCTGGGCCGAGATCGTCGGCTGGGAGGACCGCTTCTCCAAGGGGCTGTACAAGGGGTGGCAGGCCTGCCGCCGCGGGGAGCAGAACGCCGAGGACATGGTCGAGCGCATGAAGGACGGCACCGAGGAGCCGCCCTCGCTGATGCGCTTCCAGGGCCGGCCGAAGGACATGACGCCCAAGGCCGTCATGCACCAGGTCATGGGCTGGATCTACCCGTCCAAGTTTGAGTGCGTCTTTCAGCCCTCTAGTTCCTATACTAGTTTACAAATACTAACAGGACGATAGGACCGAACCCCCCTTCGACAGACACGATTGGTTCGTCTCCCGCAAGGTCGGCAACGAGACCAAGGAGATCCGGTACGTCATCGACTACTACTCGGGCGAGCCCGACACCCCCGACGGCGAGCCCGTCTTCTACCTCGACGTCCGCCCGGCCGCCACTCCGCTCGGCGCCGCCGAGCGCATCATCCGGTGGGGCGGCGACGTGTGGTGGAGGGCCTCGGGCGCCGAGGTCCGCGAGCGCGAGGCCCTCGAGAAGCAGCAGAAGGGGCAGTAAAAAAGTGGAAAGAAAGAAAGAAGACACGAGAGTGGAAAACGAAACGAAGATATGCCAGCCTCATCAGGCGCTGGTTTTGTAACACTGAAAAAAGACCCTAGATCATCAGGGGATCGGGAGGCGGCGTTTGTTTTCCTTTTTTTTTTTTGATACGATGAATGGGTCGGCGGTTTGCTCGGGACGAAGCAAAAAGAACGGTGCCTTTTTTATTACTCCCCTCTTCCCCGCGTTTTTGTTTTCATATAATCACCTGGTTTAGGCATGTATCACTACGGCATGGCGGCTGCCTTTTAAACTGCCTTTTTGTTTCACTCAGACGTCGAGATGAAGTGTTGAATAATGATTCAATTCCACATTACTTTCTCTCCCACTTGTATCTTGCCAACCATCCTCTCGGTTGTTGACATCAAACTACGCTCGCCTCTTTTCTCCTCTCCTGTTCTAACTCCCCTACGAAAGCTTGGCCGCCAGGGCGGTGACCTGGTCCAGCAGCGCCTTGTTCTCCTTGGGCGCGTTCTTGAGCACCTTGTCGCGGAGGTGGTCGACCTGCTGGCCGGCGGCCTTGGGCGGGTTGCCCTGGGCGGTGGCGATGCGCTGCACCTGCATCGAGAGGAAGAACTTGGGCACCTTGATGGCCAGGTTGCCGCCGGTGGAGCGGATGCCGGCCTCGGTCGCGACGTACGCGTCGAGCTCGTTCTGGAACTTGGTGAGGTCGTTCGAGGCGAGCGGCTCCGTGGTGGCAAACTTCTCGAGCGCAAAGGCCAGGGGCGTCTGGCCCTTGGCGTTGGCGAAGTTGATGGAGGAGAAGGTGACGCCGCCGGCGTCGACGTCGGGGACCTTGCCGATGGTGGTCTTGGAGGTGTCGCAGGTGACCTTGTTCTGGAGCGAGGTGACGGCGTCGGAGACCTCCTGGGGGAGGACGGAGTTGCCGACGACGAAGCACGCGTTCTGGCGGGGGGCGAGCTGGGGGGCTGGCGATGTCTTAGTTGCTGTTGGCATGCATTGTCTTCCAGGGCAGTTGAAGGCTTACCTGCGAGAGCGGTGCCGGCGGCGGCGAGGATGACGAAAGAGAGCTGCATCTTTACGATTACAAAAATGAAGAGTCAAAGGTTGAAAGAAGAGGAGTGTGAGAAAGTGGTGAGAAAATAATGCAAATTGAACCCGATGAAGAAACGAAGAAAACGAGACCTTGCCTGAAGGACCGAACGAATGGACTGCTCTACTACAACTGCTACTGAACCACACAAAACATCACCTGGGATGCGGGACGTGATCGCCTTTTAAGCATCACGTCAAGTCATGGGGCTTGGCAAATAAGCATAGGGCATGGGCATGGGCATGGACTGGTCGGCCCCGTTGCGGATCGCTGGTGGGCGTACCCCGGTCCGAGTCTAAACATCGCCAAAACCTGCTCTGGGGGGAGGGGTCGTGGTGCGGTCTCGCGATGTCGAGTACGGGAGGGCTCCGGTGGTGCCCTCTCCCCTGGCTGGCCGGTTGGCAGCTGAGACCGACTCTGTAGCCTGTCTTTTGATTCTCTATGCCCAGGGAAAGGAGAAGTAAGGCTGGAGACTGGGATACTCCGCCTTGTCAGCAGCGAGCCAAACTTGGATCGAGGTCGGATGATGGGTGCCGGGGGGGGAAGACGAGATCATTTGGGAGGAGATCGAGGAGTCCGCGCGAAGCGTGGTACGGACGACAGCCGGCGGAGGGCAGGACGGAGGCATTCGAGAACAAGAATGGCCTCTCTTGCAACAGAAACGGTCTCGAGAGCTTGTCGGCCAGTGCTGGATTTGGTAAGGTAGTCCCTGGCGGCCCAATTTTGAGCCGCGCTTCGTTTGGCCCCCAGCAAATATGCCCCCGGCCTGTCCACTGGTGCGGAATGATCAGCCCCATGTTCTCCTTCCAAATGGGATACGATGTCGTCTGAAGAAGGCGAAGGGCTGCCGGGATGAAGATGCGACGTGGGAAGGGGTTTGGCGTTCGGCTCTTGTCCCTTCTCCGTGGGACCCGCAGGAGCTGGTTTCAGGGGACGGAGAGACCAATCAGCGACGGGCGTACGGGGATCGCGTGTGTTGCAGAGTCGAAAATCCCCGGGGGCGGCACCGTGGGATGCGACGTCGTGAGGGAGTCTCGTCCTTGGGAGTTTGGGACCTGGATACGGGTTTTGATGAGTATCTTCTATCGTCCGATTTCTGGGTCGTCTGTACCTACCTAGTTAGGCCTTCTCCTGAGGAGGTTTGGAGGTTGAGCGATGGGCTTGGCTCGGCAACGAAGCCGACAGGAGGTTGTGCTATTGAGACGCGAGCGACATACTGGCCCGCTCCGAGTATCCGTTTTTGTTGCTGCTCGCTTTCGCGTTGGGTGTCTTGCTAGAAGACGAGCAGAATGGACAAGCTCTCGTCGATAAATAGCTGCGACGCCCAGAGTTGCCGACGAGACAGCTTGAGTGACTTGGTGAAGCTTTTGCTAGGTGCGGATGGCGGTCATTGCAGTTTGCAACAGACTGTCGGACTGATGTTGGGTGTCTGGAATATTCCTGGCGGTTGAATCGCTCGTTTAGAATTTCCCTTCGACTTTGGGCTGCTCGCTTGGCGTGGTTGATGCGCGTTGATCGAAGATCGCCAAGGTCGTTCCGATGATGTTTGTTTCTGCACCGTCGATGCATCCCATTGGGTACCTACCTATTTTCGGCATGGAATTATCAACAATGACAGTAGCCTAGGTACCTATGGGTATGGGCTGCATCTTCCTTCTGGTTCGAGTTCCATTCCATGGTAAGGGAATTGACAGGCACGCTGCAATTCCAGTCTAGACTGTCTAGACTGCACCTGCACTGTATGTGTTGTTGTCGAACTCTGTCTATCGTTCCTTCCTTACCTAACTTGAGGTAAGCAAGGACAATGTCATCGCCCATCCTCTCCGTTTCTGTCAGCCATCACCATATTCTCTGTCTCCATCAGTCTATCCACTTCTATTCCCACGACCGTAGAATACTGAAGCAGTGACAATACTATTCCATCGAGGGTATTGCTCGTCTTTGCATCTTCCCACTCCAAACAACATCAAGCAACCAGCAAACTTACCATGTACACAAGCATGCGTTTCACCTCCTTCATGGGCTTCACGTCAGAGCCTGGAGTTGGCGACCTGGACCCCGATAGTGATACACCTGAGGGCAGGGCCACCAAGCGTTACCTCCATCACTTCGCTAGCCATCCCGAAGCTGGCCGGATCTACTGGGGCAAAGTCATCGAGAGGCCCGAGGAGCATTGGCTGTTCATCGACATGGACCACGCCCTCTTACGCCCCCCTAATATGTAGGCCCTTTCCGCCTCTCTGTCAAACTCTGTATACTTACCGAGAATCGTGGCGCGAGTATATAAGAGGATTGGCGTGTCATGTCGACTATGTCTCCCTACCTCGGCTTTAACAGAGAGTATCACCCCAGGAGCTGCTTGACCGACCCATGGCCGCCTGACGTCCTCGCCGAGGCACCCGTCACACAGGTCCTGATGCTGTTCTTCCCGTCCGACCTCGACGACGCGGCTTTTAATTCGCTTACCATCCAGTTCGAGGGGTTCAAGACCAAGGCACTGGATCAGGCACCGGATTGCAGAGGTGTTGCGTACGGCTGGAGCACGGACGGCGACGTCCCTGTGATGGGTCAGCCCGGCAGGACCGGCACCGTTCTCATGGCCTTTGTTGGATGGCCCAGCGTCGAGGCGCACGTGGCGTTCCGCCAGACGGAGCTTTTCAGGGAGAACATTGCACTGCTGAAGGGCATGAAGGACCTTATTATCAAGTTGGACTACTTCCACTTGGCGTGCAAGAGTTTGGAGGTACCGGACAACTAATGAGATGGACGGAGTACTTGGTGGACTGGAAGACAAGCGTAACGAGAGTTTGACGACGCGCAGAAGCGATTCAAGCAAATTACCCCCTTCTTTTGACTGGGCGCTATTATCACGTTACTTCATTCGTACAAGGACTTGCATTTCGCTATATACCAACTAAACCAAGCGACGCTGTTCCTTTCCTCCCCTTCTCAACCGTTAACCTTGACATAAGCCGCCGTCCGCTCTCCATCACGTCCACCAGGCTATCGCGGAGTACCTTCAGGCACAGCAGCACTGGCATTCGCACCAGATCCTTCCGCACCACCGAACACCCTCAGGACCTGCTGCTCGTTCTTCGAAGGGTCCCCGACGGCCTCGAATTCCGGCCCCAGCCCCCTGCTCGCCCGCTCCACCTGCAGCTCCCGTTGCCTCGCAATCTCCTCGTCGTACCTAGCCGAGTCCACGTTCTCCTTCGCCCGCGCGTGGGCATTCGCCGCGACGAAAAGCCCGACCACGCTCAGCACCGGCCACACGACGAACTCCGCGCCGCCCTCCTTCAGCGCGACGCCGAACGCAACGATCGTCACCAGCCACGCGAAGAAGCTCAGCCCCATCAGGCCGGCGAGGATCCTGGTGAGAATGAGGCTGATACGGCCCTTCTCCCGGCGCTTCTTGTCGCCGTCGCGGTCGTCGTGGGGGCGGACTTGGTGCAGGCCTAGAGTGCGGTCGAGCTTCTCCCAGAATTTCTTTTTCAGTTCGTCTTCCTGCTTCGCGTGCTCCATCTTCTCGGCCGTCTCGTCGTCTTTCCGGGTGGGAGGGACGTTGGACATGCCAATAGTCTGGTTCTGGTTCGTCTCGGTGTCGTCGTCACGCCGGATCTTATGCCAGATCTTCGTGATCTCCTCGACGGGCGTGTGAATCCCCCTACCGTCTCGCACCTTTGGCACGCACGCTTCGACCTGGGCCAGCACGCTGGGTCGTTGCGGGGGCTCCTGAGCAGCGGCAGCGGTCTCCGATGCCTCCTTCACCTCGGGCTTCTCGGGGGGCCAGTCCGAGGTGTTCATCTCGTGGCCGGGCCAGCCCTCGAGGTTGTTCCGCGTGGGCTTGCGGAGGGGCGAGACGGAGCGGAAGGGGTTCCTTTCGCTCACGTCGGCGTAGCGCTGCCGGTCGCCCGTGCGGTTGTACCGCTCGAGGACTTTGGCCTGGTTGCTTTGGGACCCGTGGGGCTGGCTGCTCTTGAGGGCGGCTTTGGCCATCACGGAGGACATTGAGGGTGCGGCAGCGGCGGTGTTGGCGGCGGTTGTGGTGGTTTTCTGTGCTGCTGGGGACGGCCGAGGGGGAGCGGGAGCTGGGTCCTGCCTGGTCTCGGTGGTTTGCGTCTTCTCGGCCTGTGCTCCTGAACGCTCCGTCATCTTCTCGTCGTGGTCTCTAGTCTTGGTTATCTTCAGCGGTTGGGGAACGGCCGAGTCTTGCCGAGTATACTCGGTGGACTGCGTCTTCATCTCGTGATGGTCTCTAAGGCGCTCCGTCTTCATCTCGTGCAGCTGGCCTCCACGCCCCTCCATCTTCGCCACCACAGCGGACTTCGCAGGTGCCGCCGGCGCCGCGGCGGTGGTCTTCGGCGCTGTCGGGAGGGGTGCCGGGTCCCGCCGGGTCTCGAGGGTGGGTTGCTTCTTCTTCTCGAAAAAGTCTCTGATCTTATCCGTCTTCTTCACCAGCACGGTGGGCTTCGAAGGTGCCGTGGTGGTCGTCGTCGTCGTTGTCTGCGATTTCGTCGGGAGCGGAGCCGGTTCCTGCCGGTTGGTCTCGGTTGTTTTCATCTTCTCCAGGTCGCGGACGTCTGCCGTCTCCCTCCTGAGCCGGAGTGTCGGGACGACCGGGTCCTGCCGGGTCTCAACGGGTTGCGTGTTCTTCTCGTGATGATGATCCGTGGGTTTCTTCGTCTTTTCCTTCTTGTGGCGAGACGCTTCCCACTGGGCCGCTATGTCTTTCATCTTCTGTAGGTCGCGGGCGTCTGCTGTCTGCCTCCTCACCCATTGGGGTTGGGGGGAAATCGGTTTCTGTGGCGTCTCGGCAGTTTGACCCTCCTGCTGGTGACGGTCTCTGGGCTTTTCCGTCTTCTCGTGGCGGTTCGGTTGCTCCCGGGTCTGGGTGGTTTGCATCTTCTGCAGGTCGAGCGGGTTGGCCGTCTCCCTTCTTAATCGGAGGACGGGGGCGGCCGGGTCCTTCCGGGTCTCGACGGCCTGCATCTTCTTCTCGTGGGACTGGGCGGGTTGCGTCTTCTTCTCGTTGCGGGCCGCTTCATGACGAGTTACGGTGGCTTGCATCTTCTCCAGGTCGCGATAGTCTGCTGTAGGCCTCCTTAGCTGGAGTAGGGCGACGACCGGGTCGTGCTCGGTGTCGGCGGGCTGTTTCTTCGTCTCGGGCTGGGCTCTAGGCTTCTCGGTCGTCTTCTCGCGGCGGACCGGTTCCTGCCGGGTCTCGATGGTCTGCGTCTTCGTCTCATGGTGGCCTCGGAGCTTGAGAGTGGGAGCCATTTTGATTGATTGGTTTTTTTTTCTGGTTTCTGTTAGTTCTACTAGTGTTTTAGGTGATAATTTGATACTCTGGTGGTTGTGATGATGGTTTGAATATTTGAATATTTGATGGTGATGGTTGTGTGATGTTTGAGAATGATGATGCTGATGAATGTCCTTAGGAGACGAAATCGATGAGATTATGTATTCTCAAGGCCACTGTCAACGCTTGAATATCGTAGTTGAACAATGCTTTGTGGGCTGTGTAGTGCAATGTTTGAAGGTGACACGGATATCTGTCGAATGTGTCGGAACAAAGCGATGAGGGTGGAACAAGACTCTGGAAGATGCTTTGAGGGGCACGCCGATTGTGCTCTCTTTTTAGCTGTGGGCTTCCCTTGTTGTCTAGAAAGTCTTGGAGATAAGAAAAGAAGGAGAGAATAGTAAGCGAGAGCATTCAGCATGGGCAAAGATTCAGGTTCGCGAGCTGAAGAATATCTATGCTTGGGGAACAAGGGGCTAGGAGAAACCGCAGCCCACGACAATACTCGTCCGCACACAGCAGTAATCTTCTTGGGCTGGAGTGCGGCTGCAGACCAAATCATCTCATTCACACTGGAAGGCAAAGTAAGGACATTATGTTGGCTGTTGGAAGCCAGCCAAGTGCATCGAGCATGTCACCGCTCACGGAAGTGGTGTCTTTGGACAAGTGGGAATGTGCATGTGAACAAAGGTGCTGTTTTCAAGCCAACCCGACCTTTCAACCAGCGGGAACTGGCCAACAAGGAAGGTACCTATCAGAAAGAGTATGCTGTCGTAGAACCACATCTGGAAGTTAAAGGAACAAATGGATTGTTTGGTTGAATGAAGCATTGTTTTATTCATTCGTGTTACAGGCTGCGCCTGATCGGAGTATCGGCTAACGCCGATACCGACTTGTGGAGTCGAGGACCGACTAGTGGGGAACTCACGTTCCTATTTCTTACGCCTGCAACGCAGAACCCAATGTCTGTCTTTCTTCCTTTCTTTTCCAAGTCAGAACATAGACAGCAATTGACCATTGTTCCTCGTGTGACACGTGTGACACGACCCTTTGGCCCTTCACAATTCGAGGCAGGTTGCAAGAGTAGAGGCAAGCTTCCCAGAGTATTGTCTCGAGTAAGACGGGGGAATTGACCCTGGACTAAGTAACATCCAAGCTTGATGAGATGTTCGTCGTCCAATGTGGTCCCGCCAGTTCGTATGAAATCAACTAAGTAGGCGGTTATGTCCGAGAGCCTAATCCCACAGATGACTTACACTAGCGACATCGACATCGACATACGCCTTCAACAATGTCAGCAAACTCGCGCCGCAACGAGACCGAACTCCCCACATTGCAAGACGTCCCGAAGTCAATAGCGGCTACTCTCGTCTTGCCTCGGCTTTCAGACGCCCAACGCGCCCCGCCTCGTCGTCTCCCACCATCCCAACGGTGCGGTTCCAGCGTGGAGATTCCGCAACACGCCCCTCTAAAAACTCTTCTCTCAGTGGGGCAACGATACTCAGGATGCAATTCCAACCGTCCTGTGCATCAGCAGGCAAGATGGCCGAGCGGTCTAAGGCGCTAGCTTCAGGTTCTTCAGAACTTGCTAGTCAAGTAATTGGCGTGGGTTCGAATCCCACTCTTGTCATGATATTTTGCTCCTGAACGCATTTGTCTTTTTGGTAGTCCGTTTCCTGCTTAATGTTGTGTCTGGGCGCGGCGTGCCTGGGAGCCGCTGTCACAGCATTGCGAAGCCGGAATGGCGTCGCTGGTCCGTGCTCTCCGGTCGACAACACCTCAAGAAGGAAGGAAGGGGAAGGAAAGAGGGATTTGGCAAAAAGTCAAGCCAAAAAAATTTCTGGCTTCGTTTAGCGTGGCAAAACCTCAAGAGGCAGGAGCTTGGCCAAATATGCTGAAAAGTCTTGGAGTCATTGGTGGATGGATCCCGGAGAGACGCGCTTTACCAAAAGAGCATCGTCGACTCTCTTGAGCGGCCTCTCAGAGTGCGGGGACGGCAGCGCAGCGTTCCTGGGGTCTTGGAAAATAAACATCGATCGGACCATGGTCCGGAACTGTATTCTGGGGTTGTCCTCTGCTGTACAGCTTTCGACTTTCTCGGCCATCCCACCACGTGGGAGCAAGAATGCAGCTGCTGTTAGTCTCATGGACTTGACCGAATGTGGCGAGATGTCTTGAGAGACGTAAACAAACACGAGAGCCGGATTTCCTCATGCAATCGTTTGGAATCTCGCTTGATTGCTGCGGGCAACCTGGAATTCCAGCTCCGGTTTGAACCTGAGTCAATGGGATGGGTTATATGGATACATCAACCGGAGGGCCCTGCGATCTAGATTCTGCTCCTTTTCCTCCTTCTCGCGATAGCCTCACCTGTGGGAGTTGGGGGCCGAATTATTTCTACGCAGAAAATAATAATTCCACACAGATTTTGCTGTGCAGCCTGCCTCCTGCCTCTGACAGAGATGAGGACCGCATGAGGCAGACCATTCTGGTCATGGAGTGATCTTGCCTGGTCGCTCCTTCCTCTACACCCTCCTACTGCTCCTTCCTTGACAGCCCATTTTATTTGTATTTTGCTTCCCAGTGTCTTTGCCTCCTCTCTCTCTCCCAACTTCCTTTTACAACCTCACCCACATTCTTTTTGCTTTTCTCACCACCAGAATTCTTTGCTTTCACAATCTCATTGCTCATTGCGAACGACGCGCACAAACATAATTTTCACCTCATCCTTACAAAGCATCGTCACGATGTCGCTGCTGCCTCAAACATCTTTTAGCACAGCGACCACTGCTGTTGCCAGCCACCGCCTCGCCTACCCCTCTGCTAAGGAGCTCGCGAGCTTCAAGCTTCCCCTCAAGCACAAGGCCGACGATACCAACAGTGACAGTGTGTACGATGAGTCTAGCGAGGAGCACAAGCCTGTCGAGCACCCTGTCACCCCCACGCCCCCCTCTCCTGTTTCCACAGAGTCTTCGGATCACCAAATTTCTGACGACACTCCCTCCACTGTCCATGGAAAGTCCATGATCTCACCCAGAAACACTCTCAGTGAGAAGAAGGCCTCGGGCAACATCCGTGCGACCCCTCGCTGGCCCTTCCAGGATGCCACCCCGCGCGGTGGTACAGGCATGGTTCCCATCACTCGATGCCTCACCGACTCTTCCAGCAACCTCAACTCGGGCAGACGCAGCCCCCCGGGCGAGGTCAGTGTCTCCGAGTCTCTGGATGAGTTCCAGCTCAGACACCCTCACGCGCGTCTTCTCGCTCTCCACCCCGCCTCTCCCAACTACACCAGCTCGGTTCAGAACCTTGCCAACCTCCCGGAGCTGGTCGAGGTGCCTTTCCGCCAGGCGGAGTCTGTCAAGCCCATCCCCATGTCCAGCAGCGAGCGCCTCTTGAACATCCTCCACAACCGCCGCCTGAGCCGAAACATCCTCAGAGCCCGCTTCCGCCGCCACGAGCAGCGCAAGAGCGGCGTTAAGCCCGCGACATTTTGGTTCCAGCGCATCAGCACTCAGCAGGACATGTTTAAGGGATGCCAAGGCGTTGCCCTTTTCCTAGCCATCAACATGACCATGTCCACCTCGATCTTGGTCACTCTCGGCGTCACTGGCCACGCCGCGCCGTCTGCGCTCATCGTCTGGACCATCGTCAGCATCACGACGTTCCTCTTCTCCATGACCATCGTCGGACTCATGGTTCGATTCCGTCACGCCGTCAAGATGGACGAGGAGAACAGAGGCCGCTCCAAAGAGCCAAAGATGTGCTGGGACAGCGAGAAGCGAATTGCGGCCAGTCCCCACGAGGTGGCCCACCGCCGCAGACTCGGCGCCTACGACGAGGAGGTAGAGCTCGAGAGCCCGTCGCAGCGGGTGGTCGACGTCAGCGACGCTCCCGAGATGGTGCAGATCGGAAACTCGTACAAGTTCGAGACCCACCCGCAGCAGTCGATGGGCGTCATCACCGCTCCCGAGACGGAGGATGGAAACGAGGCTCCGGTCGGAACGGCCCTCGGCGATCCCACGGCCGCCCGCAACCCCAGCAACGCCGCCCCACGGGCCGCCAACATTCCCCGAGCCGACACTGACGAGCAGATCGAGATCTACTGGACTGACGTCTCCGTCGTCCCGTCCTCCAACTCCGCCGCCAGCTCCATCACCGCCGTCATCGCCTCGGCGCCCGCGGTCCCGACCACCAACCCCGCCTCGCGCGACTAGGAGCAGCCCGAGGCCGGAGAGAACAGCATTATTACCGAGTTCGACTCTGTTGATATCATGAGCGGAAGAGTCCCTGTCGGCATGCTGGCTGCGTGATTTGGAGAACGAGTTTCTGAAGAGGGTACTACTACTTGGCTTTTTGAACGGATTATTGGCATTTGGTTGCGTTACTGGACAGGAGAGGCAAACGCGTTATTGGCCGGCATGATACCCCAGTAGATGGAGAGGCGTACTGGGTTGGATTCGGGCCTTTTGTATGTTTGAGTAATTCTGCGCATTGGTTGTGCGGGAAGTTTTGGCCACGCTGGCCCATGGAGAACGCCGTCTGATCGTTCATTGCGCGAAGGGCATTTGGGCCCATGGGAATGGCGGTCTTCTGCGAGGAAGGCACAATTTGGCTGTCGTTGGCTCATCGAAGGGCCATCTCAAGGGAAGACAAACACCGTCTCACACACGTAATTAGCTTAGGTAGTCAAGAAGTTCCCGATTGGGCTTTCTCGCAGCCATGTATGTGCTTGCTCTCTCTCGCCTCGTCTTTCAGTCCCATTGTTTCGTGGCGGTATCGTGCGGCAAAAAAAAAAGCAAAAGAAAAAAAGTAATCGAGCTGGAGGGACTCGAACCCTCGACCTCTCTGCCGGGATATTGATACTATAATGATACTTGTAGGAATACAACCGACAGAGCAGTCTGACCACTGAGCCACAGCCCCTTGAATTATGTGTTTAGTAGTAAGGGGAGGATGGATTACAATGATAAAGAAAAGGGTGCAAGATGAGAAAGGGTGTTGGTGTCTGCGTAGAGTGTTGACCTCGTGGCGGTGGGTTCGGGTCATGTGAAGCTCTCGTGGCTGCGTTGGATGTTGAGGGGATCGAGTACTTCCGCTTGACGGGCATTGTAAGCACCTAAGGCCGACGTACCTGGTATAGATAGACTCATCGAACCGGTAACAGTGAAGAATAATCCTTGCCAAGTTCGAAGTTGACCGACTCAAATCTCCTTGGTTTTTGAGGCTAAGAACCGTTGGAACAAGCGACGTCTAGCGTCCGATGGAAGTGTTGCTCGGCCGGGAAGTGGTCTTCAGCAGCGCCTCGGGAGGATGCCCGCTGCCGCTAAAACCAGATCTTTGATCACAAGCCTCGGTAGGTCGGCGTCCAGAGCTCTTCATCATTTCTCTGAGCACAGCTTTCACAGCATGGGCCATGGGCAGAGCGAAAAGAATTTGAATAATTTCTTCTTTCCCCACGAAGTCATTTCCAAGGAACTACGCTCATACAAGAAACCTGCTCTTGCCTGCTTCTGGCTTGCGAATAAGGCCTACTACGTCGCACGCGAGATCCAGATAAAAGGTTGCTCATCGACAAATCACAAAAAGCAACCCGATTGGCGTCGCTCACATGAAATTTCCCTCGAGATAAGAGACGGTGGTACCATAGGTAGGTCCCTAGATAGGTACTTAGGTGATGTTGGGCAAGACGTACGGTTTTAGGTTGTGCATCACGCAGAGTTGCGCCTTCAGCTTGAATCCAGCCAAGTTGAGCCGCATTGACCCGCCGTGTGAGTTCCCTCCCGCAGGAACATGCGCCGGCGCTCGGAGTTGAGTCCTACAGATAGGTATTGACGTCATCTGCAACCCACTGAAGAACAGAGAGATCTTCAACCTCGATTGCCGTAGAGCGAAAGCTGTAGTAGACCAATGAGAACTCTCAATCGAGTCAGTGTGAAGCAGGCAGCGCACTGCAACCATCCAATGTCACAGCAGCAGTCTGTCTCGAACAACAGTTTGAACAGCTGAATGATGTCAGCTGGGACAGGGCGATGCCAAGCATCTCGCTAAACCCTG
Organism: Colletotrichum plurivorum; assembly: GCA_014235945.1. Lineage (NCBI taxonomy): Eukaryota > Fungi > Ascomycota > Sordariomycetes > Glomerellales > Glomerellaceae > Colletotrichum > Colletotrichum plurivorum. The sequence goes on from WIGO01000039.1 coordinate 62,242, forward strand.
CGGCTGCAGCTGGGGGCCGCGCCAAGGGCGCCAAGGCGCCAACAGGCCGAACACCCGCTTACGTAAAAGCAGAAACAACGTTTTTGAGGCTTCAACCTTGGCGTTTTAGTGGACAAGAGCTCCTCCCACCCCTGCACATCTCCACTGTACCTATCCTCCGAGAGAAAACACAGCCGCGCGCCGACACCGAAAAACACGGCCTTTTGAGGCCATCTCCCGGAGGACGGCACGGCAGCCAGCATGATCTCGCATCCCGGCTTCGCGAGATCTCGTGACCGGGTCTACATTCGAAGAGGCGAAAGGCGAGACCGAACGGACTTGGCCGAGGCAAGGAAGGAGGGCCACGTGCCACCGCAGTGTCGCAGCGCCGAGATACACCGTTTGCCCACGATGGGGAAAGATACCTACAACCACCAGGACCAGAACCCAGGGCTCCAGTAGCCCCACCGCCGCTTCCCCCAGACCGTAAGGCTTGTGCGGTATCGCAGATAATCGGACCAGTCATATGTTGATGGCGTGCCGAGAGGCGCCCTGGGGGCCTGGGAACGTCTTCTCGGCACCGCTGTGAGATTCGCCAAGGTTGCCATGACGCGGCCTACGACATCCGTCTTGGTACTTGGGTGTTCTGGTCGGTGGTCCCAACAATGCGGCACTGCGGCTTCCGTCCAGAGCAGAGGGGAGGAAGGAAAGAGAAAAAGACAAAAGAAAGGAAAAGAAAAAAAAAAAAAACATAGAGAGAGAGGGGACCTACAAGGTTGTACGGAAGGTAGCAAGCATTATCAGGTACCTTCCTATCACCTTCCCCCTACGATTCACCTCGGATTTCCACCTGGTGTACTTACCTTACCTCGCCAAGTAGAAACCGTAACAAACACCCCCGCCGTGCCCGCTGGTCTTGGAATTCGGGGAACCGGCTAGCTTTTCACTCTTTTTCTTTCTTGTCGTCAAATCTTGCCTGGTTTGGACCTTCACCGACACACTAATCCCCCCCCCCCACGGCCCCAGGTACGATGTCCGACGAGATCTCTCCTGCACCGCGACGGCAGGACTCGTCTTCCTCTGGCGCTGCTCCTCGCGTCGCTCCTCAACCTCAGCACGAGCAAGAGAAGGAATTGGACCTCCGCGATGATTCTGATATCCCTAATAACAAGTTTGCTTTTACGCCGACCCAGCTGCACAGGCTCATCACCGCCCGCCGCCTCTCTGCTCTGCGAGTCTTTGGCGGTCTCCCAGGACTGGCGACCGGTCTAAGGACAAATCTCGAAGCCGGCCTGAGTGTCGACGAAGCTGCCCTCGATGGCACAATCTCCTTCCAAGAGGCCGTGGCCGCTGGCGAGGCGCACCGCTCCCCCGAGATCACCCCTCTGCCGCCCGCGGCACACGAACACGCCTTCAAGATCGATCTGAAGGAGCTCGGCCAGCACGAGCAGCAGACCTTCACCGACCGCAAGCGCATCTTTGGCGAGAACCGCCTCCCCAAGCGCAAGCAAAAGTCCTTCCTGCGGCTCGCGTGGATCGCCTTCAACGACAAGCTCATGTTCCTCCTCACCCTGTCAGCCACCATCTCGCTGGCCCTGGGCATCTACGAGTCGGTCGACGCCGCCGAGGGCGAGACCAACATCCAATGGGTCGACGGCGTGACAGTCGTCGTCGCCATCGTGGTTATCGTCATCGCCAGCGCGGCCACCGACTGGCAGAAGAACCACAAGTTTGCGAAGCTCAACGAGAGGAAGGAGCAGCGCGACGTCAAGGTCATCCGCTCCGGCAAGACCCAGAACATATCCGTCTATGACGTGCTCGTTGGCGACATCATGCACATCGAGACGGGCGACGTCGTTGCCGTCGACGGTGTCCTGGTGTCGGGCTCCGGCATCCAGGTCGACGAGTCGACCATCTCTGGCGAATCTGACCTGGTGCACAAGAGCGTCCCGAGCGAGAGCGACGTTCGCAACCAAAAGGCTCACCGATCCTCCGCCGCCGACCCCTTCATTCTCAGCGGCACCACCGTCTCCGGCGGTGTCGGCGCGTACCTCGTCACGTCTGTGGGAACCAACTCGACCTACGGCCGCATCCTCATGTCGCTGCGAGAGGACGTGGAGGAAACGCCTCTCCAGCAGAAGTTGGGCAAGCTGGCGAAGCAGCTCATTACCTTTGGTGCCATTGCCGGCATCATCTTCTTCCTGATCCTGTTCATCCGCTTCCTTGTGGGACTGCCGAGCATGAACGCGTCTCCCTCCGAGAAGGCCGAGACCTTCTTCAAGCTGCTCATTCTCGCCGTAACCGTCGTCGTTATTACCGTGCCCGAAGGTCTCGCCCTCGCCGTGACGCTTGCCCTAGCCTTTGCCACCACCAGAATGCTAAGGGACAAGAACCTTGTCCGCCTGATCCGTTCCTGTGAGATCATGGGCAATGCCACGTGTATCTGCTCTGACAAGACGGGCACGCTGACGCAGAACAATATGACCGTCGTCGCCGGCCGCATCGGCACTTCTGAGAGCTTCGGGGACGCCCCCAAGGCCCCGACTCCGGCCGAGGACCTCGACAAGGGCGCCGTTAGCGAGTCCGGCGCGAGCGACAGCCCGAGGGGGCTTCTCGACTCCCTGAACGCAGACGTGAGAGCGCTGATGAAGAACAGTGTTGCCCTGAACTCGACCGCCTTCGAGAGCGACAACCCGAAGGAGCCCGGCTTCGTCGGAACCAGCACCGAGACCGCGCTGTTGAGGTTCGGCCGCGAGTTTCTCGGCATGGGTCCTCTTGCCGAGGAGCGAGACAACAACAAGATCGCCGACATGTTCCCCTTCGACGCGTCGCGCAAGTGGATGGCCGTCATGTACAAGGTCTCCCAGGGAAGGTATCGGCTACTGGTCAAGGGCGCCGCAGAGGTGCTTCTCGACCAGTGCTCTGCCATCATCAACGACCCGAAGACCGGCCTCTCGAGCGAAGCGGTGACGGACGAGGTTCGAGAAGATGTACGATCAACCATCCGAGGCTTCGCAAAGGACATGCTGCGACCGATTGCGATCGCGTACAAGGACGTGGACGTCGCCGACGCATTTGAAGACCCCGAGGACACCGACTCCATCAGGTTCGAGAAGCACTTCAGCGAAATGACCTTTGTCGGCGTCTTCGGCATTCGCGACCCGCTGCGTCCCGAGGTCTTGGAGTCTGTTCGCCAGTGTCAAGAGGCGGGTGTCTTCGTGCGCATGGTCACCGGCGACAACTTCCTGACCGCTAAGGCCATTGCGACCGAGTGCGGGATCTACACCCCCGGCGGCCTGGCGATGGACGGGCCGACCTTCCGGAAGCTGACGCCTGCTCAGCTCGATCTGGTTATTCCTCGTCTCCAGGTGCTCGCAAGATCGAGCCCCGAAGACAAGCTGCTGCTCGTGACCCACCTGAAGGGGATGGGAGAGACTGTCGCTGTTACCGGTGATGGCACGAACGATGCACTGGCACTGAAGGCTGCAGATGTCGGGTTTGCCATGGGAATCCAGGGCACCGAGGTCTCCAAGGAGGCCGCGTCGATCATTTTACTTGATGACAACTTTGCCTCGATCGTCAAGGCATTGATCTGGGGCCGGACAGTCAACACTGCAGTGAAGAAGTTCTTGCAGGTAGGTTACCTCTGCCGAGTTTGACGATTACTACTAACAGGTCTAGTTCCAATTCACCATCAACATCACCGCCGGCACGCTGACCGTCGTCTCGGAGCTCGTCGGCGACGTCATCTTCACCATCGTCCAGCTGCTGTGGATCAACCTCATCATGGACATCTTCGCCTCGCTCGGCCTCGCGACCGACTACCCCTCCCCGGACTTCCTCAAGCGCAGGCCCGAGCACCGCAAGGCACCGATCGTCACCATCACCATGTGGAAGATGATCCTCGGCCAGGCCTTGTATCAGCTCGTCGTCATGTTCACGCTGCACTACGCGGGCCAGTCGATCTTCAAGCCCGAGAACGACCAGGAGCGCGCGAGGCTGCAGACCATGGTCTTCAACATCTACGTCTGGATGCAGTTCTTCAACCAGCACAACTGCCGCCGCGTCGACAACAAGCTCAACATCTGGTACCAGGGCGTGCTTCGCAACCCGTGGTTCATCGGCGTCCAGTGCGCCACCGTCGCGGGCCAGATGGTCATTATCTGGAAGGGCGGCCAGGCGTTCGACACGAAGCCCCTGACGGGGCCGCAGTGGGGCTGGTCGATGCTGTTCGGCATCCTGACCATTCCTCTGGGCGCGCTCATCCGCCAGGTGCCCGACGAGTGGGTGTACGCGTTCTTCCAGGCTCTGAAGAAAGGGTTCCTCGCCGTGGTGCGCTGCTTCGCGAAGCTCCTTCCCTCGCGGTGGCGGAAGAAGGCAGAAGAAGAAGTGGACGACATGGGCGCGGCCGAGAGCTGGGTCCTCCAGACGGGCGCCGCGCTCCTGCGGCCGATGAACTACGAATGGGGCACCAACACCCCGCCCCCCGGGTCCCGGCTCGCGGGGCGCGTGTCCAGCATCCCCGCCGCGCAGCGCGAGGCCCTGGTGCGCGCGGCCAAGGCCGGCACGGGGGACAACGAGATCGACGTGCCGCAGCTCATCGAGAACGCGCGGTACGCCAAGGTGGAGCTGTCGTACGGGCTGGAGGTGCACCCCGGAACGTCGAAGGAGGATCCGATCCTGCTGACGTCTATTGGGGTTGACGGGAAGAAGTGCCCGCCCAGCCAGGACCCGGAGATTTTGCGATACCTGCAGCGGCCGTTGTGAGCGTCGGGTAGTGGGAGGCTAGTTTGATTTTGCGATATGGTTACGACATTGGCGGTACTCTTTGGTAAAGAAACCTACCGTGTAATAATAGCGGGACACGACAGTAATCTCGGGTAGTGCCCACCTGTTGTGATAGCGCTCATGTTAGATACCTTAACGAACATCTCTTTTCAGCGAAACTTCGGCATTTGAGGGTGTTCCATGTGACCTGTTCCCGGTTATTGAAGAGAAGGTAACCCACACCTGTAAGGTAGCGGAGGGACCGGACGTCGTTCCAGGCCCTATACCGATTCGACCGACTTCTGCCGGCCAACGGGGTCCCGGCTATTTTCAGTCTGGCAAATTGCCAAGACCCGCCGGTTGGTCACCCGGGTGAAGTTGGAACCGTTTGAAGGACCTCTTACTCCGCTGCTGGCGCAATTTCCAAGAGGTTCGCGGTCGTTGACAGAGCTGGGTCGAGATGTGCCGAGACGGAGGGGGCGGGATATGGGGAAGGCGGACGCACACCTCGTCCGACGTGAAGGGCCGATTTGCAGATTACGAGGGAAGTTCTGGATCCGTGGAGGAGGGTCTGGAGAGTAAGGTGACGGGTTGTTTGATATGGTTGTACCGTGGTTGTGCTCTGTCTAGGCCTTGGGTGGCGGATAGCTTAGAGGATGCCCAGGGATAGGGATAGGGGTATAAATACCATTCCATTCTCACCCGTTCGCAGGGATTCTGCAGCGATCATCACCCCCCCCCCCCCCATCTTTGGTTCCGACTCAAAAGCCAAGTCCCATCTCAAGATGAAGTCCCTCATCCTCGCCCTGGCCCTCGCGTCCCAGGTCCACGGGCACGCTACGTTTCAACAGCTATGGGTCGATTCCGTAGACATGATAAGTCCCCCTTCCTTACATGCTGATGGTATGTTTGAGTATGTTTGAGTGTTGAGCTGACGCTCTACACGGCTCCCAGTGCGCGAGACTCCCGCAGTCAAACTCCCCCGTGACCAACGTCGCGGGCGCCGACATACGCTGCAACGTCGGCGGCGCGCGGGGCGTGGGCGGGAAGTGTCCTGTGAAAGCGGGCGGTGTCGTTACCGTTGAGATGCACGCTGTACGTCCTCCCTTTCCTCGCCCTTTTCTTCCCATACAAAACTCCTTTTGCCCTTCTCTCCTATCAAAACTGCTAACGCCCCGTGTAAAGCAACCCGGCGACCGCTCCTGCAAAAGCGAAGCCATAGGAGGCTCGCACTACGGCCCCGTGATAGTCTACCTCTCCAAAGTCCCCGACTCCTCCACGGCCGACGGATCCGCCCCCTGGTTCAAGATCTTTGAGAGCGGGTGGTCTGCAAAGGCAGGTGCTGGGTCAGGGGACGATGATAACTGGGGCGTCAAGGACTTGAACGCATGCTGCGGCAAGGTCGACGTGCCGCTGCCTAAAGATCTGGAGAATGGGGATTATCTGCTCCGCGCGGAGGTCGTTGCGTTACACACCGCTGGATCTTCGGGAGGGGCGCAGTTTTATATGACGTGTTTCCAGGTTACCGTCTCCGGAGGCGGAGGGAAGGTGTTTGGGGGGGTGACGTTGCCTGGGGCTTATAAGAGCAGCGATCCGGGGATTTTGGTGAATATCCATGGCAAGTTGAATGGATACGTCATTCCTGGGCCAGCTGTTGTTGCCGGCGGGGTTACGAAGACTCCTGGTGCTGGGGGGTGTACTGGCTGCGCGGCGACTTGCGAGGTTGGGAAGGGGCCTGTTGGGACTGCTGTGCCTGTTCCCGGAGGCGGGAACGGAGGTGGTGGTGGAGGGGGAGGAGGAGGGGGGTGTAGTGTGGCTAAGTATCAGCAGTGTGGCGGGACGGGGTTCACTGGGTGTACGACCTGTGCTGTGAGTATTCTTTTCTCTTTTGGGGGCTTGGCTGAAGTTGAAGATGAATGTTTGACTGACTTGCGTGGTAGGCTGGGTCGACGTGCCAGGCGATTTCGCCGCCTCATTACTACCAATGCGCTTGAGGGGGATGAGATGAGAGATGCTTGGGGAGAGGGTGTTGTTGGTCATGGAGCACTCGGGATGGAGGGATGTGCGGATGAGGGAGATTAATAGAGTTGTTGTGCTTTCAAGGCTCTGACTTGCTTATCATCTGACTTCCGGTGAGCATGTCCCTTGTGTGAGATCTGAGATGCGAGGAAGCGGTGATCAGTTCTAGGCAATCACGCCTGGCTTGGAGACGAGCAGAAGGTTCCAATGAGGCTGGACTTGCTCTTGCGCATGTTCCCAACCCAATAGCTCCCTCCTACTGTCGGTTCCTAGTATTCTGTTATTTCAGTGACTTCGGTCGGTTCCATGAGATGATCCAAATCATGCCGTTTCCTCGCCAACTCGCAAAGGAGTCTAAAACAACCACAAGATTTACAGTTATATATCGGAATCGGAGAATCGATGAGCGTCATAGTGAACGTTCGGATCGGAGAAGGCGTGTGATAATGAACCTGGATGTTTTGGGAGAAGAGAGTTTCCCGACGTTGACGACACTTATATTAAGGGAAAGAGGGATTCATATCGACACGACGCGTAGTAATAGCTGACAGACAGCTCCTCTGGGCCAAGCCTGCGTCACCAGCCAACGGGGGTGCAGCTGGCTTCGTTCTGGCAAACACTGCACTCGACGCAGGCGGTGTACGTCCCGTCCTCATTGGCCAATAGAGACGGCCAGTGGAAGAAGCGTTCCAACACAACTTCAACTTCCCCTCTCGATCATCACGAAGCGGATCTTCCGTCTTACTCCAAACCAATTACTGACCCTTGCATTCGGCATCTGAACAAAGAGAAACACCCTCTGTCGAGCCCGTTTCGACCATGTACAAACGCCGGCAGAAGCTCGACGACATGGCGTGGGATCAGCACGACGCCGAGGTGGAAGAGTCCCGGAAACGAATGGTCGAGACGAGCTTCCGCCTCCAGGTCCGGGCCCTCGTGAGGGACAGGTGCGGCCAATCGACCAAGCTCGTGGGCGTCATCACGGCCGGCTTCAACTTCCTCTACAAGATCCGTTTCCCAGTAGAAGGAGAAATGGAGCCGAGGCCGCCCCTGCTGCTGCGGGCGCCTTGGCCGTCGGCAGTCCGGTTCCCGGGCGAAAAGACCCTCTACGAGGCGGCGACGCTGGAGTACCTGAGACTCAACACCGGCGTCCCCGTTCCGCGGGTCCTTTGCTCCGCCCGCGAGTCTGATGCAGGCCCGATGTTCATCATGCACCTCGTCGACACCCTAGTCACCATGACGGATCTCCTCGAAGAGCAGGGACGCGACCCGGACTTGACTTCGGTCTTGAACCCGGACATCCCGGAGGGCAAGCTTAGGAGTCTATGGGGGAAAATGGCGTCGATCATGCTGGAGCTGGCGAAGCTCAGCTTCCCTCGCATCGGGTCCCTTCTACAGGCGGAGGACGGCTCCATCCAGGTTGCTGGCCGGCCGCTAACGCACAACATGAATGCCATGACCCAGCTCGCCCACATCCCCTCGGCCGTCTTCCCCGCCGAGGGCAAGACCTTCGCAACGGCGGACGAGTGGTACCTGGAGCTGTCCCGAATGCACCTGGCGCAGCTGGTCTTCCAGCACAACGACCTCGTCGCCGGCGAGGACGACTGCCGGAACAAGTACGTCGCCCGCCAGCTCTTCCGCGGCCTCGCCAAGCAGGGCCGTCTTTCGACCTTTGGCTTCTCGCAGGACGACTGGTCCGCCGCCGCGCGTGTCTCAAGCCGCCCCAGGATTCCCGCCCCGGACGGGAAGGGCGGCTTCCGCCTCTGGTGCGACGACTTTAGGCCTACCAACGTTCTCGTACGCGACGGCCCCGACGGGGAGGTCGAGGTGGCGGCCGCGATCGACTGGGATTTTGCGTACGCCGCGCCGGTGCAGTTCGCGCTCGATCCGCCGTGGTGGCTGCTGTTCGAGCAGCCGGAGATGTGGTTGCCGTCGGGCGTCGACGAGTGGAGCAGGGCCTTCGAGGGGCATCTCGAGACGTGGCTGAGGGCCGTGGAGGAGCAGGAGGATGCTGATTCTTCTTCTGCTGCTGGCTTTCTGGGCGGCGTGCCGCTGTCGGCGCACATGAGGGAGAGCTGGGAGACTGGGAGGTTCTGGCTCAACTACGCGGCGCGGAAGAGCTGGGCTTTCGACGCCGTGTTCTGGAACTTTCTCGACGAGCGGTTCTTTGGCGCGAGGGGCGAGGGGGTTCCGGATGAGGAGCTTTGGAAGACGAGGGTGGACCTCTTGGGGCGCGAGGAGCGGGAGGCTATGGAGCCTTTCGTGAGGCGGAAGATGGAAGAGTCGAGGGAGCGTGTTTTGGTGGAGTGGGAGACGGATGAGGCGAGGCGTCGGTTGTCGGAGTTGTTGTTTGAACCTAGTGCGTGATTCGCTTTCCTGTTGCTTTGCATGATGAGTGAGCATCGTGGTGCTTCTAGAGGTATTTCTTACCTGATCACATCAACTTCGTGGAGGTATAAGATGGATGTCAGAACAATCTTGGTCTTTATCTAGGTGCCTAGTTTAGACTGTCCGTTTACAAACCAGGAGATCTGGAAAACACGTAAGGATGAAATGGCGTTTTCGCGATAGTCAGTCGCCATGCTGACCCTTTCACTCTCGCAGCTATGCGCGACAGGAAAGCAGAGACAGCACATCGGACAACACGCGGCGCTGGCAGAGCATTGATATAGAGCTGCAGGCAGTCCACCGGCGGAACCTAGATACGCGGCATGATTCCATATCGTCAAAGTGAGCAACATTTGCGCCACATCGATGTGATTGCACGTGAAAGACGTCGTGTCAATCCAGCTGTGTGCTGAGACAGTCACCAGCTGTTCAACACGAACGAATCACGAGACAAAATCCAGGAGACGACAGACTTGATAGACGGCGCCAGCCCGGGACACCATTCACCCGGCATTGAGAGGCACCCATATGCAACATGGATTTATGGACCGTTCGAAGAGAAGCATTCGATGGAGGAGGCGCCACCGACCGTCAAGCACATGTCAGTATGTTGGCATCGCAAACTTGACGATAAGTCTAGATCGCGATATTGGACCGCGCCTCACCTGTGCTACAGCGCCAATGTCCGAGGATGAGACGGTCTGAACTCTCCTGCAGTGCAAAGGTACTTCGGTATCACACAAATCCGTTCTTCTCATGCCCGGCTTGAACCCCGAGAGGGTGCGGGGTTCGTTCCCATTGAGTCGCTCGCCTTCCATGGCGTGCTCCACCGGCCACCAACAACAAATCGTGACATGTTATAGCCGGGCCTCCTTCTGTTCCCCAAGTGATTCCAACACGGCAAGTGATCCATAAAAAGATATCCAGTTTTCTCCTCGTGAACTCCGTGCTCCTTGTTTTCATGCGGCTCCTCTCATTGGAGGTAAGCAGGTATCGTGAGAGTGCGGTTGGCTCATACCCCGCACAATCCCCATCACTGATTCACTCAACTCACCCGCAGTCCACTCATTCACCTCCCGCGTCCCCATAGTGGGTGAATGTGATGTGACGTTGAAGGCCCGCCCCTTTAAAAAGGAGCTCCGTGTTGCGGGCATCGTCACACCCGAGGTCCGGTCCCGTCTACAGCCCTCGTCAGATTCTCGAACGATCGATTTTTATGTGAGGGGGGAAGAAGCAGAACTCAACTCACTCACTCCTGACTCACTGGTCACACATACACTCAGCAATAAGAGTAACAACACCACGAAACCCGTCCATGATGAGCTCCGAAGCCGTCCACCCCGCCGCCGGCGAGGACCAAGGGCCCCACGAGCCCAGATACGTCGAGTTTCCCGTCGCGCCCGACGACGCCAAGTGGGAGGACGGGACGCCCGTCCTCAACAAGCATTCCACCTTCCTCACGAGGGAACATGACTTCCCCGGCGCCAAGGTGAGTGACCCGCGATCTCGCCAGAGTATGCCGGACGATGAATGACACCTCCGAACAGGCCATGCTCTACGCCGCCGGCGTGCCCAACGAGGAGGTGATGCAGCGCAGTCCCCAGGTCGGCGTCGCGTCAGTGTGGTGGGAGGGCAACCCCTGCAAGTGAGTCGATCTACACCCGCGTCGCATTCGGTAGGCTGACTTGGCGATCTAGCATGCATCGTGAGTAGATCTGCGGCTCTGGTGGAGGGGAAAGCTGGAGATATACCGAGATTAGGGCTGACACTGCTTATCCAGTGCTCGATCTGGGAAAGACCGTCAAGGAGGCAGTCCAGAAGAAGGGGTTCCTGGCGTGGCAGTACAGCACGCTCGGCGTCTCGGACGGCATTGCGCAGGGCAATGAAGGTGAGCCTCACTCAATATCAATCGTTTGCAATCCTCGCTCACCCACCCCAGGCATGCGCTTCTCCCTGCAGTCCCGCGAGCTCATCGCCGACAACATCGAGACGATAACCTGCGCCCAGGCCCACGACGCCACCGTCGCCATCCCCGGCTGCGACAAGAACATGCCGGGCTGCGTCATGGCCGTCGCCAGGCACAACCGCCCCTCCGTCATCGTCTACGGCGGCACCGTCCAAGGCGGCTACTGCGAGGTCCTCAAGAAGCCCATCGACATCGTCACCTGCTACGAGGCCCAGGGCGCCTACCTCTTCGGCACCCTCGGCTCCTGGTCCGACGACAAGTCCGTCACGCCCGAGGAGATCCTGTCCAGCATCGAGAAGGGCGCCGTGCCGGGGCCGGGAGCCTGTGGCGGCATGTACACCGCCAACTCGCTCGCCACCATCATCGAGACGCTGGGCCTGTCCGTCCCCGGCTCGTCCAGCACGCCCGCCGCGTCGCCGACGAAGATGCGTGAGGCCGAGAGGGTCGCGGACGCCATTGAGACGTGTCTGCGCCGCAACATCCGTCCCCGCGACATCCTCACCAAGGAATCCTTTGAGAACGCGCTCGTCATTACCATGGCGCTCGGCGGCTCGACGAACTCCGTCCTGCACACGCTGGCCATGGCCAAGGCCGCGCAGGTGCCGCTCGACCTCGAGGACTTCCAGCGCGTGTCCCGCAAGACGCCGTTCATCGCGAACCTGAAGCCCAGCGGCAAGTACGTCATTGAGGACCTCTTCCACATCGGTGGCGTTCCCTCCGTCATCAAGCTGCTCATCGCCGGGGGTCTGCTGAACGGCAAGACGCTCACCGTCACGGGCAAGACCCTCGAGGAGAACGTGGCTGATTGGCCATCACTGCCTCCCGCCCAGGACATCATCCGGCCCCTTTCGAACCCCGTCAAGTCGGCAGGCCACCTGATCGTGTTGCGGGGCAACATCGCGCCCGGAGGCGCGGTGGCCAAGATCACTGGAAAAGAAGGCCTGCGGTTCAAGGGCGAGGCACGCGTGTTTGAGAAGGAGTCGGAGCTGGTCACCGTCCTCAACGCCGGCGCGATCCCGAGGGATAGGAACATCGTGATCGTCGTCCGGTACGAGGGCCCCAAGGGCGGGCCGGGCATGCCGGAGCAGCTGCGGGCATCGGCGACGCTCATGGGCGCTAACCTGCGGAACGTGGCGCTCATCACGGACGGACGGTACTCGGGTGCTAGTCACGGCTTCATCGTCGGGCATATTGTGCCCGAGGCGGCTGTTGGCGGGCCGATTGCTGTCATCAAGGACGGGGATGTTATTACCATTGACGCAGAGACAAGCACCATCTCGATGGATGTGAGTGATGAGGAAATCAAGGATAGGTTGAGTAAGTGGAAGGCTCCTAAGCCCAGTGTTACGAGGGGCACGCTGGCCAAGTACGCGCACCTGGTCGCCAGCGCTTCGGATGGTGCGGTGACAGATTTGTTTTAATAGGCTGCGGTGGACCTCTATTTAGTGAAGGCAGGTTTTTACATCAGTAATCACGGTCGAAGAAGGCGGCCGACTTAGTATCCAGTTGCCGCATAATCAAAATTCTGTCTTTGTTATAAAGCCAACCTCTTTTCTTGACTGGCCATGTGGATGTGGTGAACAGTAGCAGCTATTCGTAGGCAGATTATAGGGGATCTGCGTCGTCGGACAACATGCTCGGCCCCAGCGATCTCGAGCCTTCCTTATGACCCGCACCAGGCGGGTGACAAAAAAACACGCACACCTAGAGCCTGATTTTAGCTAGTAATAATACCTTGTCTTAAGCTAGGTTTTGGTAGTGAGGAAAGTAGACTTGCTAAGAAAATAGTATGGCGATCTGGGTGTGCGTCTTATTCTGTCACCCGCCTGCCGCGCACAGCGGTTACAGTATGCGGGCATACGAACTCGACGATGCAAGCTTCCGTTCATGCACGCCGCAGTAGAACCACCATGTCCCAAACCAGCTCTTTGATCAATTGTCAGTCTTGCTTTCCTCAAGGAACTTGTCAAACGCTTCCGTGCTACGTCGGTAGCTATCGGGTCGTCTCCGCTTAGCCTGTCCGACAGTCTCAGGCGCGCAGCCTCCCGCGGGAGGCAGACTTCTATTGTGTCCTGGCTTTACGGTACCTAGTACCTACTACTGCCTTTTCCGGAGTTTACGTAGGACCCAAGCTAGTTGAAGTCGGACGATCACTGTGTGCGACGGAAGGAGAGAGTTTCGATTTGAGTAGTCTTCTCGACCCATCAAGCCATACCATAGACTCAAACGGCCGTGTGCGTGGTGATACTGCGTTCTGCAACCTGCATCTGCGGCATTATGGTCATAACTGTCGGAAACCTGGCGACTAAGTCATTATGCGCAACAAGACAGCCCTTCCTTGTAGTTCTAGTACATCAGTGCCTAGCGGAGACACTTAAGTACCTACCCGCCACCGCTAACGTACGGCCCCAACACAAGTTTTACAACCTCAACGTCTGCCTTATTCGAATCTCCGTTCACCATGCCCGATTCTTCCCCTCAACGACGCGCCATTCTGGCAACTTCATCAGACTTTCTACCAACCGAAGCGATCGTTGAGCAGACGACCTACCCTAGGATTTACACCAGTTCACAGAGCCGAGAGGATGACAGTCTCATCCCAGGGCAGGAACATACCCTCAAAAAAGATGGAGGTTACTCGAGCGTCCCGATGGATCATGCCCGTCTTTCCTCAGTGTCTGTTGGTAATGCCCTGAGTGACGATGTCAGCATCGCCGGCGAAACAATGGTCGACCAACCATACCAGCCCTTAAGTAGGCTGCACACCTTGCGACAATGGATGTTCGAGACCCTGGCTCTTCTGGTCTCGGTCACTTCTTTCGTTGCCATCCTGGCCATCCTGAAGAAGTTCAACCGGAAACCGCCGCCAGAGTCTGGGTACCTTAACATCAACACAGTTGTCGCCATCTTCTCCACCATTCTGCGAGTAACACTGGCATACGTAGTGGCTGAAGGTACTTTTGCAATCATTCCGAACGCCTCCCATTGATAAGTTTCTAACTCAACGTAGTGATCGGCCAGTCAAAGTGGCTTTGGATGAGAACACCCCGCCCCATCCGGCATATTCAGCGGTTTCACGACGCGAGTACGGGTGCATGGGGCTCTTTGAAGTTTCTGCACACTACATGGAAACCGTCGGTAAAGCCTATCCCTCGTATCATCAGAAATACTGACATTCGACATAGAATGCTGACGATAGTTGGCGCCTTGATCGTCATTGCTTCCAACGCGATCGGTCCATTTTCGCAACTGGCTGTCACAACTGATTCCTGTACTGAAGTCGGCCGGGAAGATTCAGCACAACTATCAACTATTCAAGAGTTCCATGAACTTTTGGACCCCCTTATGAGTGCGCTTGCCGTCAATGGTTTGTTGTACGGAGGGGCTGGCAGCTCTCCAGCAACACCAGGTCTCTTCAAGTGCAAGTCCCTGAATTGCACATTCGGGCCTTCTTACCCGGCTATCACACACACGTCCGTGGGTTTCTGCAACTCTTGTATCGACGTCAACCACAGTCTCAAGCCGTTCGACCGAGGAGCAAACGGTATCGATTATCAGTTCGCCGAAGATACAAAGTTCAGACTCACCTCTCCGATAAAGGAGGAGTCATGTGTGTTCAACATGAGCCTTGACACTACACCCTTCCGACAGCAGTCGGATGGCGACAGGGGAGAATACGGCAAAAATGCGACAGTTTCTGTTATCATGTTTACGACTGCTGGGTGGCCATCGTCGGCGGAGACATGCGACGTTAGCACAGTGGCTGCGAACTGCACTATGTATCCTTGCCTTCGCCATTATCACTCAAATGTCACCAACGGCTTATTTCAAGAGAAGGTGATCTCCCAAACTCCACTGGAGTATATAACATCGGACGTTTAAGAAAACGACGAGTTTTGGGCCTCCCAAATCAACTTGGCCGTCATCGAGCCCTGCCGCCTCGGAAACGATTCGTACCACATTTCGAATATCAGCAGCGCATGCTCAGATCAGAATCTCAAGTGCCGGCGTTGGAGGACTGATTCGAATGGCATTGTTGAAGTTCCAACCGAATGCGTAGGAGCGATTTCCATCTCTTCGTACATGAACTTCCAGAGGTTTCTGAGGGAAATCGTAGCTGGCGCTTGCAAAGACCGAGGCAGAGGCGCAACTCTGGGTGGTAAGAAAATGCGAAAGGAGGCACTCTGCGATAAATGGTGGTTGGATACGATGTATGACGAAGGACACTCGACGTTTGAAGCCATCTCCAACGCGTTTGATGGTATGGTCATGGCAATTTCGAACCGCATGCGCGTTATGGAGTCCAGACTTGTGTCCGGGCAGGAATCTCGGACATACGTATGCCTCAAGGCTGAATGGGCCTGGCTGGTATATCCGGGAAGCTTGCTTATTCTCACAACTTACCTGCTCATGGTGGCATTGGTGCAGAGCTACCAACACAGAGACAAACAGCCTGTGTGGAAAACAGCAATACTGCCTCTGCTACTCTACGATGTCAGGAGGGAAAGGTCAGACGGAAAAGACTCCACCTCGGCGATACCCCTTTTGCAACTGGCTGAACTTGAATCGGTTGCGGATAAGACAGTAGCTCGCTTCAGCAGCCACGACGGCGCTCCAGGCTTCATCGCCGAGAGTTACGAGTCAGACACAGAGAAATCAAATTAGTGATTAAGTTGTGGTGTGGGGGGGGGCTAGGTTTTATGCCAGCTGTTTCAGAACCGATGTTCCTAGACTTACTTTTCGTCGCTATATTTTACGGGAAATTGCCATCTCTCTTCGTTGGATAGAATACGAATAGACTTGAATTCAGATGAGATCTAAGAAAAGACTTCCAGATAAGGTTGAGTAGGTTCCCGAAGAGCCCGAGATTTCGCCATCTCATGTGCGTCGGATGAATGCTGCACAACATCTGCCTCGGCGGCTTGTCTCCCTACTAGAAAGAGTTACTCACGTGCACTGACACCTTATGGCATTACGTTTACAGCGCAATATGATTCGTTTCCATGGGCAATCCTTGCCGTTTGTAAAGAGTCAATAGCGCTTGGGCCCGTACAGAGCGCGTAGAGCTCCCCGTAGCGAGCCTTTAGGGAGTCTGTAAACGCCTATAGAGCGCCCGTAGAGCCGTATTCGGATATGTCGGCCGTCGGAACATGTGTGGGCCACCCGGCCGGCGTGGCGGAGATGTTAGCTTCGATCGCCGGAACATCTGTGGAGGCACCAAGTTCCGAGTTCCTTTGACTACTCTAGCGGTGATTTCTGCACATCTCTCATATACCCCAACCGGCCGTCAGGTCTCCCTTCAGTTCCCTCGTCTGCCGCGTAGGCCGGGCTTCTCGAGAACTTCCGACAGCGCGAAACCCCGATGAGCGCCAAGCAGCTCTCTGGAGAACGGTCCCGATGGGCCTGCACCCAGTGCAGGCAGCGAAAGGTGTTGTTCCGCTCCAGTCTTGGACTATCTTTTTTTCAATTGAAATAAGCAGCTGACTGGATGGGTCCCAGGTGAAATGCGATTCGCAGGTTCCTGCGTGCTCGCCCTGCGCGCATAAGGGCCTGAACTGCGAATACTCGCACACGAGACTCCGGGCGCCGACGAAGAGGAAGTACGACACGGCGAACTCTGCTTGTAGACTTTTCTTTGAGCTGATAGAGTATGTTCCAGGTCCCGCCGCGAGATAGTTCGGAATCTGGAGCAAGTGGAACAAGCGGTTCAGGAGCTGGTATCCGCCACGTCGGACGCGTCGCAGGCGGAAGACGTTCGCCAGCTTGCCTTGGCCCATCTTCAGTTTACAGGACTGGACGAGAAGACAAGTGCGGTGGATCCAGATGTTCTCTGGCAGCTATACCTCCAAGACGCGTTCCCCAAGTCTGTTGGACCGCCGGGCCGAGAGCTCACGAAATACAAACCACAAAGTGAGTAGCATTGTGGCTTCAGCCACGAGTTTGGATGACACAACTAGCTCCTCGTAACGCCACAGACTGACCGCAAGGAAAAGGCTGTAGCGCC
The DNA here is from genome assembly GCA_014235945.1 of Colletotrichum plurivorum. NCBI lineage: Eukaryota > Fungi > Ascomycota > Sordariomycetes > Glomerellales > Glomerellaceae > Colletotrichum > Colletotrichum plurivorum. The sequence goes on from WIGO01000039.1 coordinate 79,365, forward strand.
CTGTTCACGATCAACCACATGAGATGCATGGATTACATGGTCGGGAGCCTTGCCTTCAGCACCTTGTGTAGAGAGGTGTTGCCTCGTCACCTCCCTGTGATGATCCTCTCGGGAGGTCCCATGCAACCCCTTCCACCCCATGAAACAGCCGTGAAATGCCTGAGAAGTAGGTGTTTTCTTTTCTTTCGCCTGCAGAAACTGTAGGTGTCTCTCTAACACCTCGGAGCCTTTTTGAGATTCTTCAACGATGACTTCAGGTTCTTCCAGGACCACGAGATCACGACAGTGTTCCAGGAGTATATTGGAGGCGCGTCATGTCCGAGCCAAGCCGCATACGCAGCCATCAACATGGTCTGCGTCTGTTCGACGTGGATCGCCAACGGAGTCCAGCCCGAGATTTCCGAGAGGTTCGTCGAGAACGCCATGCGGGTGTTGCCTGCGACATTGATGGAGGAGCCAAACAGGATTGCCGTCGGCACCCTGCTCTTGATGGTACGCTTCTTACTGTTTGGCCGAGGCATCGGCGGGCACATCCAGATATCGTCAGTATGGGCTAAGTGAGCCTCCAGGTAACCTATCTCGTGTCCACGTCCAGGAGCTCAACTGCGGCGATGGTCTTAGGATCCGCGGCGCAGATGATGCTTCTTTCCGGCTACCACGAAAAGCTGTTTGCTGCTGGCGGTCAGTCCGTAGACGACGTCCAAGAAGCTCGTCTCCTCTACCGCGGCTACTGCCTGGAACAAGACCTGTCCCTACGGCTGGGGAAGCCCTCTCTACTGACAGAAAGTCTAATCACCAGTCTACCCGACACGCTACCGGTCGACAGCCACGGCGTCATCGTGCTCCCAGAGGGCACGTCGATAAACTACCTCCGAGAGCAAGTCGTCCTGGCAAAGACACAGAACAAGGTGTACGAGAAACTCCGCGTCCCGCAGTGCTCCGTCAGGAACGGCCTTGAGTACCTCCAAGACACGTGCGGTCTGCTCGACGAGCTCCGGCGGTGGTCGGAGGCACTGCCGCCGAGTGTCCGGCCCCCGAACGTGCCGGACGGACTCGCCGCCCGGCAGGTCATGCACATCAAGACGCTACACTACACATACTACCAGACCACCATCGCCATCCACTCGGCCATGTTCGCCTTCTCACCGCTCTTCGCCGAGCCGGCCGTCCGCGCGCGGGTGTACACCGCGGTCGGGGGCTGCGCGGCCGCCGCGAGGGAGATGCTCGGCCTGCCGATGCACCTCGACACGAGCCATCCCTTTATGCCGTGAGTCACAGAGTTGTCCCTTTCCTTTGTTCGGATCTGCTGACTGGGTATCCCCCCCGGGGGAAACAGGTATCTGCTACACCGCGTCGGGTGGAACATCGACGGACTTCTTCTCAACATCTGCGTCAACAGACGCACGCCCGAAGCCCGGCAGGACCTCGAGCTGCTCGAGGGCGTGGTCAGTGCCTTTGAAAGGGGCGCTCCGCAACACGACGGGAAGGTGGCCCATAACGTGGTGACCATCATTTACAAGACCGCTTTGGAAGCCTTGACGTACCCGGAAGCTGGAAATCCACCGCCAATCTGAGAACGAAAGGGATTCGAACAGTCAAGATATGTATGTTTATAATGGACGTAGACACGCGTTGCAGTGGTCTTGACGGCGTGGTCGATCTAAGCCTCTGTAGAGGACACCAACTAGTAACAATCAACCACCCTTTCACAACGTTTAGCTGTCTGTTTCTACACGATTCAGGGCAATTCTTGACCCGCCCGGCTGTGTAAGGCCCTCCCTCGGTAAACCCGTGAACCCTGCTCGGGCCTCGGCTCCTTATGGCGTAATGCATTGATTCCCTAAATTTAGCGTCCTCAGTGGATGTTCCATGTTGGCAATAGGGCTGACGGAGGGTCATTGCGGCGAGAAACGCTTCCGGCGAGATATCTGCTCGCCTGATGCCTGTAGTGTTTGTACGATGCCCGTTTACTGTACGTACGATACATCAGGGCAGAGATGACAACATGCGCATGTGTCTCTCTATCTAAGACACCCAGTTACTTACCGAGGCAACGTACGGAAAGCTTTGCAGCTCAAGTATGTTAGTGGTCTGGCGTGGAAAGACACTTACATACTAACAGTGTTAGGGGTAATTGTGTGCACCACCACCACCCCTGTCTATTTACAGGCTGTGTGCTATGCCCGCCGAGTGACTCAGTCGCCGGCACGGTCAGTCACCGCTGATGACGGCGACTTTTGGCGGCGACTTTGCGTATTTCAAGACTTCATAGTAGGAAAGCAACCGTGCCAGTAGGACCTCAGAAGACAATCTCTATGCTCAGATTGTCAATCAATCAACCTGATCTTTGATCTCAACCATCGTTAACTGCCAGAGCTGGCCATCGGCCTGCCAGCATCAATAGCAAAAACCAACGTAAACTCCAAGAGTCCAGCCCCAGATATCGAGCCGTATGGCGCGCCAGACACCACACCTCCTCAACAAGGGTCAACTGCGAAGAGTGCAAGACTGCGCAGACGAAAATGCCAAACTAGCCGACTGCTGGAAGTGCGACGGCGTTGTCATCGTGGCCGTGGAGCCCTCGGGTGCCCACCTCGGCCCCCGATCGGAGACATTTGACTACAAACCAGCCGTTGTGCTGGACATATTGTCGCCGGCCGCGAATCCTCTGCCGGGATCCGAGATCAGCACGCACCATCCGACCCGGCACGTGTGCACGAAGGCCATGATCGTGCTGCCGCCGCCTAACCCCAGGCAGAGTTTCCGGCCGCGGCCGGGAAGTTGGCGATGGGGCTCGCGGGAGGATTTTTCGATGTACATTGGCGGCGCGAAGGATAAATTGCAGGAGATATTTGGGCGGCTGGGAGCCGATTACCCGTCGATGTGCATCGCGAGCCACGACCTGCGAGACTCGCTCAGCGCGCTGAGGAACTTTGGTATCGAGCCGCCCGAGACAGCGATCCTGGTAGACCTCGTCAAGGTGTTGGAGCACCAAAGCCGACACGAGAACCGAGGAATCTCCGAGGAGCTGAGAAAGTATACCGACGACAACATCACCGTCCGCAACGGCCGCTGCGACCGTCGGTCGTGGCCCTTAACAGGCCAAGGCCACTACGGCATGCCGAACGCGGCGCTGCTTGAGGTCCTCGGGCCATCGGCCGGAGGGTGCCGGCGCAACAAGACCGAGAAGGAAGATATAGCGCTAAGGAGGATCGCGAAGAGGGCGGCTCTACTGTAGGCGGCAGCGCCCACTTCACGCACGAGGAGAGGCAGTCTTAAGGCTCGAACGGCCCGTCGGCAACTCCGCGTATCCCGTGGAATCGGGAGCGACCGCCATAAGCGAGATTTGCTTTGCGACCTTGCGCCGCTGGGATCCGGTGGGAGGTGGGAGGGCGCTTAAAGTGCCTGTAGATAAAAGATCTTCCGCGCTCTAGTGCAATACGAGGTAGCAATCGCCAAGGCGACAAGACCCTCTTCCGCGGCAGTAGGATTCCACATCAGGCAGGTTCCAAAGGATCAGGACTTGGCAGGGCAAGGTCTGTCTGCAGCCGTGCGAAGGATATGGGAAGTCGTTCTCGTTCCCCGCGTCCAAGTCGCGTGAGACTTTGGATGAATCCAGCAGGTAGGAATAGTTCATGAGTCGACCCCCCGGACGAGCGACCCCGATGCCGCTTCCTCAGGGCTGCCGTGGGCTCTTGGGATCATGTATGTCACCGATAAACGGAGGCTCCGCAGGTTCGGCACTGTCTCTAACGGGAAGCTGGGTTTAGAATCCTGGATACCATATCCCGGATGCGACGTACGCAATCCAGTTCACCGAGGCAATAATGCAGGATCTCGAGATATAAGAGCCGGCCTTTGACCAGCTGAACGAGAGGAAGATCACCAGCCAGCACCGGTCCTCAGTCCCTTCGTTCTCCTTCCTCAAGCTCCCCTCCCCGGCCTCCAGTCCCCCCTCCGCCATCATGCAGCTCAAGTCCCTCCTGGCCGTCGCCTTCTTGGCGACTTCCGCCGCGGCTGTCCGCACCTGCGGAACCGCCGATCCCACCGAGGTGGAGCTCCAGGCCGCCGAGAACTTCCGCCTGATGGAGGCCAGCTCCCGCCGGACCCATCAAGATCAACGTCTACTGGCACGTCGTCTCCACGTCCCAGTCCACGGCCGGCGGCTACATTGCCCAGGCGACGCTCGACGAGCAGCTCGCCGTCCTCAACGCCGCCTATGCCCCGCACGACATCTCCTTCGTCTCGGCCGGCGCCGACTGGACCACCAACAGCGTCTGGGCCGCCGACCGCTCTATTCCTGCCATGAAGGCCGCGCTCCGCAAGGGCACGTACGCTGACCTTAACGTCTACTTCATCCCTGGCACCCAGTACTTGGGATATGCTACCTTCCCCACCACCGTCACCCCCGGCTCGACCACCTTCAACAATGACGGCGTCGTCGTGCTGTCGAGCAGCGTCCCCGGAGGCAGCCTGGCGGATTACAACCTCGGCCACACCGCCACCCACGAGGTCGGCCACTGGCTCGGACGTAAGTAGTTTCCGATTCATGCCGGCCCCTTTGGCCTGCGTGGTTCGCCCCCGGGAGCATCTACTGACTTTGGATTACAGTGTTCCACACCTTCCAGGGCGGCTGCACCGGCGAGGGTGACTTCGTCGACGACACTCCCGCCGAGGCCACTTGGTCTTACGGCTGCCAGGTTGGCCGCGACACCTGCCCCAACCAGCCCGGTCTCGACTCCGTCACCAACTACATGAACTACTCCGACGAGTAAGCCTCCTTGAGGACACCCTTCAAGCCAACTCCAACTAACATTTTTTTCTCAGCGACTGCTTCGACCACTTCACCTCTGGCCAGGAGGCCCGCGTCTACAGCCAGTGGGATGCCTTCCGTGCCTCGCACCAGTAGATGTCGTCCAAGACGATACCGACAGCTGCGCTTAGGAGCTGATCCAAGTGTACCATGAGTGCCATGGATACTGTAATAGTAATTTTTGGATATACTTGCCAGAAGGAATAGAGCTTGTCTATGAGCAACCTGTCACTTTGAATTAAATACAGGGAGAAACTCAAACACTGCAAATGCGAATGATAAGTGACAATAATAAGTCATGCCTTGACGAACTGGAGACTGCCGGGAGCTGGCAGCTGGCGCCAACTGTGCACGATCTTTCCATGTGTGTCGTCAAGTTTCGAGTCGCGGAGCACACTTCAATTCAACCATCTCTTTCATCACCTCGGAATCTCTCTTCATCATTACCCATGACCAGCCACCGCAGATGAAAGAAATATGCTCTCCTCAATCGATGACACCTCAAAGCTCTTAAGTCTTCTCACTTTCCCCACACCGCCGCGTCAGTTCGGAAGTATCCAAACCGCGCATGCCTCCAACTAAACCCGCGCGACAACGCGTCTCTGATCATGTCCAGCCAACCCCGTCGCTACATGAGCAAACGCCAGAGACCGTGCGACTTCTGCCGGTCCCGAAAAGCAGCTTGCCGGATTGACCTGACTCCGCCTTGCCGGCTCTGCGTTCTCCACGGCCGCGAATGCACATTCGTTGAGGCCGCAGCGCCTCGGAAGCGGACGCTTCCGCTTGACGACACAGCGACATTCGAGGAGATGTTTACACCCGATCCACCATCTCATAGCAGACAGTCGGCAGCACCTTTACCATTACTGTCCCAACCGAGTATCAGCGGGGAGGCGTCCCCCGGAGATGCGGCAATGAACTTCGTCGGGGACTTCAACTTCGAGACGACTCAGTCCGAATTCGAGGCCATGTTCCGTAGCCCGCGACCACCGAGCACGCCCTCAGCCGCCTCGATGCGTACTTTAGCCCCGAGGCCCGCAGGAACAGTGCAAGTCGCTTCTTATCCAACCGGCGCAAACCCGCAAGTGATGGGTCTCAGCGGCGACATGGACCCCCTCCTACTCCAGTACTACCGCTTCGACGAGAACGGCATGTTCGGCTTCAAAGAGCTCGCGATCCACTCGGTGGCACAGAACGCTCCGGTTCCCTGCCATTTTCTCGTCTCTCAGCAGTCCCTTTTCTCACGTAGGAGAGAGGAAGCCGGCCTGGACAAGGGCCCAGAGGCCCGTCTACGGGAGGAGCTTGAGCAGGTCATTTCTGTTGAGGTCGGTAGGCGTCTGATCCGCCTGTTCCAGCAGTTCATCCAGCCCCGGTGGCCGGTCTTCTCTGAGACCGAGTTCCCAGATCCTTCGTCGACGCCGGCGCACCTGCTCGCAGCTGTTTACGCCATATCGTTGCCGTTTGCGGTTCACGATGACAGGTTGAGCGTGGACGTCGCGTACGACAAGCCCTCATACGCGACCCTGTCCAGAATTATCGACACATCGCTTGCGTATGAGGTGCACTCGCCGAGCGTGGCCGTCGTCCAGACACTGTTGTTGCTGGTTCTACGGCCGTCGTCCGATCCGCTCGTCGCGGATGCGTCGTACAGGTCGGACCTGCTGGGCAGACTGGTTGCCTGTGCGACGACTCTGGGTCTTCACCTGAACCCGTCGGCGTGGGGTATGGCAACATGGCAAAACTCCCAGCGAAAGAGACTTTCATTTTTGATATACGCAGTTGACAAGTGGTTGAACTGCAGTCTCGGAAGACCACATTCCATCCACGAAGACAACTGGCTGGTCACGTCGATTGACCGGGTCGACATGGTCGGTCTGAAGGTCGAGGACGAGACTCAGCTCATCAAATTCTCTCTACTTACGCAAACACTCAGTTCAGTGTCATCGAAACTTTAGTAAGTGGGCAAGCATGCGTCTAAGATCTTCCATAGCTGACTTAGGAAGCTCGTTGCGAGCTGTTAACTCACTATCTAGCAACTATGAGAGCACTTTAGAGATCACCACGCAGCTTCTCCAAGAGCTCCAGGGCTTGGGCAATATTGACGAATCTTCGACTATCAATCACCTCTGGGTGTCATACGTGCAGTTGATCATCATGCGAGCTGAACTACGACCGTTGTTGCGGCAGCACTCCATCCAACCTTCTTACGAACCGGACAGCCTGCCCCATCAAGCTTCCAGTTCTCGAGCAAGCATGAGGCAGTGCACAACTGCCCTTTCCGAAGTCATACGCGACCTAAGTCCGGACAAAGATAGCGTGTTCTGGCCTCCCTGGACCCAATTCGTCTTTTCCTCGGTTTGCTTCACGCTCATGACCATGGCGGTGACCTCTTCCGACTATGCAGAAGCATCTTCCTGGATCTCTGACCTCCAATCAACCCGCAGGTGCCTCCGACTGAAAGTGGCCTCCTTCCCCTTCCTCCGGTTGGGCTTGCTTCGCATTGACGCCCTCTTCTGGCGCGGTATATCCAATGTTCTTCACTTACAGCCTCACGTCGCAGAGGCATTCAAAGCTGCAGAGTCGACTTGAACATCACAACACTAAACGGTCGGCCTTGCGTACAGCTGAAGCTCTTGAGAATGGATCTACAACTTTGCCCGAGAGCCTTCCGCGGCGATTCCCCCGAGCACATCGTCTACGGTTGCAATGGCGTCCAGCGCCATGCCGTACCCCGCCTGGAAGCCGGTGCCGCCCGCGCCGTAGTCATGGACCAGGAAGCGTTTCGCGCCATCGACGATGGTCTCGGTCCTCTCGACCCTTGCTCCGCCCTCGCGGGAGGGCCGCAGCCCGGAGAAGCTGGCGAGTACCTCGGCATCACCGCTTCCAAGCTCGGTGCTGAGCGTCGTTGTGCGACTGAGAATAGATTCGGTCTCGTGCGAGAACGTGTCGCTCGTGCTGTCGATAGGTCAGTTACTGCGCCCGCTAGGTCTTCAAGTTCATGGAACACTGACCTGACTCCCTTCTGCATATAGCCACCCAGAATGACGTTTCCGTTCGACCACGGCCTCGGGATAATGTACGTCTCGTAGTCGACGCCGTGCCTCATGATGTTAGTCTGCACATGGGGCGCTTTTGCCAGCACGATCTGGCCTCTTGTCGGGTAGCATTTCGAGTCTTCCACTCCCGCGAGATGTTTTGCAGCATTTCCTGTGCAGTTGAACACGATCTTTGTCGCCGGCTCGTACGCCGCCTGAATGCTTGGGAGTGTCTTCTTGACGAACTGCACCCCGTATTCGCTCTTCAGCAAATTGAACAGATACTCGATGTGCTTAGGCGCGTTAACCGTCACCGTCGTAAAGGAAACGCCGAAGAGAACCCCATCCGGCAATTCGGCGTTCGGAATGGCCTTGAACTGATTTCAGTTAGCCAGACACTGGAGTCAAGAAGCCGCGAACAACTCACGTCCTCCAGATACTCAGACATGGACTTGATCTTGTCCTCCGAAACGGCCTCGTCCCAGTACTCAATCGATGGTGTCCTCTTGACGAAAGATTCCTGGCCGACTGTCGACGCCAGCTGTGTCAGGTGGCTGTATCCGAGGCGGTCCCATCGCAGAGCGTTCTCGTCGCTCCCGGAGATGGCAGAGAAATTTGCGCCGGCCCTGTACCGCACGACACGTCAGACGGATATCGCGAACAGAGGAGGCGGTAAGTGAGAGGGCCTACCATGGCGATGTGTAGTTGACGGAGGTGTCTCCGGGGAAGTGCTCAGCAATGACGGTGGTCTGTCGGCCGAGTCCCCGTCGGGCAAGGACTAGTGCTATGTCTAGCCCGATGACACCAGCACTGAATTTTCATTAGATCAAGGGAGCTAGCTTGTTGGTCAAACCTTTTGACTTACCCGACAATCACAACAGGGTCGTGTGTTCTCTGAGGAGTCATTGTTGCAATTTCCAATCTGAGATGTAACCCAGTCTTTGCCTTGTCCGGATAGCGACAACCAAACAAACCTCTTTGTCTTATATCGACTATCAATGATTCTAATCTCGCAACATCGAACGATGCTCCATGACTTCAATGCATCACATCAATGGACCACGACCCCATCCTCGGCCGCGGCGCTATCACCGATACCGGCGTCCACGACGATTGGCGGCGTTCAAGCCCCCCCGCCCCGCCGCGAGCCCCCCGGGCCCGACCGGCTTCATGGAACCCCTGGAGCTAAACCAGTCAGCGCTCTGATTAGGGCGAAAAGGGCTTAGGCCGGGGGCATTTTGGCCAAATTACGGATACGCCAAAGTCTGGCTTGACACCTTCAAGTTACGTATCTGGTTCATGTTGATGTCGAATCCGCGCCAGAAGGAAGGGGTTCCGACTAATAGAGTCCTGTCACATCACAGGAACTCCGCCGGGGCGAACCGCGTGCTTGGCATGGAATTGCGGAACTCCCCGCGTTTCGTTCCATCGACATCAAACCACGGCGTGTCGCGTATCGTATGCGACGCCTTGTGAGTTTGTGGCTTCTCTGAGTTTTCAACTGCTTGACTCCATGATGTGGTTTTAGACTTGGAAGACGGGTAGACATTTACTTTTATTCAACAAGTAATTCTATAGAAGAGCCGCTTACGCTCCGTAATGAACACTCCTCAGTATCGCAGTTGTGTCCGCGATGAACTCGAAACTCTTGCTCAACCCTCTCTCCGGGTGGTTGTAGTGCGCAAACGCATGCGGCACGCCCGCATACCGCTTCATCGTGACCTGATTTCCAGCCTTCCGCAGCATCTCGCCGTAGAACTCCCCTTCGTCCCGCTCTAAATCGAACTCTGCGGTGACGACGTGCGCAGGCGGCAGGTTCTTCAGGTTGGGCGCCAGGACCGGCGTCAGAATCCAATCTTGAAGGCATCTCTCTTGTTCGTCTAAATGGAGCGATCGTCAGCTGAGCTTTGCCTCGGTTGCGGGAGGACGCGTAAACTCACCATCGTCATCTCCTAGCCAATACTTCAAGAACCACTGCTCCCTCCCTAACGGGCCCCAGGGAAGATCGCTAAACTGGCGCGCGCTTTCGTATGTACAGGTGATGTTGTTGAGCTCCTTGATCTTTCTGCTGCAGTATCTCATATCCGTCGCTGGTACGATCATGAGGTGCAGCTTAATCGGGATGTTTTCATCTCTGGCGAAGTGGGCAAGGACAGCCGACATCTGCCCGCCTGCGGAAAGCCCGCCGAAAGAGACACTCGAGGGGTTGATGTTCAGGCCCTGCGCATTCTTGATAGCCTGCAGTAGAGTTAGCCACGAACGGCGAAAGACGTGGTAGAGGACGCAGATTCTCTGCTTACCCATTTCACAGCGTCCCAGCAGTCGTAGATGGCGGTCGGGAACTTGTGCTCAGGCCCCATGCGGTAGTCGACGTCGATGACCTTGATGTTGGACTGTTTGCAGATGTGCCGGCACCATGCGGCTTCACTTTGCAGCCCACCCAGAACCCATCCACCTAGATCCTTTGCCGTCAGTCTTGAATGACCGAAGTTCCTTTTGCGCGGTTTCAAGTACCTCCGTGAAAGTTCAGATGCACTGGAAACGGACCGGGCCCTTCTGGCGTGTAGACCCTGACGTTGATCTTGCCCGCGGGGTGCGTCACTTGAACTTTGCGGTCTTCGACGTGGAACACTTCTGGACCTGGTTGCGATGCCCGTTGTCAGTCCAGTCCCGCGGCAGTTTTCGGCGAGATGGAAAACATACCTGGACATGTTGGATAAGTGAAGCTGTATTGCCCTGGGCTCTTGCGATACTGCTCGAGGCTGACCTCGTCTGCTCTTACCATGGAGCTGCCGTGTTCGTTCCACAGCCTAACCCACTCAGGGTCGATGCCCTGGTAGTCAGCCGCAGAGATTGCCAGCCGTCCGGGGCTTGGCTTCGGCGTCGAATACTCTCGTGTCTTTCCAGGAACAGTCATTTTTCGGTTTGTGTGTCTGATGTTGGGTGTCAGCTCATCACAAAGAATTGAGCACATGCAAGACCGTCGATGATTAACTACTCCCGCCTTCGGAGCCGACATCGCCGAACGGGAACACACAGAGTTGACAACCAACCCGGTTCCCCATCCCGGCGAAGGCTCTCATTGGCGGCGTCGCGACGGCCGATCTAAGCGGAGACAACGGCAGCGGACCCCGGCTGATGTCGGTGTCGACTCTGATTGGCGGCGTCCAGAGGCCTATCAAGGAAGATAGTGTCGACGGACGCCGCCAATCAGACACCCGGTCGCCTTCCCCGGCGTTATCTCCCGTATCTGCAAGTAGCGGGCAGTCTGGGGACACCCCGCCTTTCCCGCTGCGCCGGATCGAGTCAGCGGACCACTCAGCGGGCCAGAGCTGCGACTTCAGGGGATCGGCGGCCGGTCATCTATATGACTACTCGACATGCCACCTCCGGGGAGACATCGTTCGATTCCTCGAGGAGCTTGCCCCCTGTCGAAGTCTCGTGAGAAGAAGCCATGAACGACACCAAGGACAACATCGCCGGTGCTGAGGAGGCGCAGGTGCGCCCCGAGGCGCCCGTCAAGCCGTCTCCTCAACAGTGGGCAGGCTTGAGAAGAGTCCCGGACAAGTTGCCGACGGTCGCCCTGTTGATCCTGGTTGTGGAGGTAATAGGGTTCCAGAGTTATGTTGACAACTGAGAGGCGGCACTAACACCTGTCGTCTAGCTTGGAGAGCGATTTACGTACTTCGGCCTGAGTGGCCCGATCCAGAACTACATCAAGTCAGTTGCATAGACATCCCCTGGAGTTGATGACAGTTGACTGACTTGAACACGCGCAGCAACCCGTATGACCCCAGCTCCGACCTCCCAGGCGCCCTCGGCCGCGGCCAAGCCGTCGCTACCGCACTGGGCAACTTCTTCAAGTTCTGGGCCTATGCCTCGACGGTCATAGGTGCTGTAGTTGCAGGTTAGGCTTTCCGCAACTGCGACCGTTCTGCCTAGCACGCTGACTGAGACTTCTGCAACTCAGACCAATACCTAGGAAAGTTCAAAGCCATCCTTGCCGCCTGCGCCGTGTACATCGTCGGCTTGATAATATTGGTTGCGACATCGACACCGACGGCAATCACTAGTGGTGCTGGTTTCGGAGGCTTGATCGCCGCGATGGTCACGATTGGTCTTGGAACCGGCGGCATCAAGGTACTAACCCCTCCGCTGAACAACACTACTGTTCCACATACTAACAAGTGCCTTAAGGCCAATGTCACACCCATGTGCGCCGAGCAGTATCGCAACTCCCACCCGGTTGTGCGGACTCTGAAGTCCGGCGAAGAGGTGCTCGTCGACCCGGAGCTAACCGTCCAAAGACTTTTCATGTGGTGAGTCTACACACGCTCAAAGAGGACGATACATTTCTCTGACTTGCAGCTAGGTTCTACTGGGTCGTCAACATCGGCGCCCTGTCGCCCCTGATCACTGTAAACGTCGAGGCTCACCACTCGTTCTGGCTTGCCTACCTGATCCCGCTGATGTAAGTCTTCGGCCACAGCGTCAAGAGTCAAAGTACTAACTCGACCAGCGCCATCATCATCTCCGCCGGAGTGTTCATCTCAGGCCAGAAGAAGTACGTCAAGGTGCCCCCCGAGGGCTCAGCCATCGTCGACGCCCTGCGCGTCACCAACATCGCCATCAAGGAGAAGGGCTTCGCCAACGCCACCCCGTCCGCGCTCCGCGAGTCCGGCCGCGAGGGCAGGTATGCCTTCGCCAGCGAGGCGCGGTACACCAACGAGTACGTCATGGACGTCATGAGGGGACTCAGCAGCTGCAAGGTAGGAGGTTTAGTTCCGCATGCTCAAGACCGAACTGACTTGTGCAACTCCCTAGATGTTCTTGTTCTTCCCCCTCTACTTCATCTGCTGGATTCAGATCTGGAACAACCTCATCTCGCAGGCGGGCGAGATGGCTCTCCACGGCACTCCAAACGACCTCCTCCAGAATTTGGACCCCATCGCCCTGTGCATTTTCATCCCCTTCCTCGACAGTAAGTCCCCAGAAACGCTCTCCGTGGCCCACCCTGTCAGCGAAGACAAACTGACCGATCAACCTCTTAAGTGGTCGTCTACCCCCTCTTCCGCAAGTACCGCATCGACTTCGACCCCGTCACCCGCATCTTCGTCGGCTTCCTCTTCGCCTCCGTTTCCATGGTCTACGCCAGCGTCCTGCAGCACTACATCTACAACTCGCCGCCCAAGAGCATCCACGTCTGGATCCAGGCGCCCGCCTACATCCTCGTGGCGTTCTCTGAGGCGTTCATCATCGTCACTGGGCTCGAGCTAGCCTTCACCCACGCACCGAAGAAGTGGGTTTCCCCCCTTTCCCTTCTAGGGAATGTCCAGTTCTCCCTCGGGGTGAATAGTCATCATTTCTTGAAAAGACCAGTGTTGGCTAACGTTTCTTCTCTTTCTCCAGTCTTCGATCGGTCGTCTCTGCTCTCTTCTGGTTGACCATTGGCGTGGCCGCGGCCATCTGCATCGCTCTCGCCCCGGTGTCGCAGGACCCTTACCTGGTGTGGATGTACGGTTCTCTGGGCATCGTAGGCTTCGTTGCTGGTTGTGCTTTCTATGCCTGCTTCTACCCCAAGAAGACGAAGGTCATCGAGCAGGAGGTCATCATTGAGGGCCAGGCACCAGCATAGCTAAACAGTAACGATTGAAGTTCACGAAACACCGTTGGCCAATCGTTTTAATATAGTTCAAGGCATCGTTACAAGTACAATTTGATAATCCGCAAAGACATCATCTCGCCCTTACAGCCGCCCGCCCTCCCTGTGCGGCGCGTTCCCTCGCATGCACCGTATTGGAGGACGTCCGTCCGTCAGTCCTTCCCCACGTCCATTCTTAAACCCAATCTCGCATCGTACTCGGTGAGCACCCCTGCAGCTAGGAGCGGAACAAGAGCTTCTTCTGGACACGGCTATGGCAGACATCCTGTTCCTCGCCATCGTCGAGGTTTCGACTTTTAGCCCGCAGGTTCACGGGAGACATTGAGTCGCTATCCTGGATGCTGTCTCGAATGGATGGACGGAGGCAAGTCGCGATGTCTGCAAAGGGAATGCGGATCGGGGGAGGGGCACGGCGTGAAGCGGAACAGCAGAAGAAAGAAAAAAGGCCCTCGTTGGTCATGTTTTATGTTACAATTTAATTTAGTATTTACTGAACAAGATGCACTATATGAAACCATGACACCACGGCAATGCAACGATTGACTGTTGGCCATCCTGAGATGGAATGGTGGAATAAATAAACACGGCTCGCCGTCCGGGACAGTTCTCTTTCTTCACGAATAGCTCGTGATTCGGCTGCCGGCCGGCTCGACCACCGTGTCTGCATTGCTGCTCTGCCTCTTGAACGAGGGCGGCACGGGCAGGAAGGCCAGGGACTCGAGATCGGGTACGGGCGGCGCGTCGCTCGCCGGCGGCGGCCACGAGAGCAACGTAGGCGAGAAGACACCGCTGCTCGCGATGCTGCCCTCGCACGCGGAAGAGGAAGATGACGTCGAGCTCCCGGCCGTGCTGGCGAAGCTCTTGCGGTGGTTCATCTCCGGGTCACCCCCGACTGACTGCGAGCCCCGGATCCAGTGCAGCCAGTCCAGGATCGGCGTGTGCAGGCCCTCGGGCATCGTGCTCTCCGGGCTGCCGTTGCTGGCCGAGAGGAAGCCGTTGTTCCGCCCTGAGACGGGCCGCTGCTGCTGCTGCTCCATCGTCCGCCGCGCGACGTCCCGCCTGCCGTGCCAGAGCATGGAAGACACGGTGCTACGGGAAGTGCGGGACATGGCTCTGGACGTGGCCTTGGAATTCCGCCAGCCCGAGAACAGGCTGGGCGAGGAGTCGGAGCGGGTGGACCGCGTCGGCCATCTAAAGATGCGGATTGGGGAGGGTTCCGGGATCGGCGGGACCGGAGGATAGGAGAAGGCGCCGTGTGACTGTGCGTATTGCTGTGCTTGGGCGTAAGTGAATGGCAGTCCCGAATAGGGGTTTGAGCGTTGAGGAGATTCCGATTGGGCTTCCGGCCCGTCGCTGCCCTCCTGGTTGGGCAGGGCGTGTTGGACTGTGAGTTGGTCCTGGCCGCCGACGGCTCGGCTTTCGGTCATCTGGGGGTTGTTGTTATCGAGGGCGTCTCCGAATCGGGATCCGGCGTCGGAGGCGTAGTCGTTCACGGGGCTCTGGGGGGCGAGTGCTTCGTGGTGGTGCCGGTTCGCCTTTCTCCTGCGGCGGTAGCACCAGAAGAGCAGTAGGGATATACCCATGAAGGCGACGATGCCCACTGGCAAACAGTTAGATGAGACAACTCGACAACGGAAGGCGAGACTGAGTCCACACTTACAGACTACTCCAGTAGCAACCAATGGACCCGAATTCGAGGATCCGCTCATCTGGCTCTCGTAGTTGGGCGTTGCTGTCGATGTCTGTGTCGAACTTGGGCTCGCTCCCGGTTTCGTCGTTCCTGCGTTGCTAGCCCCAGCTACACTCGAGCCTTGAGGCAGAACGGATTGCGAGTACGAGGCACGATTCGCCGGTGCTGATGAGGACACAACGCCCGCTGTCGAGCTCGTTACTGCGCCACCTGCGGCCGGTGGAGTGTTGTTCACGACTGGATTAGCCGCGGCTGGTACTGTTGTCGGTTGTTGAGCCGCTGGTTTCGACGTCGTCGGCGGTGGTTGAGCGGCCGGAGGCTGGGTCTGTGGTTGCGACTGCTTCGGCGGTGGCGATAGAGTCGGTGTTGGAGCCGGTTGCTGCGCTTGCTGTTGAGTTGTGGGAGCAGCAGCCGCAGGGGGCGGCGTCGTCGGTGCCGCTGCCGGCTGTGTTGTCACTGGTGGTTGTGTCGGCTCGCTCTTCGCAGGCTCCTGAGTTGTCGCCGCCGGCGGTGACAACACCTCACTGATGACGCTCGCCGGGTTGTTCAGGAAGTCGCTGATGAGGCCGCGGCGGAAGAGCCTGCCCGTCACTCCGTCCCACCTCCCGTGAATCACCTTATCGACCATTTCGCATTATATCCCGGTCCTGCCGTTTGGTTGTGTCTCCTGACTTCTCACAGGCAGGTATCGGTCTATGTGGATGTAGTGTCGTGGACGTATCGCCTCGTGGTGTTTCGTTTCTGGATGCTGTGTTATGACGACGCTCGCTCGGGAACCCAGATGCGTCTCTCGATAGCAGTTACAAAGCAAACTCTGTTGTAAAAGACAAACCAGTGAAATGAGTGACGGGACAAAGAACGACTGAAGGTGAGAAGAGGAGGAAACACGCGAGCGATCAGGAAGCAGAGTTCTCTCCTGTCAGACCTCGAGCCCCCCGGGAGGGGGTTGCGAGGCAGAGGGTATTAGAGAGATGACCGCCACCACTTTTACACCCCCCTCTGATCCAATAGGGGAGGAGTTGAGGTCCATGCGGATATTGGGATACACTAGCTGTGATGAGGGGAGGTCCAAGCCTTGTCGTTCAATTGCCTCCCCTAGGCCCCAATCGGCGTCCAAAAGTCAGAGCGGACGTCGAGTTCAACCCGACAGACTCGCGAACCTGAGACTTTTGCTGCCGAACCGCCTGCGGCTGGCGGGTAGACGGCCTCGACCTAGCATCAATCGGCTGCGAGACATGGCGCCCCTAATGATACAGTTAGCGGTTACATCGGCAGCGTGGCGTTTGTTTTTGCGCTGGGACGGGTGAGCCGCTAGTCGACGCCATCGTCAATGCGGTAGTAGTTCTGGTGCCTGGTGGCTCTGAAGTCGTGTCGACAAACGGTCATTTAATCTCTTAAAAGTTCTCACTGCCTATTGTGGAATCCTGTTACTGTCACTTCTGCCTTGTTGGATCGAGAGGGGGAGATGAAAGTCTCGGGGCCGGAATATGAGACGATGAAATATGCTTCGCCGTTGACAACTTGACGTTGAAGGCAACATGGTTGTGTATCATGTTTATTACCAAGAAACGAAACCTCTCTGTTCGTGAAAAAAGGTTGCCTGTTGGGAGTCAAAGACTAGCAGCAGTAGCGGGAAGCATGCATGGTTATCCTGCCTCGACCTGCATTTCCTCGGAGGCAACCCGCGCGGCCTTGACGCACAGATGATCGGAAGATTGATCTGGTCCACGTCTGAACATCATCTGATTCCTTTCATCCCAGGGTTCCAGCACTCGGGCCCTTTCTTGTTCCCACCGTCCGAGCTGGGTCGCTGCTAGTTGTCGCGGTGACACAATCTCGACCTCAACCTGACAGAGCCCTGACAGACTGTCACGAGCGGAAGGCGTGGCGTTCGGGCCCAGATCACATCCTGACCCTAGAACAATTCATGGTTCGATTTTCGAGAGCTGCTCATTACTCTCCATTCTGCCCTCGTACTTTCTTTTGCTTGACTAACTTATCTCGACATATCCACCTTGGGGAGACAATACGGCCCTTGCGGTGAGTTCAAACAAACCGCCTTGACCGAGAAACCCGACAGAGCCGAACGCTCACCGGAAGATCAGCCGCTAGTAAGGAGGATGAACGCTGCTCAACCTGCTCGTAGTGATCATATCGATGGCGAGAGCAAATAATTGCAACGGGCCCAGCCAATGGAAGCGGGATACATCCTTCTGATCATCAACCGACGGTTTCGTCCGCCTCCGTTCTAGGGACTCTCGGACTGCTCTTCAACAACTCGAGACCTTCTGGAAAATCTCTAATCCTCCCGTCGTCGTCCCAGAGTGCGGCTAAAACCTGGCGCTGCCCCTTCCAAGGTTTCCTCGAGTGCATGACCGCGTAGTTCTGTGCAAGGGGGCGGGAGAAATCCGCCCCTCCGTGTCAGCCACCTAGCACACTAACCCGGGATCCCCCAAGACCGGGCTGAGAGGGGGAAGTAGGAGCATGGAGCAGTGATGAGGGGGCAAAGAGGTAATCAAATACTCACATCCAGCAGCACGAGATCTCCCTTCTCCCATTCCACATCCACGGCGCCATCCTCTGCGAGTTTCAGCAGCAGGTCCAAGTCCTCGACGTCAATCGGCGTGCCGTCGCCGTACGTCGGGGGCGGGTGGTACGACCCGTCGTCGCCACGGAAGGGAGGCCTCGTCGCGCCATGGTGTCGGGAGCGCCCCCAGGCGGAAGTGACGTTGCCGAAGAAGACGGTGGCCTCCGTCGGGTCGTGTATGCGAATGGCTTCACGCAGGTTTTCTCACGTCAGCGTCTTGGCTGGGGAAATCATTTGTCATTCCTCCTCGGGACGTACCAGGGACGATGTGCGTCACGCTCAGGCTGCCGTCTTCGTGCCACTCGAAGCGCTCGCTGTGGCGGCGCACCTCGGCCTCAATCTTCCGCCGGGCCGTTGCCTCGTCGTCCTCGTCGGTGATCTCCTGGCCGTAGGCTCCCCGGACGCTCGTGCCCGTGTTGGAGACGAGGGGGTTGACGGTGTAGCGGTATACGTATTTGACACCCTTGTCAAGGAGCTCCGAGAAGAACCGGGGTGCTTGACGTGCAAGTTCGTGCGCAACGTAGATGGCCGATGTGATGGGTGTCCCGCCACCTAGTCTTAGTCAGTTGAAGGTAATAATGACATCGATCCGTGTCTTATCTCAAAGATCATGTGCAAGATCATGTGCGAAGGAGATGTTGGTATTCCCTACCAGATTCAGGTAGCTGAAGAGCGCTGAACGTCAGCCATGCCGGATTGATCGTCGACCATCCGTATCTGCACCTGTTAGTCCGTTTCACCAAAACCCTTGCCACATGGTGTTCCATGACTACATACTCGCTGTGTGGCCAAATAGGAAGCTCCGGCGGCCTATCATCGCGATGTCAGCCTCTTAATTGGCATCGAATAAGCTCAACTCGGACCCTACCCCTCATTCGCTGTCTTCACGTTCGGAGCCAGCACGGTTCTCAGAGGAGGGCGCCCGACTTCGATATGAGGACGAAACCCAAATGCGTGAGCCACTCGGCTATAGTCGTCAGGGGTCTCAATAGGGAGGCCTCTGATGAGTATCGCCCCGCCATGCTGCTTGACCAGCTGCTTCAAATTGCCGGATTCGGTGAATCTCCTAATGGCGTCTATGCTATCGTCCAGGTTCAATCGCCGGGTGACTTGAAGTCCGAGAGGAAACGACGCCGACCACGAGAGGCCGAAGTTGGCAGTGTCTTGCTGGCCAGGAACGTTGAATGGCTGGAAGAGGGGTTGGTTATCGTTGCTCCTGTCCCAGCTGTCGAGGGCCGATGAAGGAAGCCCGCTTTGTGGGCTGATTGTCCGTGTCGAGCTCATTTTTATGTCTTGGATTTGATATGACGAGTCTGAGTATTGATAGTGATTGAACACTGATGTGAGGATGTGCGTTGGAATAGGTTGATAAAACTACTTCATGCTCGTAAAAGTATTGATATGCAGCGTTCTCATCACAACATCTCGCATTAGCAAACAAGTAGGCCTGACCGAGGTGGGTTTGCATCTTTCAAGTATCTGATCCATAGGTTCGTCCGCAGCATTGCGTGATTGCGGACCCTGGTCATCTTTAGCCGCAGCCCGTGAGTGAAGTCGGGCATGATCCGACAACGGCGATTGGGGCAGTTGCCAAGAGACTATTCGCTTTCTCTGGTCTCTATTCCGCATCAGTACCATCCAAGTCCAAAGATCTCTCTCAACTTTAGTGCGAAAGGAGCGAAGAGGTCGAATCACTCGTTATCCAGATTCAATGATTGGTGAGTATTAGCCTGACTTGCCGGGGATATTTCTCGGAAACAAGAAACTCTCCAACGTCGCCATCGCGAATCGGCATGTCGTGATCGCAACGATGCCAACCAGCCACCGAGAAGATGTGGAGCACCCTTCTCTTGAGACTGCCAGGTGGCTGAATACAGTTAAGTGAAGAGTTCAACCGTTCTTACACCATGGGATATCGAGTTCGGAGTGCGTCCGATTTTCGAATCACGTCATTCGGAAATTCATGATTTCTTCTCTTTCGCCGAACCGGTGACCGGGGAGTTGGGAAATGTGAGATCGTTTAAATATTGCACACCCGACGAGAATATGCATTTGTAAAAGGTCAACTCCCGATAACCTAACGCGCGCTGTCGTTCTATCGCAATAATGAGCTCGCCAGCAGTTGGAACGGAGTTGTCGACCTCACTGTCGGCATCAGCCGCGAACGTCGAGGCGGCACCCGCGCCCAAGTATCATTGGTTTCGTGGTGTCTTCTTTCAGGCCACCGTAGTTGGTATCGCCGCTTTTACGGCCCCGGGACTATGGAATGCCATGAACTCGGTGGGAGCCGGAGGCCAGCAGTCGCCGTACCTCGTGATGTGAGTAAACTCGAGCTCTCACGCAACGCTCAAATCAACAATAGGAAAAGACCATCCCGCTGACAGATCGTAAAAAGGGCCGGCAACGCCCTACTCTTTTCACTAATGACAATCACTTGCCTGACCGGGAGCATCGTCGCCAATCGCTTTGGGTTGAAGGCGACGTTCGCCTTCGGAACTACAGGTTATGTCGTCTACTCGGCGGCCCTCTATGCCAACAACCGGTACGGCACGGTGTGGTTCATCTACGTCGGGTCCGCGGCCTGCGGCATCACGGCCGGGCTATTCTGGGCTGCGGAGGGCGCCATCATGCTAAGCTACCCGGAGCCGGAGAACCGCGGCAAGTACCTGGCGTACTGGTTGTGCTACCGCAACAGCGGCAGCATCCTGGGCGGCGTCATCAACCTTGCCTTCAACTACCAGGGCAGGCGCACGGGCAAGCTCGACTGGCGGACGTACATCGTATTCGTCGTTCTACGTAAGTTATAGGCAGCCGGTGGGAGCTCAAGTTGCTCGGGATGGGGTTTGCCGCTGTCTGCCCACGTAACCCCCAAACCCAAGTCAAGTCGAACCTATCGGCGCTTTTTCTTTCGTCATTTAACCTTCCCGACGGCAATAATATGAGACGGGACTGACTCAACCTTATGTTCAGAATGTCTCGGGCCCCTTGTTGCCCTGCTCCTCTCCCCACCCGATAAGGTAGTCCGACGGAACGGGACCCGGATCCCGATCGTTGAGCGGATTTCTGACTCGGCTGAACTCAAAGAGCTGGGACGTCTCATGCTGCGCAGCGAGTTCCTCCTGGTGTGAGTCCCGTCCGAAAACGAACGGCCACCCCCCTGATCCATCCAAACCCGCATCGCTAACCCCGCCTCAAATCATCCCACAGTACGCCGTTCTTTGTTTACGTGAACTGGTTGTTGCCGTATAGTAGCTCCTACCTGTCGCTCTACTTCTCGGTCCGCGCGCGCGCCCTCGCGTCCCTTGTCTCGGCGCTTGCCCAGATCGCCGGGACCGCCGCGCTGGGTAGCTTCCTGGACTGGAAGCGGCTGTCGCTGGCCACGCGTGCTCGTGTCTCGTATGTGTTCTTGATGGCACTCATCGGCGGCTGCTGGGTCTGGGGCGCCGTCGTCCAGGCCGAGTATGCCCGGCGGCCGCCTTCCCTGGACTGGGACGACGCCGGGTTCGGCCGCGGGTGGGTGCTTTACATTCTGTGGCAGGTGAACTTTGCTCTCACGTACAACTACGGATACTGGCTCGTCGGCTGGATGTCGCGGCATCCGAGCGACATCGTGAGGTACACGAGCGCCGCGAGGGCTCTCGAGAGCGCTGGGCAGTGCATCAGCTCCGGTATCAGCTCAACGAGCGCGCCTGTGAGTTGACCCTTGATTCTCTATGATGACGGCAGTGTTGATATTCGGTTGCTGACTTTATTTTGTAGCTGACCGCTGCTCTTGGTGTCAACTTTGCTCTGTGGGGTGTTGCGGTCGTGCCCGCTTACTTGGTTGTTAGGCAAGTCGGCATACGCCACATCGGGGCACAACCATCAAATCCAGTCCCTTCTGATTCTGAGAATGCCGATCACAGGCGAGAACACATTAAAGACACTGCAGAGGCATAAGCGATGGGGCTGTAGATGGAACTTAAAAACGGGTTTCTCTTTGAAAAGAATAATCAAGCCCTCGTAAAGTCAACTCCACGAAAGACCCAACAGGTATTTGATAAAGAGAGATAAGCTCTCATTCCCATCCGTAAAACGTCGTGTCGGCGGTGGTGCAGATGATTTAGGGGGAGAGGGAGATGCAGCCGGCGGAGCTGTCCTCCTGGAAGATGCCGCCGTAGATGATACCCTCGTTGATGTTGGAGGGCTGGTCGCCGCTCTTGGTGATGTCGCTGCCGCCGTTGACGGGCTTCTTGAGCATGCCGAAGTGGTACTGACCCTGGCCGGAGATGTTGTTCTGAACAGCCTTGCCCTGGGACTTGAGAGCGGAGTTGCCGGTGGAGTAGAAGACCTCGGTGGTGCTGGAGAAACTGGTTAGTACAAAGCATTCAAGAGATTTGCATAGCCAGTGTTTGAGAGACTTACTTCTTGGTGAAGTCGAGCTTGACGGCAAAGTTGTGGAAGACGCCCTCGGTGAACTTGGTCTTGAAGAGCTCAGGGACGGGGTTGGAGTTGACGTTTCCGAAGAGCTGCAAGGTGTCGGGGTCGGCGGTGTTCTGGCCGAGGATGGTGCCAGTCTTGAGGACGACCTGGTTGGTGCTGAAGTCGGCGCTCTCGAGGAAGACGAGCTGGTACTCGTGGGAGAGGTTCAGGGGGCGCTGGGCGTCCTTCATGAGGGAGAAGTGGAGGGTCTTGACGCCGACGGTCGAGTCGTCCTTGCCGTCGTTGCTGAGGGGCAGCATCTCGGCGCGGCGGAAGCCAACCTGGACGTTGGTCTCGCTGGGGGCGAAGATGGACTTGTCGTTGATGGTGACCTCGAAGGGCTTGCTGGCGTTGCCGTCAAACTGCCGGTCCGGAGATTAGCGAGCTGCTCGACAGGCCGGCGGGATGAGGGGGGATCCGCTCTCGGGAGTTGCGAAGATGCTCGGAGATCGGCCACCCGGGGGTTGATCACTTACCAGGGAGGAGACACCATCGGGGAGCTGGATGAGCTCGGAGAACTTCAGGCCCTTGCCGAAGACGTTCTGGGCGTTGAAGGGGCTGGTCTTTCCATCAAAGTCGGCCGCGGTGAAGGCCTTGGGGATGCGGCCGTCGAACTGGAGGGTGCATTGGGCCTTGGCACCGGCACCGGGGAGGGCGCCGCCGGTGTTGTTCTTGGAGCTGCAGTTGGCCGCGACGGCGGCAACGAGAGAGAGAATGAGAGTAGAAGTGAACATTGTGGAGTCCTAGGCCGGCTATGGGCTTTTGTTGTTTCTTTTGGAAAAAATGAGTGTGGTTGAGGTTCGGAAGAATAGACGTCAGATGAGACGAACAGAAAAGAACGAAAAGAACGTGGAAAGAAAGATGATCTACAGAGAGGCTTGAGTCCGAGCAAGACCAGCTTTCAGACGAGGGCGACCACTGACGTTTTGTACGGTCGTCGACAATCGTCTGATCTATCCCGAGTCCCTGGTCGAGAGGGCCGCCGACCATTCTTTCTCGGCATGGCAACCCCATGGAGCCGAGCCGCACTCGATGTCCGCCCGGCCAGCCCCTTACTCTCCAGAAACTTTTTGCTGCTGTCTGGGATTGAATGGGGTTCGCCGGACTTTCGTGTCATGCATCCTTGGCACCTGTAACTCGGCGCGCGTCGTACGTCGGCGCTGGAACCGTGTTGTTGGGTAGCATTCAGGGCGTCGAACGAGCGCGCAGGGTTGCTCCCCGTCGAGATCCAAAGAAAGTTTTCTCTGATTCAGTTTCGGAACCACTACCCCATCGAGGGGGGTTGTTTGCACGGGGCAGATGGTGGCCGATTCGCCGTCGTAAAGCCCACCGGTAGAGGTGCGGTATGAGTCGTGGCACAGTCCGAACGACGAGAAAACCATGGAAACCCGTCATTCGTTACTCCGGAGTGCCCGGCATCAGCTGGAGTCCGGTTCCCTGCACCACGTGGAAGGGCGCAGGTGAGAGTGCAATAACTGTTTGCGCCCTGATATTAAGGGGATGTTGATACCAAGAGCCCGCGAATCTTTTCAAGAGAAGGTTCGGGCCCGGATTCGCGAAAGGATTGACATCATCGCTGCTCTGGTAGATCGTTGCTTGCGCAATCTGGGAATGGCTTCCTCTTGGGAGCTCGGCTCCGGGCGGCGGAGTGCTGCGGCTCAGGGGCCTGACATATTTGGGACAACGTCGCATTGCAACTCCAACCGCTTCTCCTTGCGCCTCCGACTCCGCGGGCGTACGTTGCGGTGCACCGGCTCACGTGGGCGCAGTTTCGGTTGGAGATTCCGAGACTGGCGAGCATCAAACTTGGCTTGAAGCCCTGACACGTAGATCTCTGCACGGTACATTGCTTGTCATCTTCCTTTCTTCCCCTGCGAAACCGGGACGGCAAAAGAAGCATCCAGAGACGAAAGACAGATAACCGTAGCCGGCATACATCGGACTTGACTGCCGACCCGTGGGGAGCCCAGACTCTTGGTATCGAAGTGTTTCCAATATCCGCCCCCAATTATTACTTTGTGAACTCTATCCCGCCAAGAACGGATTGAGACGCCCTAATGCAGGCCGCGATATCACCTTTCTGGCGAACCGCCAGCCCGAAAAGGGTCAAGTTCTAGAACGTTGGCTGGGGGCGGTGGAGATGGAACAGCCACAGCAGAGTAATCAAGAAATTAGATCGATTGTGTCAATCCGAAAACAGGCAAAACATGTCCTCCAGCCCGCCACACAGACTCAATTGTGGGAGCCGGTGTCCCGCGGTCCGCGGGATGGGGGGCAGAGCAAAGTGGCTACCATTTGATTCGAGACGCCCTTGCGCGCTGCGGCTAATGAAGTCGACTTGGCAGGGGGTGATCCCGCTTAGTCATTGACTTTGGTTGGGTTCCGGGGTTGTTGCACATGAAGAACATCGCGATACGTATGCTCTCTACAATCACTAAGCAAACAACAGCTAATTCAAAGTTTAGCAACTTTAGGTTCATTTTGTTCTGAATCACTACAAGATTCAATTAGTCTCTGGCAGAAATTTTCCTGCTGACTCAAAGTTGACAATACCTCAGTCTGCGCAACTCAGTTGCCATCACCAGGATCCAATGAAACTGACTCGGCAACAACTGCCAAAGGAGCGTGCAGCTCACACGATCACTGAAGACTTCCCCTGCTCAGCAAAAGCGTGCGGACGGAAGATTCCTGTTGTCCGATGAGCCCACCTGTCAAATAACGCTCCATAGGGAAATTTGCTGCCGGCGGGGGGGGGCTCCAGTGGGCCCTTGCAATTAATTTGCACAACGACTTGATTCGATAACGAGTGTCTGATCGACATTTGTTTCACCTCCCGCTTTCCTTCATGTTGTTCCGGTTCATCTCTTCTCGGAATTCATCCCGTTGAGAGAAAGTGAGCAATCAGCAGATCGGGTGGGCATTGGACTTTGGACCACACCTGAACCGAAGGCGAGATCTCCTGTCAATAACGACGCTGATAGGAAGATCTTATAATACCAGGCCGAAACGATGACCAACCGTGTTTCTCTTTGTCACTGACTTACTGACTCACTGAAAATAAAAATGGGCAGACAAAACAAGATGATGTATTATGTGGGTAGGCGATGATTTGCAAGTTTATTCATCTCCCCAAAAAGCCAATCTCGAAGTAAGATAGATGGTGATCGACTGCGGCCCGCTCCAAAAAGCTTCTGTCTTTGTAAAACTCCTCAACGCCAAAATGTGATCGACTTCGGCCCGTTCCCAAAACGCTTTTTATCTTCGTATAAACTCCCGCAACCGCCAACGCTCAAAAGTTCCCACACGTTACAAAAGACTCCTCCCAAACTCGCTCTTAAGCAATCGCAGCCGGCGAGATGTCAAGCCCATCACCCTCCCCAGCGCGGCACTTGAACCCAGGAGCAATAGGCTGGGGCGCGGTCAACTTGCCCCCCGTGCAAGTCGCAAAGGTGACCTCGCCGGGGAGACAGGTAAGCTTGCCCTCGGTGCAGCCGCCCGGCGCGGACGCAGGGACGGACGGCGCCGCAGGGTATCCGGAGGGCGCGGCGGGCGGCCGGGACGCGGCGGGGACGTCGGCGGTGACGGTGGCCGTGACGGTGACGGTCACCTCGACGGTGGAAATCGCGGGGACGGGACAGGATGCCACCGGTGCGGAGGGGACGGGCGGCTGAGTAGCTACAGGAGGCTGCGCGGGCGACGTAGCGACAGGCTGCTCCTGCGGGACGGAAGTCGTAGGAACAGGCGGTTCGATAGCGGCGGAAGACGTAGGCGGAGCGGCACCGGGCTCTCCAGCCGGCGACGACGGAGCAGCACTAGGCTCCCCAGCCGACGTAGAGCTACCCGGGCCCTCGGCACCGCCCCCGGGCGGTGCGGCGCCACCAGCACCGGCCCGGGGGTTCCCGTCACAAGGCTGCGCGAACAAGTTAGCATTTCCCTCGGGGTGGTCCACAGAATCGCCCGCGTCCGGGTATTTGATGGGGATCTGAGCGGTCAGGGCCTCCGAGGTGGTGCAGCCTCCAGAAACATCGCCCATGTTCGCCATGAACAGCTCCGGGAACCCCGCCCGCTTGGCCAGAGACTCCCTGTGCAGCTGGCGACGCTGCTCAACAGCGCCGCCGCCGTCTCGGCGGAGCTTCTTCTTGGCGCCCGCGACCGTGATGGGCGCGCAGTTCATGTAGTACTCGGGCTGCCCCCCCACGCGGGACTGCCAGGTCCACGCAAAGGTGTAATCGCCGGGCGCGATGCCCTCGGGGATAACGAAAGAATACTCATCTTGATTAGGACCCTCCAGGTTCCCCTTCTGGTTCCGCGCCGGGCAGCCTCCCTCGATGGAGTGGATCACCATCCACCTCGACTCCTTCGTGGGCTCCGTGTCCGCCGACAGCGCGAACTGGCAGCTCCCGCCGCCGTGGACGGCCTGGCCTTTGAAGGTGGCGACCTGCGGCTCGTTGACGGCGTAGACGGTGCGCTCGCCGTCGACGATGTAGGACGCGCCCGCGGGCACCTTGCAGGGGAAGTCGTCGCCCGTGGAGGAGATTGGGTTCGAGGGCCCGTCGGCGACGGACTTGAAGGGGCGCGGGTTCTCGAGGACCACGTGGGCTGTCGCTACCGATGCCAGCATGGCGGCTGCGACGAGGGAGAACTGGCGGGGAGACATCTTGAAGAGTGTGTAGTGTTTTGAAGTTTGAGTTGAAAAAAGAAGAGAAGTGTTGCGTGATAATGAGGTGAAGAAGTGATATGTGCTGGGAAATGTTGAGACCTGCTACTGTGTAAATGAAGTGATGACGATGATTCTGGATTCTGGGAGAGGACAGGGGAAACGGCTCGATATTTGTAAAAGGATGGATGGCAGGAAGAACACATTCGCTCTGCAACAGGCCGAGGACAATATCTTTGTTATGACAGACTCGGCGAGTTGTACGGGTGCTTCTGAAATGGATAACTTCAAAGATGAGGCATAATGAGAACGGCTTTCATCACGAATGTTCTTTGACTTGGAACAACGACACTGCCAACCTGGCTCAAGTAGCGGGCAGAAGGATAGTCTTTGACATAGACATTTGGCTGAGTACCTGATGCCCTTGTGCCAGCGATGTCCACGTACGACGAGGAATAGCCTGTCTCAAACTCAGCCCAGCAAAACTGAACCTCAAGACGAGCCCTACGCGCAATGGAAACACCCACGGCCCCTCGGTCCCTTCGATACGAAGCTGGTACGACCAACTCAACCTCAGATACCGTTAAAGGCTTCATTCCCCCAGCGTATGACATGATAGCTGGAAAAAGGCCTCCGTGGCTTGGCTCCGGGATGTCGAACCATCGTGGTTGCTTCCCACACTTCCCCCCTCGCCTCCTTCTTTATCAATCTTCGTCGTTTTAGTCGCACACGGGCAATGATAAGAGGGTCTTTGATCTGGATGCAAACAGCCTTCCGGGGCATGTGCCGTTTCTAGTGTCGTGGGCCATTCTTTGGCACCCGGCTCTGAGTCTTATGCAAGGGGGTCGAGTGCAACACTGGCAGGCATTGTCTATTGAATCGGTGTTAAAAAGAGATAATTTGAGCCAAGAAGATTCAAGCGTCAAAGATGAGAAGCAGGAGACGTGAAGAGAATGTATGTTCTGAGTTGCGTTGGACCGCAGACGAGTCAAGGACCCCTTTTCGATGGCCCTCTTGACCCATCTCCGTACGACCTGTACTACCAGCATCTCCCAAGCGACAATGATGCGTCCGTAATTATAGATAATGCCAAACTCCAAGCCGCTGCAAATGACATCCGTCCCTCACTTCAGCATCCCCGCCGGCGTAATATGCCTCCTGCGCTTCAGCCACCGCTGGACCAGGTACTCATAGGCATCCGCCTCCGCCGACGCGTCGAACGCGCGCCTCCCGTGCCGCCGCCTCATCAGTATAGCCACGGACCTGGGAGGTGTAAGCGGCCGGTACTCGACGGCGTGGGGTCTGCTGCCGCTGCTTCTGCTGCTGCTCCCGTCGCGGGGAGTCGCACCTTTGATAAAGTTGTTCTCCTGCTCCCAGTGCGTGGGTATCTTGAGCACCTTGCTGTGGATCACGTTCATCGCCAGGACGGCATCTTCTGCTCGGACGACGAGGCTGGGACGGAGTTGAGGTCAGGATTGTCCTGGGCTGTTCGCTGGAGGGAAGGACTTACGACACGTTGATCTCGCTTGCGCCCTGGCTGACGAGAAAGATGTTGATCTTGGCCGAAGCCAGCGCGGCCAGGATCTCCGCCGAGATGCCGACCATGTTTCGCATCTTGTGGCCGACGACCGTGACGATGGACATGTTTTCCGTGACGACGACCTTCACAGAGGATGAGCGGAGATTCACAGCAGCGAGGGCCGGCTCGGCAGCAAACATACCTTTCCAAACTTCTCCAGGTCACCCCTCAACCGGTGGTGTTGACACGAGCCCTCCTCCGAATGCTGAAAAGCCAGACTGACGTTCCGTTCGCTTGTAGTTACGAGATCCGTCTTGATCCCCGCCTCTTCGAGCCGATCAAACACCCCCGACAGGAAGCCCTGGGACTTGGTGTTCCTGTTGCACGCCACGTTGACGAGCAAGATGGCGTCCTTCACTGTCACGGCCGTGGGCCGCCGCCTCTCCTGCTGATCGCCGTGGTATCCGTTCCCCAGCATAAAGTCGATGGACGGCAGCGGTATCTTGACGTCGGCCTTCTCGTCTGTTGGTGTGGGCGGCGTCAGGGGTGGCGACGGTGTGCGGGACGGATAGATGATCGTGCCAGGCCCTGTCGGGTTGAAGACGTTTTTCAGTCTAAGCGGTATGTTGGCGCAACGTATTTGATCCATGGTCAGGGGATGAATAACCTCGCTCCCGTAGTACGTCAGTTCCGTCGCCTCCTCGGCCGTGACGGTCGACAGCAACCTCGCCGAGGGAACCTTTCTCGGGTCCGCCGTGAAGATGCCGTCGACCTCTTTCCAGATCTGGAGCTCTGCCGCTTTGGTCCCGACGGCGCACATGGCGGCGCACAGGTCTGAGTAGCCCCTTCCAACGTTCTTCAGCAGCGAATCCGGCATAATGCCGAAGAAGCCGGTGACAATCGGCACATGATCCCCGCACTCCCGTATCCTCCGGGTAATGTCGTCAGCGATGAGATGGTAGAACCTAGGACCGAGGCTGTCGAGCGCGCTCTTTTGCTCAAAGATGCTTGCCCCGAAGACGGACTCGACAACATCTTCCAGAACAACCGGCTCCGCCGGCACACCTTTGCTGCTGAGGAACGCGGCGACGATTCTGCAGGCCAGCTTTTCTCCCAGCGCAATCACACGGTCTCTCGCCCTCGGAGACAGCTCGCCGATGATTTGCGCGGCCAGCAAGAAGCCCCGGAGGCTCTCGCACTCCTTGACGATGACGGTCTTTGTTGTGTCGAAGATGTCCCTGCAGAGGTCGCTCCTTGTGCCGTTCGAGTTGACGAGATACTTCTCCAAAAGCCGCACGTGGTTGTCCCTGACGAGGTCGATGGCCTTGTTGAGCTGAGCCTGCGCGGATAGTCCGGCCTCGGCGTGGGACACGCACTCCAGCAAGAGACTTGTGGTACCACTGGCTTTGGTGGAACCGGAGATGGCCGAGCAGACTACCACCAAGTTGTAGTTTTGCAGGTAGGATGGGATGATCTTGCTGCAGATCGACTCGAGGAGCTTCCCAAGGCTGGTACCGCCATACTTTTGGACGAGCCATGGCCTGTTTTCTCTGCTGGCGTCCATGTTGGGCGGGGACGGAGGGGGGGATATCGGTTCGAGGGCGCGGCAGTGGGCGGCAGTGTGGGAGGCTGGATGTCGCTGTGGGCCTTGCTCGGAGAGGACGACACTCAATGCCCTGACCGTAACAACATTTATCGTCGTCTCTGAGACCAAGATATTGTTATTGACGATGGGTTTCTATCGGGTGCTCTCCGTCACGGCGAGCAACGAGGCACGATTTCTGCCATCGAAAGCGACGAGCAGAGCGGGCGAAGACAGAGAGGCGTCGTCGGTCAACTTCCATAGCAGCAGAAGAGCTTGCGCATTCCGGCACTGCTATTGCAATATTGGACCAGCTGAGAGCTTTCATTGGTGATGCTTTCTCCGGCCAGTGGAGCGCGCGGTCGTCGGTGAATGCTGCGTGGCCGTGGGCCAAATCCCGAGCCGGGATTTGAAGGCGTCAGAGGCCATTGAAAAGCCGGCCCGGTCCCCTCCGCTCGGCGACTGCGCAAAACAGTATTGAAGTCCATTAAACTGCTTCTGATTGGGATCCATCAGATCTGAAGCAGAGTTGAAGCCTATTAGTGGAGATGAGGTGGCACGAAACTAAGTTGGCGTGAGATGGTGTGGCCGCCGGCGTCTACGGGAGCAAGTGACGTCTTCACGGGTGATTCGTCAACAGGATCTGACGCCTGTCAAGATTTCAAATGACCGAAACATTGTCTCAAATAACAAGGCTCGCATCCAATCACCTCACTCGTTATCGGTTCGTCCCGACGATTCGCGGGGGGAAGTGCAGGCGCCTCGGGATCCGGTGGTAGGGGTCGATGCGAAAGTGACACTGCCAGCTCAGGGAAGCAATGTTGCACTGCGTAGGGCTCGATTCCAGGTTGATATGCAGAATAGCAGATTTCGGAAATGATTTTCGGCTTCTCGTTGACGACGTAGGTCTGTTTCTTCCCCGCAGATAACGCTCTCGATGCCACACTTGGCAGCCAGACTGGCTTGCGGAGCTAAGCTCTCCGCTGGACGATACTGAAAGAATTCTGCCCGAGGTTCAGAATTCGTATGGCGCCACTTTCTCAGGTATCCAGGGAGTGGTCCACGTTTCCGACAGCCCGGTTGCCCGCAGCGGGATTTGAAGCCTCGCCAGCCATAACAATCTGATCTAACAAACTCTTGAAGCGCATAGACTTGCGAGATTGGATGGTCGGCGCCATTCTAGCAGTAAGAGATTGTATAAAGTCTCTTTAATTACGTGGAAGCGAAAATGTGAGACCAATGCTGGAAGGTTCTTCTAAGAGCAAATATTCGACGCGCGGTCTCCGACTGGTGGATGCTCCCAACAACGCCACTGCATGCGACCGCAAGTCCCTAGCCATCTACCAGTGCTCGACCTCCCCTGTTAGACTTTCCTCTGGCGGATCCATGTTGCCGTCCGCAACTGGCTCCCCCGTCTCGTAGACCACGTCGTACAGGGAGGATAGTTGGTATCTCAGCTTCCCCTGGATTAGCGCGTCAAGTTGTTCGAATTCGAGAAGAAAACCGTCATGGCCGTCGGAGGACTTCAGGACAGCTAGAGAAGCGTCCGGGAGCGATGCTGCCAATCTCTCCTGCTGCTGTGGTAAGAATAGCGCATCCGTCTCAACGCCGATCACAAGTGCGCCGGGCGGGGCCTTTGACAGGACCTCGGGAAGGCCATCGTCGTCAACGGATGTTGTTCTGCCGTGAGAGACATCATGACTGTCCATTTTGTTCGTGATGTGCAAGTAGCAATTGGCATCAAACCGACTGATGAACTTCTCGCCTTGGTGATGCAGATATCCCTGAGCAGAGAAAGACAAGTCCCTTTCCTTCTTCTCGGGCCGCTTCAGAGTCTCGGTAACTGAACCATTGGTGCTTGGCAACTTCAAGGACAATTCGGTTGCGTTTGAAGTCGGTCTTGGTGGTCTCCTCCCGAAACGATTATCGAAGCTTGCGCATGATCGATACGTCAGCATGGCAATCATTCGAGCGGCAGCAAGCCCAGCTGCAGGCTGGCCTTCTGGAGTGGGCTCGTAGTATCCTTCTCTGAACTTGGGGTCTGAGTAGATGCACTGTCTCTGCGTTTCGGCCCAGGAGATGCCCCAGGCTGAGTGATCGGCCGCCGTTGCGATAGGGATGATGTTCCTGATGAAGCCCGGCGATGTACAGAGAGGCCACTCGAGTGTTGTCATGCCGCCCATCGAGCCGCCAATAACAGCAGCGACGGACTTGACACCAAGAGCATCAAGGACGAGTTTGTGCGCTCGAACGTCGTCTCTGATGGTTGTTTGCGGGAACTCACTCGCATACCGTCGGCCCGTGTGCGGATTGGTGGTTAACGGCGATGCGCTCCCATAAGGAGACCCAAAAACGTTGCCGCAAAATATGAAGAAATGTCGGGGATCGAACGCTTTCCCTGGACCGATAAGAGGACTCCACCAGTCACTGACATCGCTGCTTCCTGTCAGAGCGTGGCAAATGACCAGGACGTTGTCTCCCTGGTCGTTCAGCCTTCCCCAGCTTTTGTACGCCACGGGACACTGTGTTAGAACGTCGCCAGAGTCTAGTTGGAATCTCGGAATAATTGCGAAGTTCTGGTTTCGGATCAGGCGGGCATAGTAGTTGTCCGGATCCGGACTAGAGTCGACTACTATTGACCAAGAATCAGTCCATGGCCGTGTCATATGAAAGATACTGTATGGAACGTACGGACTGCCATCTGATGGTCGATTGTGGGAATAGGATAAAAGCGCGATGGAGAGTTGACCGGCGCAAGGGAAACCTTGAGATCGTCGGAAACAACTAAACTTGATATAGTCCTGGCCCTCTACACCCAACCACTCAGGACGGCGTCGATTTTGCACATTTTCCTAAATGGTGGCAATTCTTTGTCACTTGCCAGCGCGGAAAGCATAATCAGGCTGCGTTTTGTATCCTTCCCCCAGGCTGTACGAAGATAGCAATCAGTTTGAATGACTTGATAAAGAAGCAGAGCCTCTCAACTATCGGTACTTCTTTAGGCGCCAAGTGATCACCAATATCCTGGCCCACAAGCCGTTGATACTGTTTGCTTAATGCGGAACATCGTCGGTTTCGTCAAGTGAATTCCATTCGCCTATCAATGCCTCTGGCGAGAAGTTGCGGGGTGAAGTCCCTTGCTTGCTGCATCCCGGGGTTTGAAGGCATCCCGGGATTTGAGGCACAACTCCGATGCTTCAGACCGGACGATGTCGGGAATGGCATTGTCACAGGCCCACGCCGTAAGTGGAAAACCCAGCCCGCCGATCTCGAACGATAATGAGGCCATCCTATGAGAGCTGCAGCTGCAGCTGGTCTCTTTGAGCAAGTTCTCATGACTCAAAAATCGTCCCGCGTGGGGAGGAGCTTGAAAAGCCGCCACTGCTTGCACTCCGGTCGTGCGGTCCGGTAGCTGTCCAAGTTTCGATTTTGCACATGACGAAAATGGCATCCACCCGTCCCATCGTCAAGGTTGCCGCCGTTCAAGCGGCTCCCGTCTCCTTCGACCTGGCGAGAAGTCTCCAGAAGCTGAGTAAGCTGACGGCGGAAGCCGCCGAGGCTGGGGCAGACCTTGTGGTGTTCCCGTAGGTACACAGTACTCGTTCTTCTGGCCACCGGATCGATAACAGCCTTCCCCGTGTATAGCGAAGGGTTCCTGTCTGCTTATCCATGGAGATATGCCTTCGATGCAACGATTGGTGCACGCGAGCCCCGAGGTACCGTCTGCTCTGACAATGGCCCCTCGCTTCGAGTTCTCCGGGTTGACACTGCTCAGGACGACAATGGTTCGCCAAGTACTTCGATTCGGCCGTTGAAGTTCCTTCGCCTGCATTTGACGTATTGTCTGACACAGCCCGGAAGAACAATGTGCTGCTGCATGTTGGCATCATCGAAAAGGCAGGTGGCACGCTCTACTGCACGGCGTTGCTGCTCGACCGGGATGGCAAGATGGTGTACAAACATCGCAAGGTATTAGTGTTCCCCCAAACTGCTCGTGCAGTTCTTCTGGTCTGACAGCTGCAAGTTGATCCCAACGGCTGCGGAGCGTCTGGTCTGGGGCCGCGGGGCTGGGGATGGCCTAAAAGTGTCGCAAACGGACGTTGGAAAGGTCGGAAGCTTGATCTGGTTGGTTCCCCGGGTTCGGCGGTGTCGCGGTGTGACTAGACAAAGAAACTGACAGAAGCAGTTGGGAGAACTACATGCCAATGGCGCGTATGGCATTGTATCAACAAGGCATCGAGTGAGTGGACGCGCCCCCCATAGGGAAAGGATTCTTGTTGGTGCTTGAACCTGACGCTGACCGCGGTCCGGTGGCAGGATTTACATTGCGCCCAACGCAGACGACCTGCCGGCGTGGACGGCTTCGATGCAGCACATCGCCAAGGAAGGACGCTGCTTTGTCGTGTCGGTCAACTCGGTGTGCAAGGTGTCGGATTTCCCGCCCGATTACCCGCCATTCACGGCCGAACACCCGGACCGGCGACCGGACGGGGCACAGTGGGAGGCCGACGACATTGTGAACCACGGCGGCTCATGCGTCGTCGGGCCACTCGGGACGTTCCTCGCCGAGCCGGTATGGGACAAGGAGGAAATCATCTATGCTGACCTGAAGATGGCGGACATTACAGAATCCAGGGTACGCCGTCCAAAGAGCCGCAGCATTTGCCTAGTCAGTCGACCGCCGTGCGGCCTGCTAACAACGTTTGACAGCTCGACTTTGATCCGGTCGGCAGTTATTCTCGGCCAGACGTGTTGTAAGTCGACCCGAACCCGGGTGTGATGGGCCAGGGTGATGGTGGTGTGTTTGGTTCCAGTCGATCAGAAGCTGACAGGCAGGCTAGTTCGTTGACCGTCAACACCAAACCGGGGACGAACGTGGCATTCACCAGCTGAAGCGACACAGAGCGTGTTTGCGGGCGCAACGTGGAGGGGTGTGCTGCGCAGAGAGTCCGGGATGGTGTCCGTCACTCGCGGTTGGAGGGAGCTGACTCGGACAGGCGCGTTGGAGCATGTTTGCTGCGTTAGATCGGGATAGCGCGGTCGCATCGAGGTTCGAGAAGCTTTTGTCGAAGTCCATGCGAGCCGAGTCTGACGGGATGTGGTGCAGAAGGTTCGGCAGCAGGTGTCGCGTCTCGGGTCGATGGCTCGATGTAATGCGAAGAACGGCACGGTGCTTGGTGGTGTAGGTATGTGCTCTTTTGGTCCGAAGGGCCAGACGACGGACAGCCAACTGAGAAGGGATCGAGTCGGGGTGGCGTGATGGACCGTCGACTCGTCGTTGGGTGTATAGAGATGGGATGGCAGAAGGCGAGCACATGATCTTTGAACGCGAAGCTTTTCGTCGTCGAATGTGTTTGGCTCACGGCCAGCACCGCAGAGAAACGTTGAACTATGTCATGAGCTTTGAAATGCTGACGTGATGGAGGAGCAAGTCGTTGAGGGACGTGAGACCCTAAAAGTCGGTGTTTCTTCACATGGCGAAGTCTTCCAGGCAGATGTAGACGCCGATCCTCCGATTCGTGTTCGGGCTGTCCGCACCCATGGACCCTGCTTCTTCTTCCTCGCACTTCTTGTCGATCTGCTTCTGTTGTAATGGTCAGTCTGAAGATGGCAGCAATGAAGGTCGATTGTCGGACTTGGACGATGCAGGATGCAACGCAGGCAGGTCGGTGATAGGTATTATCGATATCACATCTAGTACGGAGTACCTAGCAAGCAGGAACTGGGTAAGAGCTCTCAGAAAGCTCCTTCCCAAATTCCCAAGCAACTGGGCGCGTCAGGTACGTAGCAGAGAGGTAGGTAGGTACCTAGAAGTACGTACCTCTCCACGCCGTCAGGCGCGGTAGAAGCAGGTACGGCCGCCCGGGACGGGCAGAGGAAAGCGGTAGCACAAGCAGCTACGCAGCACCTAGATGACCTCCTGCAACGCAGAGCAAGGCAGGCCCCGCAAAACAGGTCGACACTGTACGAAGCCAAGGCAGCAGGCGTGAGGCAGATGAAGATGAAGGTAAAGTGTTGTAAAGTCCCTCAACACAGGGACCAAGTTCCCGTGTAAGGTACCCTTTACAGTGCGCGTTACCAAAGCTTGCTGTGATGAACCCTTGTCAAAGACCGATCCAGCCAGCTGCAACACTGTGCGCAAGTTTTCTAGTCGGGGCCGAACATCGTGCCAAAGCAGCGGTACCCCAGATGCGATTGGCCAACTTTCTCGGCTAACCAAGGCTCGCCCCCGCTAGCTCCACCCTGATCCCGGGGGGAAGCAGCAGCATCCTGCGCCTTCTCCATCTCAACTCCCGAGCACCAGTAGCAGCAGCAGCAGGCAGGAGCAGCAGTAATCAGCACCTGCTGCGATGGATGTTTTCGGTACCTTCGGGTAGTACCCGCCTATAGTACTTTGTGGGTGGGAGGGGAGAAAAGGATACCTACCTGCGGTACAGAGTAGGTACGGAAAGAGAAAAAATAAAGTGAAAGAAAATCGGAAAAATCCCCTCGAAATCGCTCTGACCCTTGTCCTTCCATGATCGAACCACACCTGGTCCAGTATCCCAGCCCTTCCCCGTTGCTCTTTTCCTTCTTCCCCCACCTATCCTCGTTCGTGGACTGGCCGCCTTGCGTAGCTGTTGCATTACAAATCTGGCCGGGCTGCCGCATTTCGCCCCTCCGCCCGCTGAGGCGAGACGATCCAATCTGAAGCACCACCACCACCACCACGACCGCCACCAAGCACAATCACTTCTCTCCTACGGATATTGCTGCTGCTGCAAGCCGGATTGCGAACTGCGAGAACCTGCGACTGCAACGTGCCCGCCCGCACCAGCTGACGACACCAGTGCGCTGCACGTCCTGCAGCTGCCACCGACCGCACCGGACCTGTCACACCTAACCTCTCTCGCCTCGACTCACCGCACTTGAGATAGTCAAATCCTCCGCCTTCCCAGGCCTTTCAACTCCTAGCTCGGCTGTCGCGCACCTCATCGCCCTCAGTCCATTGCGAACTTATTACGTTTCCGTCCCCCCACCGCCGCTGCCAGTTACGCGCCCCGGTCGCCATCCGTACATCCCGACACGCCCAGCTGGAAATCCGCCCGCCGCCGCCCGCTCCGTAGCAGTCCCCGATCCGCCCGGAAGGATTGTTGGCTTGCCTGCTTGTCTCCGTGGCCCCCCCCCCCCCCCCCCCCCCCCCCCCCGTCACCTTCCCTTGACTGTCGGCCTTGTTCCTTTCACACATTGAAGCATCTCACCCGGCCATGACCACCATGACCGAGGCCGTAGTCCCTCCTGGTCCGGCTTCCGCAGCCAAGAAGAAGTTTGCGACCCCTCCGGTCAAGATTGCCTGCCTCGCTTGGTACGTGTCCCTCATCCCTTACCCGCCGGCTCCAGACTTGTGTTAGACTCTGGATGTGCCTACGACGGCATGCAACTAGCTGCTTGGGACTTTTGACTCACACCTAGCCAGTCGAGCTTCACGAACGCGATGCGATGGAGTGAATCCATGTGCTAGTGTAAGCATCCGCCCTGGCCCGAGACACTTTCCAAGAGGTCATCGCCGCTGACATAATGCAGTGCAAGAGCAGAGGACGCGAGTGCGTCTACAAGCCAAGCCGTAGGGGCGGCGCTCGTGTGAGGAGAAAGCCACGCGCTATTGATGAGCTGGCTCAGCACAACCCGGCCTTCGCTGGCGGCATCCCGCCCGATGAAGCAACTCCTCAGGACCGTGAGTCATCATTGCCGAAAGGGTTGGCGATGGGAGCAAGTACTAACTGCTTGTAGCGATTTCTGTTCAGAACTACATTGACCCAGGCGCCGGCTTGAAGCAGTTGCAGGACTTCTTCCAGGATAGCGACTTCATCTTCGACACCCTGTTCATGTCTGGTGTACCAGGGAGCACAAGCGGCGAGAGCGCTTCTGAGGCCTCCTTCACCTTTCCTACGCCCCCAGTCCCAGTTGCGAGGACGTACAAGAGCGATCAAGCCATGTAAGTGCATCCTTTTGAGCGCAATAACAGGGTGGCTCATAGGTATCTAGACTTGAGGCGTACTACATCTTCATCCACCCCTTCTTCCCGATCCTTCCGGCTCCCAGCGGCATGCCCATGGACCAGGCTGTGCCGCACTTTCAGAACGACACCGACGGTTTCCAAGACGAGTACCAGCCTTCGACGCCCATCAGCCTGGCCATCTCCGCCATTCTTGCGCTTATTCCTTGCGCCAACGACACCAACCACATGAACAAGGAGTCGGTTGTTTTCCGACGGAGATACGCCCAGTACCTTGCCCAGTGTGCCGTTGAAAGCATAGAGATCGAATCGGAAATACCGGATTCTTCCATCGAGCCTCCGAAGGCGCTGAACGAGTCGCCAGACGATTTCCCCAGGCAGCAGTTTCACCCGGGGGTGCCGTTGGAGCTGGAGAGCATCATTGCCTTGGACATTCTGAGCGTGTACGAGTACGCACAAAGGGGAAATCTCAAGAAGATGCAGGCTAGAGCCGGTCAAGCGCTGGTCTCGGCCATGTCTCTTTCTCTGCATACCTGCAACAGCGACCATCCGTTTGCAGAGGCGAGGCGGAGAGTTTGGTGGATGACGGTTCGTTTCGGCGCACTCCTATCACGTTCTTCGCTAACAGATACTGCAGTACATTTGTGTCTGCCAAGGATCCATCGTCAGCAACTCCGTATGCATTCCTCTTCTCTGGGAGAAGCTAGCTGCTGACGGCATGAAGGAACCAACCTTTTCAGTGTTTGCTCCAAGCTATACTGCGAAGTATCCTGTGATTCAATCCGATCCCGAGGTAAGCACGCGGTTATTTTCCAACCTTGACAATAGGCTAACTGTTACTGCCAAGGCCTTTGCTGTGTACATCCAGGCCCAACAGGCGATCCTGTCAGCAACTCAGTTCGTCATCGAGTTGAACAAGACGGTCAAGAGTGGCGGCGACATGACGCGAATCTATGCCCGGATGAAGGAGATGGAACAGTACCTGGAACCGCTCAATACAGCCGCCGACTCATGGGTCTTGCAATCAACAACGACGACACCAGTCGATCCAACAGAGGAAGTCTTGTCGCGGTCTCTACGATGCATGGCACGCATAAAGTTGAACAGGTATGACTCTCCTTCTATGTCAGGAACATCTGCTGACCGCGACGGTAGTGCGCGAATCAAGATACACAGGTACTGCGCGTTCTTTGATATGCCCGTCTTCTCCGGAAAGCACTGCGATCTGAGGTCAAAGTCCGACAACGATACCGGCTCGGAGCCGAGGTCCTGGCCATCTTGCTCATGCAGCTCAATGATGACCTTGCCCTCGCCGTCAATGCCTGGGCCCAACGGGACGCCGTCACCGCCAAACTCGGGGAAGAGATCCCCTCAGTCGGAGCACTCGCCCAATGGGAGCATGGTCTCCGCGTTCCCGTTCAGCAGCCACCAATCGGCGAAGATCTGTCTGAAGGCGGCCATCAACATCGCCCAGTCGTTCGACGACCTGCCGTACCCCAACCCCTTTGGACAGCTTTGCTCCGCGCCGTGCTACCTGGCACCTACTTCAACAATTGTGTGTCCGAGGACCATGCCCTCCTTCGCTTGCTGTGCCATGCAGTGCGCTTATGCACTTCTCATGGTCAATCACAAGACAAAAGCAATGTACCCGGAGAATGCCCTCACAACTCCGATGGTTGAAAGCCTACTGTTGCGCCTGCAGACGGGCTTGGCCTCTATCTCGGCTACCTTGGAAAACTATGCCACGGCATTTGAGGCGCTCGGCGGGATGCGCGGTAAGACCCCCTGCGTGCAGCTCGTGCCACGTTGATCAATCATCTATTGGCAACTTGCATTGCGTATGCTAATTTGCTTCTGCCGCAGACCAAATCCGGAGCGTTATCGAACCCACTATGATGTTCGACCCCTCCAGCCTAGGAGCGGCTTGATCTGCAGCTTTGCAGCTTACACCCGATTCTGCTCCATTTTTCCCGAAGCACGGTTTGCGGGCGTCCTGCGTGCGACCTGCAGCTTTCTTCTGTGTTTGACGGCGTCTCACGGTATCTCTCTGGGATTTGACACGGGCTCTGAGTGGGTCTCGGGGATGCTTGCGAAAAGGAAGCTCGACGCGGGGTTTGCTCATTTATCCGCAAAGACCGACATTCAACCACCCCCGTCCATTGATACGACTTCGTACTATCCGTATCTAGGCAACGAACGCGTTGAGGGGTATCGCACGACTGAAACGACATGGAGTTTCTTTTCAGGCGTTTTGGAGCATTTAAGATATTGGGCTTTGCCGTGAAGGTTAACATGTGTTGAGACAACAATTTCAACATATTCGGGATTATACCGGGAGCCAGAGCGACGACTTAGACTATCATTACCCCTCTCAA
Organism: Colletotrichum plurivorum; assembly: GCA_014235945.1. Taxonomy (NCBI): domain Eukaryota; kingdom Fungi; phylum Ascomycota; class Sordariomycetes; order Glomerellales; family Glomerellaceae; genus Colletotrichum; species Colletotrichum plurivorum. Next base: position 119,742 of record WIGO01000039.1, read on the forward strand.
TTATTTCTATCTTCTCGTTCAAGATGCCTGTCTCCGGATCTCTGAGCAACGTGGACTGGTGAGAAACCCGGTCGGCTTTTGGACCATCAAAAGCTGACACATAGCCCAACAGGGAGCCGAGCTTCTCCACGCTCGCCGTCCACGGTGGCCAGGAGCCCGACCCGGTGAATGGATCGAGAGCCGTGCCTCTGTACCAGACGGCGGCTTACAACTTTACCGACGCTGCCGGTTAGTGGCGCCTCGTTGCACGTGGCTGGCCGTTGATACTGACCTTCGCAGATGGCGCAAGCAAGTTTGCGTGGAGCAAAGATGGCTACGTCTACACGCGCATGGGCAACCCCACCAACACCGTCTTCGAGTCGCGCATGGCGATGCTCGAGGGCGGCGTCGGCGCCGTGGCGGCCGCCTCGGGGCACGCCGCGCAGTTCATGGCCCTGACGCAGTGCTGCGAGCCGGGCCAGAACTTTGTCAGCACCAGCTGGCTCTACGGCGGCACTTACAACCAGTTCCGGGTGTACATGAAGAAGTTCAACATCGGCGTCAAGTGGGTCGTGGGCAACGAGCCGGCCGACATCGACGCGGCCATCGACGAGAACACGCGGTGCGTCTACATCGAGACGATCAGCAACCCGAAGCACAGCGTGCCCGACATCCAGGCCATCGCCGACGTGGCGCACAAGCACGGCATCCCGCTGATCGTCGACAACACCTTCGGCATGGGCGGCTACCTCTGCCAGCCCATCAAGCAGGGCGCGGACATCGTCACGCACTCGTGCACCAAGTGGATCGGCGGGCACGGCACGTCCATGGGCGGCATCGTCATCGACGGCGGCCACTTCGACTGGAGCGCGTCAGGCAAGTTCCCGAGCTTCACGGAGCCGGCGGACGGGTACCACGGCCTCCGGTTCTGGGACACGTACAAGTACAAAGCGCTCTCAGCCAAGGTCCGCATGGACAGCATGCGCGACCTCGGACCGTGCCTCAGCCCGTTCAACGCGTGGCTTTTCCTGCAGGGTCTCGAGACGCTGGCGCTCAGAGGCCAGAGGCACGTGGAGAACACGCAGAAGCTGGCCGAGTGGCTGGAGGCGCACCCCAGCGTCAACTGGGTACTGTACCCCGGCCTCAAGTCACACCCCGACTACGAGTACACAAAGAGGGTGTTTACCAACGGCGCCGGTGGCGTGTTGACGTTTGGAGTAGTGAGTAACCATCAAGTCATTTTCTCCGTTGACTCAACTGACGACAACGCAGGCAGGAAACATCGACCAGGTCCGCGCCGTCGTCGACAACCTCAAGCTCTGCTCGCACCTCGCCAACGTGGGCGACGCCAAGACGCTCATCATCCACCCCTGGGTGACGACGCACCAGCAGCTCCCGGACGAGGAGAAGATCAAGGGCGGCGTGACGCCGGACCTGATCCGCGTGTCGGTCGGCATCGAGGGCTTCGAGGACATCAGGAAGGACTTTGAGCAGGCGTTCGAGGCGGCCGGGCTGCCCACGGCCAAGAAGGCGGGCGGCGACCCGTTCACTTCGGCGCTGAACCTCGTGTCGGGCGGGTTCATGGGGAAGATGTCGACGGGCGCGCCGCGGCCGGGTACGGACGGGACCATTCAGGTCGAGGCATAAGGGGCATGAGGCCATGTCTGGTACGCGTAGGCAGAGAAGGGTATTCGCATGACGTGACGAGCGAATAGCGTTGAGATCTAGATGGACCTTTAGATTTATCGTTGAGAATCGTATGAGGCCAAGGCCCCTCCCCCCACGCATCTGATCTAGAGTGAGCCCCAGAAGCAGGCAGCAGGACCGGGAGAGATGGAGAGGGACATCGGAGATGCTGAGCATCGGTAGGGTGCCGATCTTGATCTGATGCTACCTCGCGCGCTGCTCTTCCCCACGGGGTCTATGGTCCCTGAGGCTGACCATCAACTGCGCTCACAAGTCTACAAGTTCTCTCGAGTCTGCGATCTTGTAAGATGGCGACTAAGCCCTCGTCACCCACGACTATCCCAGCGCAGTCTAATAGTCCGCTCATTATGGGTGTATGGTCACTCGCTACGGAGACAGTCTCAAGATACCCAGGCTAGCTAGTCGTTCTTCTGTTTGCCTGTCAAATCCGCGGCTCGCGCGGACGACCTGTGTGGTAGCACAAGCTCTCCGCCAGGAGACATCAGTATGGTATCACGAAGACAGGACGGCGCGACTGACGAAGCAGCGCGGTTTGCCCCAAAAATGCGGTCAGGGAGGCCAGTTCATCTGACCTTTTTGACACTTTTGTCCCTTGCTTCTTTTCCCCGTGCAGGCGAAACCAAAACCCCTCATTCATTGAAGCCTGTCAAAATGAAGAATGACATGTTTGTGGTGTTTTCGACGTGCGTCAAAAGAATGGAATGATCCATGTGCAAGGGGGGGGGGACCGGACCCTGGAAATAAACGGACCGGCATTCTCCTTAGGTTCCGGGTTCCTCTCCCCGGGAATGCGCTGGACCAACGCCATTTTTAGGGAGCGCAGCAGCAGCAGCTGATCGCCGGACTCCACCGCATTAAAAGGATCAGGCAGAGAGAGCCAACAGAAACTGTCAATTCGTCAGCCGAAATCCAGGTCCCCCGGAATCAGTCGACATTCGGGAAAGGCGCAAACCTGGAACCCTTGGGAATTCCGGGCGATTTCGGTCGCTGCCGTCGTTCATGCTGCGGTGGTGCTTTCCCCCACTGATTGCCCCTCGGTGGGTCCTTCCTTTCAGCTCCCCCCGGCTGCCCAGCTAATATTCGCAGTGGCCAGCCGCTGGGACGTACCTGTTGGCTCCGGTGGTGGTGCGAGTTGCAAATCAGACCACCATCATTCGTTTCCACCACCAGACCAGAATATCGGCTCATCCACGCTCTCTCGGCGCATGATGACGCACCTGGACAACATGACGAGCGAAAACCATCTCTGTGTGCCGGAGGGCACAGCGGCCGTTCAAATATCGCCGGGTCCCTTTCTTTTCTTCTGCAGACTGGCCTAGAGGAGGATATTAATCTGAAGACCACTCACGACATTGGCGATTACCAACGAACACGAGAACCAACGTCACGATCCCAAACACGGCGACCTAAGCTAAGCACTCGGATTTTGAACGAAGGAGAATCGAACCACACAGAAGAAAGAAAGCAACACCGCCAAAATGGGGCTCATGAGGCACATGAACCACATCGACCGCGAGGAGCTCTACACGGACCTCGAGGCGCGAATCCGCTACCTGCACAGCTTCCTCGACTTTAGCAGCAGTACGTCCTCCTCCTCTTCCAACTCCCCATCCCCCTGCATCGCTCTTGTATTTTTTCTAACCCGAATGGCCCTTGCAGAGGACATCGAGGCCCTCATCTCGGGCGCAAAATACGTCAAGGCCCTGATCCCCGCCGTCGTCAACATCGTCTACCACAAGCTCCTGCAGTACGACATCACCGCCCGCGCCTTCACCACCCGCTCCACCTCCTTCGAGGGCCCCATGGACGAGGTCCCCGACGACAACTCGCCCCAGATCCTGCACCGCAAGATGTTCCTGCGCGCGTACCTCGCCAAGCTGTGCTCCGACCCGAGCAAGATGGAGTTCTGGGAGTACCTTGACAAGGTCGGGTAAGTCTTTGATCCCCATTCTCCCGAGAAAAAAGATTGAATGCAGCGACTAACACACCACAGAATGATGCACGTAGGCCTGGGCCGCGCCCACCCCCTCCACGTCGAGTACGTCCACCTCGGCGCCTGCCTCTCCTTCATCCAGGACATCATGACCGAGGCCATCCTCTCCCACCCGCGCCTGCACATGCAGCGCAAGATCGCCCTCGTCAAGGCCCTGGGAAAAGTCATCTGGATCCAGAACGACCTCATGGCGAAGTGGCACGTCAAGGATGGCGCCGAGTTCCAGCGCGAGGGCGACGAGCCAGTCATCGAGGAGGAGGGGTACCTGCACGGGAAGAAGGTGCTCGAGAGCGACAGCGACGAGGAGACCGCCATCGGAGGGCCCAAGTCGCCGACCAGGATACCCAGGCCCGGTAGCGGCGCCGGCGGGGTGTGTCCGTTTACGGGCATCGTTGCTGGCGTCGAGGGGTTGAAGGTCGCTGATGGGCAGGAGAAGGACGAGGGGGCGCAAAAGGTTGAGGCTTCGGCTTGATTGGAGAGAGGAGGGGGATTTCGTTTTGCATCAATGGCTGCATGATGGATGGCGTTTGGGTGTATAGCTACAGGATTTGGTTCAGCTTTGAAAATTTCATGATTTCACGGTTCAACTTTCCGAGACTTGCGTGATGACATGTTGTCCATTCTGTGACACGCAGCTTCTCTAGAGTGCAGATCTTGAGCATCTGACAACTGTTCACCTACGGAACGAAAGGGAACTCCGAGTCTGCGAGAATGTGTCGATGGCCTATCTGCGAAAGTACAAGTACTCTGTCCATGACGTCCCCAAGAACACATCCATCGTATAGCCTTGCCAATCATTGTTCATCTCCAAGCATCTTGGGCACATTCCCAACCTCATCGAGCGCTCTTGGCCGAATATCCATCAAACCTCACTGTAATCGCGGTCCTGAAAATCCAACATTCGTGCTTGCCATGCCTCGGTGCTTCCCACTCCAGATATCACAGTCGCCTCCCCTCATGATCCAACAAACTTGCGGGTATCCAGCGTCCCACGATCGCGGCTCAATCCTCAAGATCAGTCACCTCGGTGCGACGCCTCTTCCTTCCATGCTTCGAGACTTGGTGCAGGGCTCCCTCCATCGTGCCTCTGATGAGCTCGAGCTGCTCCTCCAGGCCGGCCGCATAGGCCTCCTTGTCCCTGCACCGCTTTTCCATATCGCTTGCGGCGGCAGATTTCCCTGCGCACTCCATCTCCAGCTCGTGCACACGGTCTTTGCTGGCTTCAGCATCTTCTTTCAGACCGGCAACTTCCTCGGCACATCTCTTCTCAGCGCCTTCAGCTCTTGACTTAGCGGTGTCGAGTTCAGAGCGCATGGTGGCAAGCTTGGAAGCGTAGTCGAAGCATTTCTTCTCCTGGTAATTAAGAGCTGCCGTTCTGTCCGCGCACTGCCGTCCGAGGGCTGCGATCTCGGTCGTCTTGGCGCGTACTTCCAGCTCGGTGGCGTTGAGCTTGCTCTTGAGATCGGTGACGCGCTCGTCGGCTTCGCGTCGGAGCTTCTGTTGGGTCTCCAGGTCGCTCTGTGAGATTACAGGGTGCGACTGCGTTGGGAAGATCTGATGGTGTGTCTCGTTGCCGCGCTGCAGATTGACAACTGTGGTTCTGGCGTTCATCAGATCGCTCTGGCTTCGCCTCAGGGATTCATCCTTGTCCCGGATCTGATGCTTCAAAACAGCGATTTGGTCCATGTGGCGGGACACCATGTTTTGGAATTTCTTCTGGGTTCTGCGCTGTGCTTCCTCGGCCCGTGTCACCTGGTCCTTTTGGATATGATTCTCAGCCTCGAGCTTGGTAATTAAATCGCTGTCTTGCTTTGCTTGGACCTCCATTCTCTTGACGCGAACATCGAGATTGTAGACGTAATGGTCGACGCTTCTTCTGCTGTTGTGAATGCACGCGTTGGTCACGGTAAGCTCCTGCACCTCGGCTTGGTGGGTTTCGATGTGCTTCGTGCGCTCCAATTCGAGGCCCTCGATGTTTCGCTGCAGATTCGTGAGCTCATCGCCCATCTCTTTCATCTGCATGCGGCTCTCGGTGTCCGCCTGGGCTTTTTGGTCCTCGAGGTGCTTGATACGGTCTCTGAGGCCGTTGTTGATGTCCTGAAGGACCTGAATGCTTTGCTTATTGCTCGTTCTCTCCTTTTCGAGTTCTTCGTTGAATTTGGACAGATTCCTGAGACGCGTCTCTGTTGCGTTGTTTCTCGATCGAGGAGTCCGTGGCGTAGTGCTGGGATTTCGTCTTTCTATTTCGAAGGACCTTTTTTCTTTGTCGAAATCTTCCTTCAGCTTCCAGAAAGCCTCCTTTCCTTCTCGAAGTGGGCTTCTTTCTGTTTCAGGGCATCCAGCTCTTCCATAAATGTGGTGGTTTGCATCTCCTCGCTCGTGGTGACGTGGTCTTGTAGCTCCTCGATGTCGTTTTGGAGACTGGAAACCTTCTCACGTCTTTCCACGGCAAGGTCCTTCCACTTCTTTCTCGACTCTTTCGACTTGGCAAGTTCGCCGGACTTCTCCTCGACTAACTGATTGAGGGTGATGATTTGCTGGGAAAGGTCGTTTCTCGTTGGAAATCTCGGGTTCCAGGATCGGATCTCATCATTCAGAGAGAGGACTTGTTACTCATATGACTTCTGGATAATCCTCAGACGGAACGTCTCCCAACTGAGTCGGAGTTTCACCGCCTTTTCTAAGCTGCGATACTCCTTCTCGCAGCAATGCCGGTAGCTCTCGCCGCCGCTCGTGACATCGATCCATTGCAATGCCGGGGCCCCTGGCTGGCTTAGGTTGGGATAGGTGTGAGTGACGCATGCGCGGGTGACGACCTTGCCGTTGCGCCGCGGGTCCTCCATGGCTTTCGCCATCACGGTGATGGCGATGATGTCGTCGATGACATTGCCGCGACGCGTCACGTCAATGATGAACTTCCATGGCTCGCTCGTGAGGCGAAAGGTGCTGCCGTTTCCGGCGAATATGCGGAGGAAAATATTCATCTCGTCTTGATTAGAAGCCGGAAAATTGTATTTCTCTGCGAGCTTGCGAATGACCACCCCCCAGCGGGACCAACAGTATTGGAGAGTTGAGTTAACATCGTCGCCATGTTGGCGGTCGTTGGGATGGTCTTTGGCAGGCAAAAAAAATTGGAGAAACAGAAAAGCTGGCTTAGGAAGCAATGCAAAAAGATGGAATGTTCTCGTGGCAGAAATCTTCCGGAGTTGACAGTTGCCTAATGGAAGGAAGGGAGGAAGTCGGCAGCCGAGGAAAATGCGACCTGAGCACTGACCCTGAACAAACTGATAGGTCGCAGGAAGGTGCTCCTGCCTCGCACATGAGGAGTCACAGCTGTGATTCTTTTGGGGAGGTTCCCATATTCACCAAGTCATACGGACTAAGTCATACTGACCAGTACAGTTCTCAAATCCTACATGCATGCCAACTGATCCTGTTTTCCCACTTTCCAGCTTCCCAAGTCAGAAACCTACAGGTTGTAGACCTTTTGAGTCATAGTCCAATGATGCCGCGAAAGATCCAACATCTCGCTCACGGCTGAAAGGCTGCTGAGATCTAAACTAGGTCTTCCGAGTTCTCCGTGCGACGTCTCTTGCTACTCTGATGGCTCGAGACTCGTCCGATGACATCCTCCAGAGTTCCTCGCACCTCCTCAAGTTCCTTTTCCAGCGTGGCGATGTATGATTCCCTGTCCGCACATTTCTTCTCGCGGTCAGCGACAGCTGACAGCTTGTCGGCCCAGCTCTTCTCAAGGGCCTCCAGTTCGTTCGTCTTGTCCTCCATGGCCTTCTTCAGGCCCTTGACCTTATTCTCCAGGTCCCTCGTGCGCTCTCGGGCTTCTTGAAGGGCAGTGCGTTGAGCATTGGAGTCGCTAGAGTGTTCGAGGGGTCCAGGCTGGCGATGCAAAACTGGCTGATCGTTGGAGGAACCGTGATAGCGGTAGTCCTGCTGGAGCTGCTGAATAAGTACAGCCTTTGTTTGGATCTCGCGTCTCAGCTGGTCGAGCTCGTCAACATGTTTCCGACGGACGTGTTGGAGTTCTCGATTTGCGCTTCCCAGCTGAGCCTCGAGCTGTCGGCTGTAATCATTGTTGACGTTCGTTCCAGTCTCGAGCTGTGCAAACCTGGCATCCATCTGTTTCTTGTTCTCATCCATGTTCTTGATCTCGATCTGGAGGCCAGCCTTTTGTTCCAGAAGCTCCTTGTAGCCATGGCTTATATCATCGTTCTGCTGTCTAAGGTGCTGGACCTCGTTTTGCAAGGCCACCTTCTCCTTGCAGTGATTCTTCGACGTGGTGTGGATTTGAGTCTGGAGGTCCGCTTTAGCTGCTTCCAGTGTATGGATCTTAGCAGCTGACTCTTCCCTCATGTCGCGAAGCTTGTGAGAATAGCTGTTCTTCTTCCTCTCTGATCGATGAAGCTTCTTCCAGAGCTTCTCAGTATTGACGCCCGCACCATGCGTCTTGCCTCCAATCTGCCGAGCAGTTTCTATCTCTGTTCGTAAGTTTCGAATGGTGGCATCCTTGACGTGATTTTCCTTTTCGAGGGACAAGATGCGCATCTGTAGGGCGTCTTGTTCTGCTTCATGCTCTTCTTGGTCGCAGAGTATCCTCGCAAGGCTCTTTTGGTTCTCGAAAAGTTCGAGTCCTATGTTGTGCTTTTGCTGCTGAAGGTCGGAAAATCTCTGGGATAGATCTTCGAAATCGCTTCTCGCCTCTTGAGTTTCGTTCTTGGCCAGCCGGGCTACTTCCTTGGCTTCTTGAGCTTCTTCTTTTGCCTGCCGGGCTTCCTCCCTCGCTTCCTGAGCTTCTTCCCCCAGCTTTCGGATCTCATTGCTCTTCCTCACAATGTTCATATTTCGCAGGTTGAGTTCGTATGATTGATTTCTGGACGATCGAAAGAGACGCAGGACCTCTTGTTCGTAGGCCTTTTGGATGATCCTCAGGCGGCAGCCTTCCCAGTTGAGTCTCGGATTTCCAAGCATCTTGTCGGGGCCGCTGCATTCCTTGTCACAGCAGTGCTGAAAGCTCATCCCTCCGCTCGTCACCATGTACCACTTAAGAAGCGGATGGCCAACGTATTCATCTTCATCGTCGTTTGGATGGATTGTGCACGCTCTGGCGATGACCGCACCGTTGTGGTGTTCATCTTCGATGGATTTCGCAGCAAGGGTAATGGCAACGATGCTCAAGATTTCGTGACCGCTCCGGATCACATCGACAACAAACTTCCATCTCTCTTTTTCGATCCGGAAAGTACTGCCTTGGCCAGTGTACTTCCCAAACAGAAAACTGAGTTCGTCGAGATTGGCCACGGGAAATCCGTACTCCGTGGCAAGGTGCCGAATGACCTGGTTCCAGTGTTTGCCCTGCTCTCGGTAGGCTGCTCCGTCGAATCGAAACTGCATGATGATCCAGAGTACAATTCCTACGTGATGTATAGCCAAAGTGATGCAAGTGTGGGTGAATACGGGGTCCTCAGAGCGAGGTCTGGAGAAAGCCGAGTATCAGGAAAAAAAGCCCGGTTGAAGAGGAGGATCAGGATGAAGGGGAAATTCGCGGGATAGGTTCGCTCACCAAAGCGAGGGCAAGGAAGAATTGGTTGTGTTTCTTTCCCAAGGAGAATGCTGACAGATCTGTTGCTTGTGTAGAAAGGGAGATGCGAGATTGTGTTGCCTGGGAGAAACTGGATGCCCAATTGAGAACGGAAAGGACCTGGAGCAGCAGGTAGGTACGTTGAGTAGGTACCTAGGAGGGTAGGTATGTGTAGGTAGGTAAGTCGAATGTGAGAATTTAGACCACTTGATAGCCCCGCCTGTCCGGTAAACATAGAAGGAAGGCACGAAACTTGGTTTAGGCCGATGTCAAATGAAATGCTTTGCCAAAGGTGCCTGAATTTAGTGGAAATTCATGGATCCGCCATGAAAGATATTTGCCCACTTATCGCACTCGCATGCCTTGATACAAAGCCCATGAAGCGCATTATTATCCATGGTAACAGACCTTTGATCCAGTACAGTCTAAGTCTAATACGACTTATCTCAGAATCATCACCAGGCAGCTATGCCAAGACAGACATCCCATCCAGAAGAACGAATATCTAATCAATGAAAAACCAGCCATGATGCCATAAAATGGCAAAGATGCCCGAAGCCGATGGCTACCCGTGGACTGGTGGTGACAAAGGCTCGATCTTTCCCACACCGTGGGAGTTGGAAGGGTCCGTCCGAGCAAACTAGACTCAGGGATTGACTTGATCTGTCCGGGGCTGAAATTAGTGGAGACAATTACGAGTAAGAAGCTACTAGTCCAGTATCATTCTCACCATGAACAGACCCGTACTTACCTTCCTTGCTCTGACATCTTTTTGAATTTAGATTGAGGCTCTTGGTAATCCTCTCCTGTCGGACTCCTCCGTTGCGGAATCTTTCGGTCACTGCAGCGGATTTAAACGAGGCTCCACCGACACTTCTGCTTCCGCCATGAGACGCGGAAAGGCTATAAAGAAGGGCCCGTCATTACGAGAGGCATTTGCTCAGATTACGACTTGATTCTTTCACCCATACCATCGCAGACATGAAGCTTTCAACCCTCCTCTTAGCGCCAGCCGCTCTCAGCGCCGCAGGCGTGGCCACCAAGCCCGCCCAGCTCAACCCTCCGTACTGTCCTCCCCGCGAAGTGGAGGCCTCGCAACTGCAGGCCATCTTCCAAGAAGCCATCCAGAAGCTCTTCGTCGACCGCAACGGCACCCAGTACGCCCTCGACCACCTCGCCGAAGACTACATCCAGCGCAACCCCTACGCGCTCTCCGGACGGGACAACACCGTCACGACCCTCGCCTTCGTTTCCCCGAATACCGTCAACTTTACGATCCTCAACACGGCCCTCCAGGGCAACATCGGCTTCGTTCACTACACGATGGAGTTGTCGGGCGAGGCGAGACCGCCGGTCATAGGAGGCGAGGAAAATCCCACGGTCGTGGTGGACGTGATGAGGTTCAACGGGTCGTGTATCCAGGAGCACTGGGATGTCATGCAGCAGAGGCCTGACGATGCGACCAACCCGCTAGAGATGTGGTAGAACTGGGAGAAGATGATCATGGCACCCCAGAAGCCTGCTGTATTCCGTAGTAGTTCAGATAAAGTGCCGGAGTCAAGAATCTGGGCCGTCAAAACCTAGAAATTAAGGCGAGACTTACGCCGCAATTTCGTTCGTTCATTAAGATAGACCCCATTTCGAGATGGCAAGCCCCAATTGCGCCGTTCAGTCCACGTACAGTATTCATGAAATTCTTAGAGGGGCGCGGCCTAACCCAGGCGTGATGTTGTCGTGAATATGAAGCCCCCGTGCAACCTTACCCCGGATTCGGAAGACCGGGTGAGCCTCCATTCGTAGCGAGTGATGAATAACAGCCGCGCGCGTGGAGTAAGCACTTTAAACCGACGTGGCGCCGGTGGGATGCGCCTTTCCCGGCGCTTGCATCCCACCGCACTCCGGAGCCCCGTAAAGACCGACCGATGGCCTATCTCCTGGATCTCCCTGCTCCATGCTTAGGTAACATTCATATGCGGCACGCCTGTGCCTGCTTCATTATTCGTAATGGAGCGTGGGCTTTCGTATCCATAATTTTGGCGTTTCTTGTTGACAGAAGAGTAACAGCTTCAAGGTACTATCCAAGATGCTAAGATACACGACCCATGAGGTTATTTGGCCCCGGAGAACCCGGCGTTGCGGTAGAAGACCCACTTGCGTGGAGCCGGCGAAGAAGATCAGGCGGTGAGCGGACGTGTGGCTTGTCGATCCCTGCGCCCATGAAAGCCTGAATTCATCCCTCTCGGGAAGATCAAGCTGCCCCGGTCCGACGATCCAATTCTTGGTTAACTCGCGCCCCAGCCTCATATCAAGATTCAGACGCTCGGCGCTGACGTTGTCCGTCGTCAGAAGGGTCAAGATGACAAAATCAACTCCTGAATGTTGAATTTTGTATCCGCCCTCCAGCTCTCGAATGCGAAGGAGTGAGGATGGGAATCATCCGCCGCTTCAGCTGCGGTGAGAAGCATCCGTCGACAGCTCAGCTTTGAATCCGCCACCAGCTGGCTGACAGTTATAAGAGGTTAAAATCGATCGCTGGCAACAGAAGAAACTGTACTTCCAACGACAACACGCTCGCAAGTATTGTCTCCCCTCCAGAACATTTCACACTGAAACTTCACGACATCCAAATCATCATGAGACTTCTTGCGAGCCTGCCCCTCTTCCTGGCTTCGGCTGTTGCCGCATCCTCCAAGAACGGGACACACTCGACAGCTTCATACTGCCCGTCCCGCCCAGCAACTCCCGAACAGCAGCGCGCCATCTTCGAAGAAGCCGTCCAGACCATCATCGTCGACCAGCAATACGAGGAAGGCATCATGAGACACTACGACGAGGGCTACATCCAGCACGACCCCTACGTCCTCTCGGGTCGGCAGAACGCGCTGGACTTCCTCGACACTCTCGACCCGGACTCCGTCAACTTTACCATCATTAACAAGGGCATAGACAACCAGCACGCCTGGATCTTCCAGAGGGTCGATCAGGCGGGAAACCCCAACCCCTTGGGCTGGGTGGACCTCTGGCGCATGGAGGGCACCTGCATGATGGAGCACTGGAGCATTTACATGCCGAAGCCGGCCGATGCGACGAATCCTCTGCCTCTCTGGTAGGGCTTTTGAGCTGGGAACTAGCACCGCGTCCGAGAAGACTCCAGTAACTGGGCCAGCCAAGAGCAAGGTTGGGCTTTGTTCCTGCGAGAATGGCTTTTGGCAGATGTTAGTGAAAGAAGGAGCAACAGAAAAGGCGCCTGGATTCTGAATGGGTCCTCAAGTTCAGGATAATAGCAAGACGACAGAGAGGTAGATGCAGACATTTGAGCTTTGTGCACCTAACGACATCGTAGACGCTCAACAATAGAGCCTTGTGCCAGGCACCTTGGTTCGGGATTCAAGACTTGAAAACAAGATGTTCGTCGTTGCCAAAACGCTGAGTGAGTGGGAGGCAAGAAGCTTTCAGTACTCAGGAGGATCAGGCGAGTGATAATGGCCATGACTCAGAAACCCGGCAGTATTTGATTCCACTCCCGCTGTCTGCGAGGTCATAAGGCTAACGACAGCAATGCCAAGATGTTTTAGGCCCTGTGTGTCTTCTTCTGAATGGTGAAATTTAGGGGTAAAGTTGAAGGTACGCGTAAGCACGGCCACAGCGGTCCAATAAACGTCGTCTGTAGGAGCCAGCGGTCTCTACCTACCTTACTATTATAACATCAAGGTCAGGAGCATGATGGCGATCGCCAATATTGCCCTAGGGCGGACACTCTCCGGCCCGTTGGAACTTGGGGCTCGTCTCAAGCTCTGTTAGTGCCCCCATGCCTAAACAAGCATGCAAGTTGGGTGCATTATCCGGTGTCTGGCGGTTGTTTACCCTTAGTATGCCAACACCTACCTCGAAACGTCACCAATAGAACACCAACTGGCCGCCGATGTCGGGATCCCTAGCCATGCCAAATGCGAGTACTTCGGTTACGGAAGGCCAGATGACTACGCAGACCTGTCGCACCACTGATCATGGTCCACCCATGTCAAAATGAAAACACCGCCTGTGCCACGAGATCGCGCGCGCGCGCTCGAGCCTGTTGCTGGCGTCTCTCATTAACTCGAACCTCGAATTAGACAAAATGACGCAAAGAAAGGGACAAAAAAAGTGTGGGGAGCTTTGGAAGAGGTCAGCTCTCGCGAAACAACGCGAAAACGAGCGCCTATGCTTGCAGGCGGGCCTGGGATTGATGGCAGGTGGGGGCCAGTGCCGATTTCCCGGAGGATTGGCCGATTAACAGCGAATAAGCATCACGCAGTGAGAGGAAGTCTTTTGAGGCACAAACTGGGAGCTATTCACGTATTTGGTCTGCTACGGCTCGCAAGCCGAGTTTCTGGCTTGCCGTTGAGCACTAGCTAAGTGCCAACTTACACAGAGTCTAAACACAGTCTGAGGAACAGCGTCCAGAAAACACGAGGCAATTCAGCCATCCAAGTCGATCTTCATCCCTCTCTTCATGATGTACAAGACATCTAAGCTTAATGAACTAGCACATGCAGAACGGAGCAGCAAATGTCGCTTGACCAACAGTTTCAACTGTCCCGCCTGTCAAATGCTCAGGGACCGACCACAAAATGCAAGGGACACGCGTTCATCTCAGGTCTGCATGCAGATCACACCATCTTCGAAGGTGTAGCCCCGGCAGTTCTTGCCCCTGTTTCCTGTAAGAAGCTGACCGCAGCGGTCGAAGTGGTTCCCTATTCGCATCCGCGCGGGGACCAGGGCCTGGGCCTGACCGGTGCAGGTGATCGAAGTAGGCCCGTCTTTAATCGAACCCGGCCCCTCTGTGCCGGAACCAAAAACCTTCCGGGGATCTCTCCTGATTACTCTAGTGTAGGGCGCAGGTTTGCCGGACTGGCTGGCTCCGTAGAAGTGACACCTTCCTTCTCCGCAGTGCCCACTTTTCCCGGACAGCCCCGGTGGGTTCCTTGGGTGTGGAAATACAGTCCGATGGGCTCTGCAGGCGGAAATGCGGCCGCATTCGAAGGAGAGATCCGCGTGGCTATGACTCGTGAGCCGTCAGCCACAGGAGAAGCATTTTTCCCCTCCCTGTTCGAACGGTCGAACCCCAGAAGATCCACGGTTGTCAGCGACCCCTGAAGCTTAGCATGAGATGGGACGACGATGTGGGCTGTCAGGAGTCGAGGATCACTGTCACTGAACGGAGCCTCCCGCAGTTTGGTGCCGTCATGAAGCGCGCGGTAACTCTTATCGATCGTGATTTTTTTCAGCCCCGCCGCATGGAATGGCACACTGTAAGCCAGGGGATCGGCGTAAAACCCGGACTATACTGGACTGTGACCTGACATCCTCGCCATGCTGGGGTATGATGGTGCAAGGTCTCTACCGGTGAGGCCGACTTTGCTCTCTAACCACTCAGAGATCAGGGGCTAAGTCGGCTAGGAGGTCTTGTGTGTGATCGTAGGACACATTCTGATTGGAGCTGAGCTCATCGTGTACTGCTGATAGTCCCGTAGTATGTACGCTCCCTTTTGCATATAAGATGGGAGGCAAGCCCTTCGCCGTTGAGCGTTTGTCACTCAACCGCTATCCTCTTAAGTCACTCTTTCACGTGCATCAAAGCATCAGTCACTCACTATGGTTCGCTCGCTCTTCGCTTACGCCCTCCTGGGCGCCCAGGCTCTGGTCAACGCCGCCACCGAGACCGAGACTCGCACTCTCGACGAGATCTACAAGGCCGCTCTCGCCGAGGGCGGCGTCGTCACCCTCTGGCACGGAGGTGACGAGCTCACCCAGCAGAACAGCCTGAAGGCCGCCTTCGAGAAGAAGTTCCCCGGCATGACCCTCAACGTCACTGTCGACCTGTCCAAGTACCACGACGGCGCCCTCGACGACCAGCTCGCCGCCAACAACGTCTACGTCGACAGCATCATCCTCCAGACGCTTCACGACTTCCCCCGCTGGGCCGAGGAGGGCGCCCTGCTCGACTACGCGCCCCTCGGCCACGACGCCATTCTGCCGGAGTTCAAGCCCACCGACACGGCCGCCTACTACGGCCTCTTCATCATCGCCTGGCTCAACTCGTGGAACAGCGCCAAGCTCCCCGGCATCGAGGCCCCCGTCGAGTGGAACGACTGGCTGCGCCCCGAGTTCAAGGACAAGCTCGTCCTGACCTACCCCAACGACGACGACGCCGTCCTCTTCGCCTTCGACCTGGTCATCAAGCAGTACGGCACCGCCTGGTTCGACGCGCTCGTCGCCCAGAACCCCCGCTGGGTCCGCGGCACCCAGACCCCGCGCACTATCCTCGGCAAGAACGACACTGCGTGGGCCGCCACCTTCACCTCCTCCGGCAGCCTCAACCCCACGGCTCCCATCAACAGCTCCCACCCCGTCGAGGGCAAGTTCGTTTCCTGGCCCCAGACCGGCGGCATCCTGAAGGCCGCCCCCCACCCCGAGGGCGCCAAGCTTCTGCACAGCTACATCCTCAGCAAGGAGTGGCAGGAGTCCCGCGGGGGATGGTCCACCCGTGGCGACGTCGCCCTCCCCAAGAACTACCTCCCCATCCTCGAGACCCCCGGCACCGATCCCACCGCCTTTGGCAAGTGGATGGCCGACCGCGCGGCCGTCGAGCGCTTCCGCTTCTGGATCGAGGACCGCATCGGCACTGCCCAGGGCCTCAGCCCCCTTACCGACGACCTTTGAGCGGTGGTTGAGCAAGTTGCAGGAGAAGGACGAAAGAAACATTGAGCGTTTTCATGTACATAGAATCACCAGATGCCCAGCAGCCTTGAAGCTGGCACTGCCATACATATTGTCCGACTAATGATACCACATTGCAGTCTGCTTTGGATTGTGCAAAACGAAGAGGTCATCTCGGTAATACCAATGCTACCAGTGTCTTAAACGAAATGACGGTGCGCTGTTATAGCGTGCAGGCGCTTTTAGAGTTCAGCCAGCAAAAGTTTACAACCTTATCGTGACCGCAAAGAGAAACGGTCCGAAACAGGCCAACTAACAACCATCTCAATTCTGGAATGCATCGCGGGCTGGATCACCTCATTTTCCTCAAAGCTCGCAGGCTTCGATCTCTTTCTCTTCCCCTACCCGCGACTTTCCACGCCTCCGGGATTCATCCAATTCCTGTTCGGGCCTGACTTTCTCCTTTCCGCCTTCTCAGGTATTTCTGCCCGCGAACCATAGCGGATCGACCTATGCGACAGGGGGCTTGACTAAGGCGCTGCCGGAATATCGGCCAGCAGCGAGAAGGAGGGCAGGGCACCCCCTTGCCAAGCCCTCAGCGAGCAATTAAGCTATGTCGGAATTTAGGGCCGTAGGCTTGTCTGGTTTAGAGTGCCAATCTGGATGGGACCACGACCGATTGGGGCCTGGTTGGTGCTGCGCGATTCATTGCGTTGAATAATTGACGCGGGTCTCTCCGTTTGTTCCTTTTCTGTTCCATTCTATCTTGTTCCGAAAATGTGTTTTCCTCCAGGGTATGATGCGTTGGCCAGGTCTTACCTGTGTACCCTCCAAGTTGCCTGGTGAATCGGGTTGCGTGGGCGTAATCTGACTTCTACATAATACGACTCTGATCGGATCTAGTAAACTCGAAAACTTGAGATTCCAACTAGATACGACTTGGTTTAACCCAACAAATGCCAAAGCGCGATCCCAACTGGCTATGCCATCGCGCCAAGTCTAGACAACCTGCCTCAAGCCATGGCTGCCATGTAGTGCAGATTTTATGCATGCGATGTTTGAGACCATGTCAAACCACTTTGAAGGGGAGAAGTGCCGTAAAAGTTGATTGTAAGATGAATGACTCAGGATTGTTCAGTGTTTGAGTACCGAACGTCCCTTTATGTTACGCAGCCAGTCGTCCTCTTCATTTTAACCATTTCAAAGGTAGTCTGCGTTTACTCCGTAGAGGGGGGCTTGCTTTTCAACAGTAGATCTCTGTTGTCGGAAGCAGCCAATATCGAGTCTCATCTCGTTGAAAGGATCGGGTTGTTGCCCAGATCAAAGAAAACCCGTCACCTTAGGAACAAACACCGTGGTGAAGTCAAATCAGGGATTCGCCTTCCTCAAAGAGCTTCTCGTAAGTTCAAGAAGAGCCAGACATCATAACAGAAACTACATAGAATTCTTTCAATCGCGTGGGGTTTTTTTCTTCCTGGTACAACGAGACTGTCCAGGGGAAGCGACGCATGCTGGGTTGCGACAGGTCACTCTGAGCTATGCGTCTGCTTGGCGCGTCTTGATCAACTTCACGAGCTTTCCAGGTATCCACTAAGGTGTTCCATGGTTTCGTGGTGTAGTTGGTTATCACGTCAGTCTAACACACTGAAGGTCTCCGGTTCAAGTCCGGGCGAAATCAAATCTTTTACTGACATGGAGTCATGCAAGTGAATTTTTGGGGGGTTTTTTTTTTCCTTTTTACAATCAAGTTAAGACCTTCGTAGCTCTGTCTGTGACATCTCTATGAGACGTTTTGACTGCTGACTGGCTTGGTCTGAAGCGGAGCCTCTTCTCTCTGCCATGGTGCCCCACCTGGCGTGCAGGTTGGATACGTAAATACCTACACTACCCGACACCGGGCATCGACCTAGATTTACGACGGCCTCGTGACGCGCTCTGCGCATTCGAAACTCCTGCGGATTGGTCAAACATCTCACATCACTCGGCTTACCTCACACCCGGGCTCGGCTGTACCTGCCATCTCGGCCCTTAGCGCCTTATGAGCCAACGCCAAGCGCCAAGACTGTGAGTGTTCGGACGCGAAGAGAAGATACCTCCTTTCAACACCACTCATCCCGCATTCAGGACGAGTGGAGGAATGTGAGGTAAACATGGGGAAGCCGGGTCGAGTACACGCAACTCTCACTGCTCGTTCCGCTTGGGGTGCTAATTTTCTTGACTAGCTCCGTGTGTGGTTCAGCCCAGGTTTGACAGGTATGAACGTCGTGATATTTCCTCGGATCGTTGCACTCGGGAGAATCCAGGATCCGAACGTTCTCGCCCTGAAAGGCGGACCGTAATGCTGTCCAAGCTCACAATCAACATCGTCGTGAGGACTCAGCACGCCCCGAAATCCTTCCCAGATGCTAGATACTAGCATTGTTATCTTCCCCTCGAACGGCATCAAAAGCGTCGGTCTCGCTAGCATCTCTCAAACGGACATGACGGCTGCTGCGACGTTCGATCGTGACCTCCCTGACAGGCGTAAAGCGCAACAGACTGATCTACCACTGAGCCCACACACTCGGCGAAGTGTTCTGAGAAAGTGCGAGAGACGTGCCGCTCGAGTCTAGAGTAGGTTCTCCGTCACAACGTGTCGATGTAGGACGGCGATGATCGACATCCAACGACACGTCCACGGGACCAATGCGCCGTCATGTCCTGAGAGCCCGAGGCTGGGAAAGCTTCAGCCCAGATTCGAACCTCGCCGGCATCTCCATTGCGCAACCCGCCTATGACGCCCGCCCACGAAACGGGAGTCCAGAGGTACGCCCTGATCGCTATCTCGCTGACGAGCAAAAGACCCAGCGGTTCAAAATGAGCCTGATGGGCGGCACCCCATCTGATGCCCATCTCGTCCGACACAAGACGACACGAAGATCCACGGACCCCGCCTATCGCAATTCGCAGACGCTATTAGAGCCGGCACCGGCCCCATCTTATGCGCCTCTAACCATGCTAACCAGACCTACGTGTGTGAGAATGGGCACCTCCTGCAGACATCCTCCACAAGCTGTGCTTGGGACACACTGCCAGCGACTGCGGTCACCACTCACTCGACCGCACAAAGTAGTTGAAAGGCACCAACGGCGATGAGATGAAGGATCGGGCTTTGAAAATGTTCCAGCGTCGCTGCTGGCTGGTTCTGTTCCAAACTACCATCTACTAATACAACCCCCTCTCGGTCGACGAATTGAGTGAGTCGAAGCCGACACTAGAGGCAAAATCCCCTTGGGAGCGGCTCAGGCCTGCTCGACGGTGCTCCCGTGTTTGGTATGTAATGAAGAATGACCGCGCTATGTATATTCATGTCTATCAGATTAGTAATTATATGCTGTTGCTATATGCGAATTGCCAGTCCAGGCTTTTGCTATGATTGTAAGGCAGGAAGACGATAATCGACATCATCCCCACACAAGAAAGTAGTAGAAGAAAGCCCGCTCTTCACTCCGCCTTGGGCTTCTTGATCACGTTGCCCTGCTCGTCGACGAGGCCCTTGGCGCGCATGACCTTGAGCGCGTCGTGCAGGGGATCCAGCGAGGGCTCCGGGGCGCGGTGGGAGCCGAAGTAGGTGTCGGCCCAGGTGAAGTACTGGCCATAGTTGACGGTGAAGTAAATGTGGTGAAGGGTGTGGTGGGCGGGGCTGTTGATGAACTTCTCGGTCCAGTGGCCGGTGATCATGTCGCCGTCGTGGATGAGGATGGTCCAGATCTGGACGCCCACGAAGAGGACCAGGTAGAGGTACCGCTGGATGGGGCAGATGAAGGGGAAGATGCTTTGTTTGTGTTAGGAGATACGGATAAATGAAAGTTGGATGAGGGGGGGGGGGGGGGGGGGGGGGGGGGGGACTCACTGGTAGGGCAGAGACTGGACGTATCCGTCGAGAGGGTGGAAGGCCAGGGCAGCCCATGGGGTGGGAACTGTTCATCGTTAGCATGGGGTTGCGCCACTGCGGCGCGGATCGCAGTCGACTCACCGATCCACTTGTGATGTGGCTTGTGGATGTACTTGTAAACACTGGGGTGATGCTCCAAGCGATGAATCCAGTAGATGCCAATGTCGTTGAAGGCCATGTACAGCACGGCCGAGACGACGAGCCATGCGTAGCCGCGCTCGGCGACGTCGGCGTACAGCAGGCTCTTCCCGCGCACCTCGGCCAAAAACCAGGGCAGCGTGAGGATGTTGATGAAGGGCACGGCGGACACGGAGGAGACGATCTCCTGGCGGACCTGGTTCTTGAGGAAGCGCGGGTGGTACTCGAGGCGGCGGTCGAAGATGAAGTAGTACGACAGCGTGCTGAAGAAGAAGTACAGCGACGTCGCGCCCAGCTGCGTGATGATCAGGATCGATATGATCTGGCGGTAGACGTTGTCGCGCGGCCACATGGACTCAGGGGCGCCGCCGCCGCCGAGGAGCAGGCCGGAGCTGGGGTCCGCGAACGAGGCGTTGCCCGGCGCGCCGGGACCGGGCAGGGCCCAGGCGTACGCCTTGTCGAAGATGAGGGGGTCGAGGAGCTCCAGGGCCACGTCCATCGTGAGTGAGCGGCACGACGCGGTGGCTGCTTTCGTAGGGTTGAGGAAGTGAGGGCGTCGCGAATGCGGGTGAGCTGATGGTGTGTGTTTGTGGGTGGAGTGAGGATGAGAATTGGGGGTGGGTGACACTGAAAGGTGAGTGATGGGAAGGAATTTCAATTGAGGGTCCCAGCGCGATTGATGGCATTGATTGGGCGGGTTTGCTTCCCCGGTATCCGTATGTACACACTGTGGCACTTTTGCCGTCGCAATCTGCTGTTCCCCCGAATGGCTGCGCGCATGTTCCTGATCCTCCCGTCGCCACCCGCCCCGGAGACAACGGCCCCAGTGCCGAGCACAGTATGAGCGACTCGGTTTTCGACTGGGTCCACGTACGCCAAAAGACGGTTGAGTGTCTTCTCGGTGTTTGTATGGACCCCGTCCCCCTTACAGAGTATGTTCCGATCACCGACATCGCTAAAGGCGAACCACTAATAAGCCGCTCAGCTCATATGCCCGAGTCACTTATTAATAATACCCCGAGTTCAGACGACGGGCAACGCTACAGTTTCCTGTCAGTGGGGTGTCAAAAGTCCGAGTGCACGACACAGTACGTACGTAATTTCGCTTAATAAAAACCTTACTTGGAAAGACAACAGACATCTCTGCTTCGTTTCTGACTAAGACTAGGTGGCGTGAAGAAACCACTAGCCAACTTGCCTAGTTCAACCCAACTTTTCTCAATCGACGAACGAGAACGTCGCGGTCAATGTAACTGTTGGGCAGGGTGGCTCCGATCTCGGTGTTGTCCGTCCAGAACATCGTGTAGACGCTTCCCGAGTGCGTCACCGCGACGGTTTTGCCACGAAATCAGAAACGCTGTTGAACGACCTCGTTGGCCCTGACCTCGGCCATGGCGCTGTTGTCTATCGCCTTGAGGATGCTGTGTCTGACGAAGGTCTCGGTCCCGGGGCAGCCTACAGAGCCAACACCGGGCATCTCTGGATTAAGGCCCGATTTAAATGAGTGCTAGCACAGCAACAGCTCAGCTTATCTGGCTAATGAAATTTGGCCCTTCTCTAATATTCTTCATGTGCAAGGCTTCTAGAGTTGTTGACAGCTTCATTTAAGACATGGTGATGGAGTTTTATTGAGTGCTTTATACAAGTCACTGAGGATGGGACAACAAAGGCAGCGAACAAAGGGACACATGGGGCAGGAACAGCATATGTTTCCTGCATTAGATCCAGGGATAGGTTGAGCGCGAAGGTTATGCTTCATAGGCTTGAGAAGTTGTATTTCGTGGTTGATGCACTCGCTGGGAAGAAGACTGTCCTCTTGTGCTACTAGTACCATCTTGAAATTGTCATCAAACCTCGGAGTGACATCATGAGGTAGTGCCAAGAGAACCCATGCCCATGTTCAGCCCAGGCCATCTCACCTCCCATTGTTTCCTCGCGCTTCGACAAACCTTCAATGTGCGTTTGAGAAACAACAAGCACGCCCTAGAATAGGATTGAACAATCGCAAGGGGGGGAAGGCAAGCAAACTTCGAGGTCTCGGGTGGCTGAAAAAGAGCGCCAGCCTGCAAACGACGACATTCAGGAGGTTTCGCCGAGTCCGAGGGGCAGTCCCTTGCGTCAAATGAGACAGAGGAAACGGGGTGAGGAAAATGGTGAAAAGCAAGGCGAGTCAAGAAAATACGCGATGTTCGATTGAACTTTCCACAACTTACACATGAAAAAGCCCTCAAATTCGAGAGCGCGAAGTCGTGTATATCAACGATTTGGGCCGCGCCCTCTGTGGAAATAAGTCATCAGCAAAAAGACGAAATCCGACAGCCCAGAATCGCCGAAAATGTCGCAGCCGGAAAACAACGAACCGCCGAAGCGGGTGCGTCTGGTAGCTTACTCCGACAGCGAGAGCGAGGCCGAAGCCGACGACGATACCGCGGATCCGGAGCCGGCGACCGGCCCCGACACGCAGCCACAGCCACCGCCACCCGAGACCGAGAACGAGCTGGCCCAGATCGTCATCCGCCTGCAGGAGAAGTACATCCACGAGTACGAGAATCTCGAGTCGCGCCAGGACGACATGGCGCGGCAGCTCGAGGACTGGAAGGGAGCCATCGAGGACCGGCTGCGGATGGAGCTGAAGATCCTGGAGGCGCTCGTCAAGGTGAGTCGGCGACTGCCCCTCCCCGAGGTCTTGTAGGGATGCGATTATCTGACAAGGACTCCAGAGAGTGTTCAATGTGGACTTGAACGATGCCGTGCAGCGGGAAGACTTGCCGCGAATCACGATGCGCAATCTGCCCGCCCGAGGACCCCCGTCGCCGTCGCCTACTCCGTCTCTGGCGGTTCCTGGACAAGTGTCTGCTCCACAGCCGGAGGCAGCTGCGGTAGTGTCGCCCCGAGCAACAGAACCAGCAGTCTCATCGATCGACGGTGGAGATCCTGGGTTAACAGCTAACGCCGCGTCGCCGCCGAAGAACATCAGGAGCACGGAGAAGGCACCTCAACCAAAGCCAGCCGAGCCGAATCAACGAACTCATCAGCCAAAGCCGAAAGCTCCCGCTGCCATAGAGAAGTCTCCTGTGCGTGTGGAGTCAGCCGTTAAGAAAGCCAAGCCGCGCGCCGAAGGCACATCTAGCATCCCCGAGACCACATCTACGCACCAAACGACTCTCGATGCGTCGAACCGCGCTGCAGATGGACCGACGAGCCCTTACGACAACCCAAAGTACTTCAGTCCTCTGACCGTCCGCGACAAGGATGGAATAAACAGGACAATCTTCAAGTTCTACCCGCATCCGGACACGGTCCAAGAGCAATGGGCCGAGTACAGGTACGGCCTGCACGGCCAGCCGCCGGTGGAGCAGCTGGAAGCGAAGTACCGAGCAAAGTGGCGCAGCAGCGCCTACGCGCGATCGTGGTTCACGCGGAGAAAGACCTTCTGGGAGAAGATCAAGGATATGCTGACGGAGGGAAAGACCGAAGCAGAAGCTCTGAGTGCGATGGAGAAGCGTGCCGAGGGCAGCGTGCCGAAACTAATAGGACTTCTCTGCAAAGAGCGTACCGAAAAGAGCACCGGAAGGAGCACCGAGCTTCAGAGAAAGCGCAAGAGAGAGACTGGTCCACGACGAAAGCAAGTGGCGAATGGTAACTCGGATGAGGAGGGGTTTATCGTCAACGATTCTCATAGTGATGGCGACTCACAAAAGTCGTACCGGCCAAGCGCAGTCAAGGGCTCGCCCGGGCGAGTTCCTGCAGAGGAGCCTCCCAAGTCGGGTTCTCATGCCGTTGGTGCAGGTCCTTACGCATTTTTGCGGAAGCGCATCAGGCTAGCCGAGAAGGAAGCTGGTAATGTAGATGAGTAGTAGCCTCTCGAAGCCTGTGGTGTTGGGTCAACCGGGTTGCGGGATGGCCTGTGAAGAATAGCATTACGACGAGTTCAAGCTGCGCGCATAAGCAGGCCAGGAGTTGTCAGTCCTTGCCATGTCGAAAGCAATGGTCTTGTGTGAAAGGACCTTGAGTTGTGGCCGGAAGTCGCGGCAACACAGCGGCAACACACTGGCAACATAGACTGCGGCGTCGGGAGAGGCGTATATGTCGAACGTTCTCATCGTGGTTTGTTCCAGATATATGCTAGATATTCCGAGTTGGCCGAAGGCACCTGCACGCAATCCCCGTCGATGAACGTGGTCAAAATATGGTGTGTGAAGATGGCCGGTACACAAACTCAAATGCGTTAGCCTCTTCTTGAACCGGATGCTTGGGAGGGTCGAAAGCACGACTCGTCGACAGAGTCTCTGATATAACAAGAATGACTCGGCATCAGAGCATCAAAGGCGTTACTCGGGGTTTCGGTTTTCCTTGGCAGCTGCTGCCGACAAGACACGGAGACTGCTCCGCTGGTACAGACCGTTCGGCCAGGGCAGGCTTCTGGGCTATCCGAAGCCCGACCTTTGAAAAGGATGCAGAAGTCCAAAAGATACTGTGCAGTGGTAGGAGCCTAACAGCAAGTCGCAGCTTGGCCACCTCACTCATGACGGCGACTTCGCTCTCTCGAGACCGGAAAACGGTCGGGGGTCTCAACCTGCACCCGCGATTGGTCGAGGCTGACACGACGTGCGAAGTCGGCCTTGGTGATGCTCTCCTGCGGCGAATGTCGGCTGATACCGACAATGCCCTGTCGTCCAAGCGCGGGCCGTTCAGTCTCTGGGCGTGTCGAGGGTTCGGGTTGCAGTCGCACTTTGCATCGGGTAGAGAAGAAAAAACAAGCTTCTGTCGAGGAGTCAGCTGGTCCCAAGTTTCACAACAACACATGGCCTTGCAACGCAAACGGCGGCAGCGGTCGGACGGCTTCGCTTCGGTGGTATGTCGCAGAGGAGAGACAAAGGGTCATGTTCCACCGCTCGACGGCTCTCCGTTCCATCGCATCTCTAGTCGATGAACGAGGCACGGGAGCAGAGGTCTTGTCGTGTCGTTGGGCGCGCTGGTCCAAGGAGCGTCGCAATCCCGGGAGCTGGTAAGGGTGTCGGTCAAGTCTTATCCGTGGGATCCCTGTCGAGAATTGCCCGTAAGAGCCCGGAAAGTGGTGTGATCTTTCGGGTCGGGGGAATCATGTTGTCGCGGATGCTGGGGGCTCCCTGGACGCACGCCGTCGGTTTGGGTTGCAGTTGGATGGATGGCTGCCTGAGGCTGACGGCGCACGCGAGCGACGGGACTGTCAGACGGCAAAGGGTCTGTATTATGTAAGCGATTTTTCCAATGGACAAGGCATTGTGAGGCAAGCATGACCCGGCGATATTGTAAACAAACACGAAGATCTGGATCTGCCATAGCGTGATAAATTGGATCATTTCCCATGATTTGCTTGGCCTATGCATCTGCTGACGGTTTCCAGTGGCATGCTGTTCCTGTTCCTGTCGATGTCTGTTGACCACTCCGTTGGTGTTGTTGTTATTGTTGTGGTTGAACTTGAAGCCCGTTGCATTTTCGATGCCAAGCCGCCATTGGCAACTGACAGCGAGATTTTCCTCCGCCTCCGCAATCGATGCAAATGCAACCACCTGCAACTCATGCGCGAACACTGTGGGCCAGACGCCAAAACCCCAGACTTCTGCAGTCAGGATGGAATGAAGTCGAGACTCGGAGCCAGTCACGATGTGCTGATGATGTTCCGGGTGAGGCAGGCACGGCTTCAAGGGGGCAGGCGAGGAGGGAAGGAAGCACGACTTCCCGCCAATCGTTCGCTTGCAGCCCTGTGACTGGGGTGGGGCGGAAGAGACCGCCCCACTGAGGCATCCACAACGGTTTGCGTATCCAATAAGGTCACACAGTGTTGTTCTAGCCCCCCACCTCCGTTTTTTCCCTCTGGCTGGTCCAACACCACTTTTGCTCATCTTTCACTGCTGACTGCTTCCTATGGTTTTCACGAATCACGACTCTCCGACAATTGCTCTAGCTTCCGGTAGAGGTTGCAGCCGCTACTTCTCGGGTATTACGTCCCGATCGGTTCGTTCGCAGAGCGCGGCGTACGGGCCATGCGTTGTGACCCAACCGTGGCTGCGCGGTGGAACAGCAGTCACGCCCAAGGGCATGTATTCAAGCCGTTGAATGGCCAAGCCTGGATAGTCGAGAAGCGGATGCGCCTCCGTTAAGTTGTAACGTCATTTTTCCTTCCAGGCAGTTACCGTGAAGTATTGATTGCTTGATTGCGTGCCTCTACAGTACGTGAGTACATATTCCATAAGGTACCGGCGTATCTCACCTACACAGCGGCGAATAGGCAGGTGAGCCCGGAATGGAAGGGCCTCGATGCCGGTACAGCGGCACCGCCTTGGCCATTTGGAAGGCTGAGACGCCCCAGGTACATTGCACCCAATGCAATTCGAGAAGTGAAGAGATTTTACACAAAACACACCAACAACATTCTCAAATCAACAAAGTCTGGAAGTCTGGCCCGCCACGGCCCAGTCAACCGGTTCCTCTCTTGCCGCGCTCGAAGTCAATAAAATGGAAATGCCATCCACTCACACACCTTTACCCGCTGCATCCACATCCACGTCCACGCGCCAACATCCGCCCGCATCTGCGCCCCAAGAACCACTCAACTACTGAACCGGGTCCAAAGGCCTCCGCCCCTTTCCGCTTTCGCTGCCCTGCAGGCGAAGCCTCGAACCTCCCTCGTCGCCGCATCCGACCCGACACCGACGTCTTCAAGGGGTCACCGTTGTCGCAGCTCGCGTGGGAGGCCCTCAGCAGGTGGATACCGGTGGAGCTCCTAATACCGGGACACTGAACAAAACCTGGGGGAATCTTGCCACGCCACGCGCCCGTCCCATCTTTCGCTTTTTCCACTCTCGTTTTCCGCTTCCCTCGGTCTACCCTGCATCTTTTCTTCGGCGCCTGCGGTGTTGGCATGTGTCGCTGTTGCTGCGCCAAGGTCGACGGCTGCTTTACATAAGGTCACCGCCTCGCATCTTTCTCGCGCAGCCACCTTCCACGATTCGTCCAGTTTGGCTGAGACGCGCCTGGGCATACGTCGTGTTGCTCGTCCTTCGTTCGGCTGCTTGGTCCTTGCGACGCTGTCTCATTCTCGTATACGATCGAATCCCCGCATACATAATCAGATCTAATATTTCGCCGGCCTGTCCGCTGCTCGCTCACCTTGCCGATACCCAATTCCTCATTCACGACGAACCAACGCCGATACCCGCCATGGCTTCAACCTCACTTCTGCTCTCCCTCCCCGACGAGGTTCTCCTTCAGATTGTCGGCCACCTCACGCCGCCACTAGATGGGCTCGACATTCCCTTCACCGCTTACACCGACCCAGATGGCGTCGTCGTCAGCAACCGGGTTGCCCTCTACCGACTCGCCTTCGTGTGCCGCCGGCTATCGGATATGGCCATTCCGTCCCTTTACCAGACGGTCTATCTCTGGGGGCGTTCTCGTCTGCAGTCTCTGCTCCAAACTCTCCTCGAACGTCCAGAATTAGGCGCCAACATGCGCATTCTATCCTACGTCTCATGTATTGGCAGCGACCACTACCCCACCGACGTCCTCTGCCCCTACAAGCGCAGCGATTGGCGCCGTCTAGTCACGGACTCCCCTGGGATCCCGGACCGCATCAAGGCCTTCGTCCGTGATGCGAAGGACGACCTCGAGGTCGATCAGGTCGTCTTCGCTCTCGTCCTCTACTCCACTCCGAACCTACGCACTCTGCACATGCGCATGCCCTTCGCCGCCGGCGAGTACCAGAAGCTCAAGGAGATCCTCACCCCGGATATCGAGACCGACCAAGGCCAGCCCCGCGTGCTGAGCTCCCTGACCCGCGTCATGCTGGAGCCCATGCCCGACTTTCCCGGCGCCAGCTTCTGGCCTCGCCGCGAGCTGCCCTGTCTGCTCCGCCTACCGAACCTGCGCGCCGTCGAGCTCGGCTCTGCGCATTTCCGACCTGCTGTGTTGCCGCCGGGCGATGGATGGGGTGACGACGGGAGCTGGAAGAACGTCGAGGAGGTCCGGCTGGTTCGCAGCAGCATGTGGGGCCAGGGCTGGCACGCCGTCTGCGCCCTGTGTCCCAACCTGAAGCTCCTCGAGATGGGACCCTGTGGTGTTTCGGACCAGCCGGCCGACGGCGAGCACAACCTTAACACCGCCCTGACTCTCGTCGCCGACACCCTCGAGACCTTTTCGTTTGAAGGCATTCTAGCGGCCAACTACGCGGACCACGTCGGAGGAGACGGCACGCTCACGTGTCTGCCCAAGATGAAGAGCTTGCGGAACGTCAAACTCGACATTGGCATTCTGTTTGGCCAGCCCCAGGAGATGGAGAAGCGGGACATCCGCCGCGTCCTTCCTTCGACCGTCGAGATCCTCGACCTGGCGGAGCTGTGGCCTGACGTCGAGATCGACAGGCTCTCCGCCAGCGACCGCAAGAGGTACGAAAACTGCATACGGGACGCCCTGCGCAAGCTCGTCTTCGAGAGCAAGGAAATCCTGCCGAGGTTGAAGGAGGTGACCTTCCGGCCCAACCCGTTCTACGCACAGCTGCCCCTGCCCGATACCTTGGTGGGCGGGAAGTCGGACGTCAGTTTCAAGCTGGTTTACTAGCCGTGGGGAGTGTTGTTGCCATTGACATCTACACTTTGCATAATGAGCGAGCTCGGAGTTACAGGCCATGCATCAAAAAATCGCAAAAGTATATAGAATCATAAGTTCCCATCTATAATCCATCTCTATTATCTATACCCGGTGCCTGCAGCCGGAATACCACGCGAGTGACACTGACCCTCGACCGCCATCAAGCATCCCACCAGCTCCGACGACGCTCCCCTCCATAGAAGCTCCCGCGCCTCTCGAAATGCGGCTCTCGAGTAGATGACCGAAACCTAGACTCCCCTTCATAAACGCTTCCACGCCTCTCGAAGAGTGGCTCCCGAGTCGATGACCGATACCTATGCTCCCGCTCGTAATCACGGTCACGCTGACGACCGCGTTCTCGCTCCCGTTTCCGCTGACGTTCCCGTTCCAGTTTACCTTGGCGATCTCGTTCTCGCTCCCGTTCACGCTCCCGCTCCCGCTCGCGGCCTCGTTCCCGACTCGAACCAGCCCCATCCCAGCTCTCCCGGCGCCCATATTCCCTCGTCTCATCCTCCCCCTTCCTCCGCCGCCCACTCAACGGATCCTCCGCAAGCCCGCCGACCCTCCTCTGCCCCATGTCCTCGTACTTCCTCAGCAGCCCCACGTATTTCACCCAGCAGTCCGCGAGCACCTCGATGGTGAATTTGATATCGTCCGCCCGGCTCACCATCTCCGCGACCTTCTTGCTCCACTCGCAGTCCTTCGTCGGCTTGAGGTTCTCGCACCCGCCGTGCGCGCCGCAGTGCTCGTTCCGCTCGCGGTCGATCCGCAGCTCCGCCTTCTCGAACTCCGACTCCGCATGTAAGAGAACACGGCCGATGTCCCGCAGCTCGGAGATGGCGAAGCGCAGGTCCCCCGTCTCGCGCGTCTGGAAATCGGGATCGCGGTCGAATATGCGCAGGGACCGCCAGCGGGGGGGCGTTGGGGGGCGGTAGCTTGACCGCGGGTCGGACGAGTACGACCTTCGTCGGGTGGAGTCTGAAGAGTAGGAACGTTGAGAGGAGCGGATGTAGATGTGGTAGTTCAAGGGCCTGCTGCAGTCGCGGGGGCATAGGTAGAGAGTGCTGGAGAGGCGGCAGCACCCGTGCGAGGGGCAGCGTTTTGAGCGGGAGGAGGAGTGCGGGCAGGGGCAGGGGGGAGGCGTTTCGTAGGGGTCGAGGTAGTGCGTCCTGCTGGAGGAGATTGTTGGGCGGACGTCGCATGGCAGCGTGTGCGTGTGGACTTTGTAGCACATCGTTAGTATGTTTTCGTGGGAGCTTTGGAAGGGGAAGATAACTCTGTGAGGGTTTGATAGCGAGGAATCAGGTAGGACGAGGGCTTAGCTTGGGTTGCGAGGATATATAACCCCCCGTTGAAGAAAGCGTTGAATCGCATTGTTCGAGCGTTGTTCCGTCATGGCGATAACGGTCGTGGAGTTGAGGATTTTGCGGATGGGCGGTGGTACGACGAAAATGAAAAGACAAAGAAGCTGTTCGAAGGCATCTCCTTCTTTCCGCGTGTGGATTGGGTCAGAGTGGTTGGTGTCGTCGGTGTCGTTGGCTCTTTCGCCGCCTCGTCTCTTTGTTGCGCAGACACAGACGTCCTTGAAGAAATGCAACACCCTTGGTGGAGAAACTTGGCATCCGGGGTTTTTGGTAATTGTTCAAAGTCAGCGAGGACGTCACGGAGCGATTGGTAATTTGCGGTCTTTGGAAAAAAGTGAGACTTCTTTTTTGCCTCGATCCCAGGAAGTTATCTGTCTGAATTGGCTGTCATCCATCTCCCAACCACCACCACCGACGTTTTTGCCTCGTCTGAGATGAGACCAGGTCTGCTTTCTCCGCGACTCCCCCCTCTCTGTAAGGAGAGGAAAAAAGGAAAGAAGTGGCCTCTTCGCATGGAAAAAGATGTCGCGAAACGAGCAATTCCTCCCGATGCTTGTCGTCCAAACCACACAACAACAAGACACTCGATGCTTCCTTCCAAACAAACAAAGATCAAGGCTCTGTTGCTTCTCCTCGCCCCCCCCCCCCCCCCCCCCCCCCCCCCCCCCCCCAAGGAAACAACAACATCAAGATCCTGCTCCGCCAATCCACACCGACCAACAACAATGTCTCCTAGCCCGATGGCTCCAAACTGCGTAGGAAGCAGAGACCCACGACGCACCCGAAGATGACGAAGAACGCCGCCAGGACGACAAATATCTCGTGGGCCTCAATGCCCCCCAACGGCGCCGGCGCCACTTCCCCGATGCCTTCGACGCCCTCGTCTTCGTCCTGCCCCGGCCCGATCCCCACGCCGTCATCCGGAGAATCCTTCGGTCGTGGGGTTGGTGGCTCGGTAGGGGCCGGGGCATCGGCGTACTCCTCCTCGGCTGCCGGAGCGTCCGGAATTGGAACGTCGATTGGAGCTGTTATGTTTGAAACCACGACATCCTCCATCGGCGCTAATGTCTCCTCCGGTCGTACAACTGGAATAATGGCTGGGACGGACACACCACCAGATTTGAGCTTGGCCGGGACCGACACAACACCAAATTTGAACTTGCCCATGAACGCCACAAAGTTCGGCTGGCGCTGTGCGAGCTCCATCATGACCCGGAAAGACTCCTCCTCCAGCCGCGGTTCGGCCCTTCCGAATGACCCGGCCCTGTACGGACGCAGCGCGTCCGGGGCGACTTGGAATGCGTTCTCCGTATTGACGTACGAAGCCTTGGACAGTGGTGGGGAGGGAGTCTTTCGACAGGTGCAGCTGGATGCCGTTGCTCGCGGGGCTGGGGAAGATGGGGAGGTAGCGGTCCCGCGAGGCCACGTACCTCCTGTCTACGCAGGCTTTGTCGAGGGTACGGCTGGCCAGTGATTTAAGCTGTTCTCCCAACGTCAGCAAACTGTTTTCCAGGTATGGACAGTTCCCGGGCTCACATACCATGAACACCACCAGCCGGCCCCCCCGGACATCTCCGGATAGCACCTGAGCTGCACAGAAGCTCAACCTACGACACATGTCCTCCAGGGACATGCGTCTCATGGTTAAGCTCACAGCCATTGCTGCGCTCCTGCGTGAAGCGCAATAGAATGGATTCCCACGACAGCTTAGCGAACATGATCTGAGACTCCCACTCATCTGTTTGGGCGATGAAGAATGAGACGGATGCTTCTTGGTGGTGGGGTCTTGGTTGTCGTAAAGCAGACAAGATGGGACGGGTGCTTCTTGGTGCTCGGGTCCTGGCTGTCGTGAATCAAAGCTGGCCAGTCATCCAGCCTGGTGCCTTGCCAAATAATCCGTGGTATAAGTAATTTCTTCCAGAAACCGTTCACAGGAGTGATGTATTGCTTGTTTGGCGTACCCCCTGTCATTGTCGTGCTCCTTGTTGTCGATGGTCAGATCGATGGACCGTTTCGCAAGACGTCCAGCAAGATTTCCATCTGTCTTTGAACGCTTGGAGACTGGAGGCTTGACATCCAGGTCGGACTCCTCGTCATCACCGCCAGTGTCGGCGGCATATGCGTTGGCAGCCATCTGAACGTCATTTGGATCTCTCCATCTGTTGGGATGGCTGAAGATAGTGCTCTCCAGGGGGCAAGGCTGTGAGCTGGGGTCTTGACCGTCGTGATACAAGCGGGCACCCTCCCCATCACAGCTCTCCTAGAGCCCAGGGTATAACGTGCCGTATTATTCTGTCAAAATTGGGTGGTTCCGAAGGGCTCCTCCAAGATTGGTGATGAGCAAGGGCCAATGTGCCCAAGGTGGCCGGTAGAAGAGAGCATTCTCACACCACCGACACGACCTCTTTTGAGGAATGGCCGGATCCGTGCCAGTGGTGTGAGAATGCTCTGTGGTGTGTGAATTCGGCACTCTTGAAGCCTTTGGGAAGGACTTGTCGCACCCAATGTTGGAACCCTTGTTGACAAAGACACTGTCAGAAAATTGCAACAGATGCCAGACTGGCAAGTGTGTGCCTGTGGGGGTGAAGAAGAAAAATATCAAGACTCACAGTTCTTTGAAAAACATTCTCAAAACTCTTCAATGTCGATAATCTTCTGTGGATAAAGAGGCAGAGGAGGATGATGTCTTTGCAAATCTTGATCGGACCTCGAGAATTCTTGAGACCATGGGCGTGAGTCTCTTCGACTCCAACCAAGAGGATAGAATGGGATTGTGGGGATGAGATGAGTTTGAAAATGCTGGGCGGGCCTGAGGTAAAAACAAAACTTCTTGTAAAAGGCTGGGCGTGTGTGGTGATGATTTAAACGAGATATTTGAATTTTTTTTCCTTTTTGGGGGAAAGGGAAAGGTGTTTGTTGTGGTTTGTGTCCAGGAAGGTGTTTTGTTTACCTGCTAGTTTTGGAGGTAGGTGAATGGAGGTCCTGAGAGCTCGCAAGCGAAGTGGAGCCCTTGTTGGACACGTGACATCCACCGGTTAACAAGTTGGCAGCTTTTTTTTTTTACCTTGAGTATTTTAGTTTACTAAACTCCCAAAGCAATCAAATCACCTGGGTAGTCATTGTTGTGTGGCAGACGTAACAGCTTCTCTTGTGCTTGGATGAGGCATCGAGGCCTCCCTTCAACCCCCCCAATGGCATCGCATTACACTACAAAGCAATCTATGGGATAATTACCTGCCAAATTAGCGCTCAACTAAGCTAAACATGAGTCTTGCTGCATTTTGAAGTAATTGACGAGTCTACCTACCTACCTATGATGTCCAGCACTGGTGGTTGGCCTACCTAGGTAGACACGGTCACTGTCGGTCTCTGCTGCTTACGTACGCTTGGCCTAAGAACCGCCCTTGTAACCCCGGTACCTACGCCACAGAACATTCCTACTGCACTACATACCTATGTAGCGCACGAATCAGAGCTTCCATCCACTGCCGAACGATCCGAAAATGGAAAAAAGTACCTAGGTACACGAACATGTTTAACTCAGAGTCGAGAGCCAGTTTTCCTCTCCAAAACCTCCTATCTGCTCGAATGGCGTTCCAGAAAAAACACCACGACCGATTGGAGGGCATGTCCCTTACATGGTTCGACGTGCAGATGTCAGAAGATGCTCGCATGCAAGAGGGAGATTTCGAGCCCAGGGTCGGGCCTTATCACGCCACCTCTACCCCCCGGCAACGAACCAACAGAACGAACACCGCCGCTTAACCGCCCAGTCGCTCGCTACCTGCGCCGCTCACCAACCTTTGGACCCCTGGATAAAAAGCTCTCGGGACCACGGAAACCGCGAATGGTCCCGCAACGTCCTGCCGGATTTGGCGGTCTCGATCTGGCCAAGGAGAGGGGTAAACGTAGGTCGGCGGGCGGACGAGTCTCCCCGGGCGGAGAGCGAGATGCGTTGCTGCAGGTGCCCAGCTGCAGATATTTATCACCTGGGACTATCCCCCCGGCAGAGCTGCGAGAAGGTCTTTCGTGTTTCCGTTGTTCTCCCCGATTATTCTGAAGCAAAATGTCGACCAACGCCACAGCCGCCACTGCTGCTTCCGACGCGAGCCGTGCTGAGCCTTTAGCCGGTGCCCAGGCTCCTCAGACCGGCGAAGACGGCAATGAAGACGCTCTTGCGGTTGATGTAGGGAGCCGAGCGAACCAGCCGCTGTTCGATTGACTTGCTGACCTTGGTCGCCCTCCCCGTAGGACGCGGAAGACAGCGCACCCGAGAGCCTCAATGGCGTGAGGAATAGCCAAACCAACGTCGAAGAGGCGTCCCTGCTGACGATGTCTCTTGCAGGAGAGTGTTCTGGGTTCCACGGCTAGCGTCACCAGCTCCGTTCTCGAGTATCGGGTGGAAAACGGGCGGAGGTACCACTCGTTCAAGGAAGGGAGTACGTTCTTCACGCAGCATCTCAATGACGAAGAGAAGGTGCAAAAGACAGTCTTCTGATCTCGCCGAACACAGGATACTTAGCTCCCAACGACGAGAGAGAGACCGAGCGACTTGGTGAGTCTGCAAGTGGAGCGTCCCCGGCGCCATGGCTGAGATGCAGTAGACCTCCAGCACAACCTGTTCATCCTGACCTTTGACGACAAGTTGGGAACCGCGCCTCCCAACGACCCGGGGCACAAAGTTGGGCGGGTCCTTGACGTGGGAACCGGTTCTGGCTCCTGGGCTATCGACTTTGGAGACGAACATCCCGAGGCTGAGGTGACCGAGGTCGATCCGCCCCTCTACGGACGAAATCGCTGACTGTTGTGCTCCAAGGTTATCGGGGTTGATCTTTCGGCCGTCCAAAACACGTTGTAAGTCCCTCGAGAATGCCCCATGGCATTCAAGTCATGTACTAACTTGGCCCCCTAGTGTTCCGCCGAACGTTCGGTTCGAAATCGACGACATCGAGGCCGAATGGACCTTCTCGCGGCCGTTCGACTACATCCACAGCCGTACAATGACGGGCAGTATCGCCGACTGGAACAAATACATCAAGCAGTGCTACGAGTAAGTCGCGCGCCGTCTTCTGCCTGTATTTACTGACAGCATCCAGCAACCTCAATCCGGGGGGCTACCTCGAGCTCAACGACATCGACGCCGTCCCCATCTCGGACGACGGTACCCTCACGGAGAATACGGCAATCATGAGGAACGCCGGCCTCTGCCTCGAGGCGATGGTCAAGTTCGGGGCGCCGTTCCAGAAGTTCGAGAGGCTCGAGGGCGTTATGAGAGACGCCGGCTTCGTCGACGTCCACGTCGGGCAGTACAAGTGGCCGACTAACGGCTGGCCCCGAGACCGACGGCTCAAGGAGCTGGGCTACTGGAACTACCAGAACCTCGCGCCCAACTTCGAGGCCTTCATCATGGCCCCGCTGACCCGCGCCCTGGGCTGGAGCAAGGAGGAGGTCATGCTCCTCGCCATGGAGGTCCGAAAGGACCTGGGCAACAAGGACATCCACGCCTACTACAAGATGTGAGTGAAGATAAGACGTCGAGAGAGGTGTGTTTTGCTGACCAATTCACGTAGCTGGTCCATCTATGGGAGGAAGCCTGATGCCGAGAAAGCGGCTGCTGAAGCTTGATTGCTGTTAGAAGCTTTTTGAGGCGCTGTACCGGCGTAGATATTTCTATGGGTTTTCGCAGCAAGTGATGGGAACATACGAAACATTCTTACGATGATGAATTCTGCAACCTCTTCTTCAAAGGTTTCAATGAGAAGCCAGTAACTTCTGTGACGATCTCGGAGGTCCGTTCCTGGTATGGTGTCGAGTATCTGCCTCCCTAGGTAGCCAAACTGGATGATACAACCTGTGAGAGGCAAGAAGTTGAGTTGTCGTCGCGAGACGAGGAACTTGGACATGATGGTACTTAGGTATTTGAGCAGGCTGTATGTACAACTGTAAGAGGCAGGTGCTGATGCTAGTGCTGGGAGGCACTTATGGATTTGCTTTTCGCTTACACGATCCATCAATCCTCCTTCCTTGCAATGCCGTCTTTGATCTTCACCCACAGCAAGAGCTTTTGGATCTTTGCTGATATTAACAAGGCTCTTACCACTACCCCAAAGCATCAACTTCTACGAGGTTTTCAAAGGTGTTTCTTTGATCTACCGCATC
Organism: Colletotrichum plurivorum; assembly: GCA_014235945.1. NCBI lineage: Eukaryota > Fungi > Ascomycota > Sordariomycetes > Glomerellales > Glomerellaceae > Colletotrichum > Colletotrichum plurivorum. The sequence continues at coordinate 155,936 of WIGO01000039.1, forward strand.
AAAGAACAGTTATTAATGGCCTGGAACGTTTTCTGTTCTTACTCATGCTCTCTATAGCTTCGTCCGTCGGCCCTTTTGTCAGTGTTGGCTGTCCTGGAATTTGCTGGAAACAACACCAACATCAGCACTTGCCTCTTACAGTCTATCGTCAAAGTGATGGCAGGCCCAAGGCTAAGTGAGTAGGCAACGATCTGGCTCACCTACTGCCTTTCTTTATAGCTCCGCACTCTCTATACCCTTCGGGGTGTTTTGAGAACACTGGGTAGTAACGGTCATACCTAAGTAAATGTGCTTTCTAATGACGGTAATAACCACCACCACCACCACTTCCCAAAAGGTCTGCCAGTGCTTCCCCCTCGAGGGCAATCTGTTGGCTTCGCTAGAAACTTGCTCCTAGACTCGCCCACTGCCCTCCACTTTTGCCCTCCTCCAACACAGATTTTTCATCATCAGCTACGCATCAAAAGATGGATGCCGAACCTCGCTTCGAACCCCTACCCACCGTGGCCCAGGCCGGAGAAAACTACAATCGGATTGTTGCTGAGGTCAAAAAAGTTAACGAGTGGCTTCGCGAAGCTAACTCGCAGCTCAAAAACCTTTTGGAGGGGCCGAGCCCGAGGTTGGACTTGCTCGAAACGGGAGTCCGCGTTTCCGAAGAGCAATACGAAGAAGCACTGCGCTTCCAGACGAATCAAGAAGACCCCTTCGAATCTGGTTCTCCCTATGGCGTCGTCAATCGGACGTACACGCCCGAAGAGATGCACCAGTTGCAACAACGAGCGGACAACGCCAGAAGATATTTGGGCGAGTGTCTCGCAGACATTGAAAAGATCATGAAGTTTGAGAATAACTGCAGAATGCGCTTGCGTGAACTCAAAGGGCCATCCCAGCAGGCTAAACTAGAGCTGGACGAGGCTCAACGGCGCCGGCTCCTACCACCCGAGGCTCCGCAGCACGAGGCTGAACAGCACGAAGCGCCAGCCCCCGTCGCTTCAAATCCGGCAGCAGCCTCACAATGGCTACAATACATCGGGAACCCGGCAGGTGTCCTCTCGTCTTCGGCCCCGAACCAGGAGCAAGAACCTTTGGCTACGAAGAAAGAGGAGTCGCCTTAGAGTAAGAATGGAAAGATCCCTTAAAAAGACGAAGGCTCCAGCTCACAGAAGAAGCCTTAGCAGAAGACGAATGACCCGGCCCAGGAGCCCATCATAAACGAGGCCTGGATAACTCAGTCAGCCACCGGTATCGGATTACAGCATTGCTCAGGTAAGCTGGAAGCAAACCCCAAACTGCTTAGGCGGTGACACACAGCATTTGAATCACGTCTTGACTGACAACCGAGTACAGTTCGCTTTTTCCAATCAAGTTTACGAAAATGTTTTGGCCCATGGGGGTTCCATGACCTCTGTTCGCGGATGCCGGAGCCGAGCCGGCAGACAACACGTCCCCTCTCATTGATCTTCCGCCAATGCGAAGGCGAGCGGCAGCAGTGTTACCCTGCAATGCATGTTACCATCCGATGCTTCCTACCCCACAATCCCCGGACCAGACGAACGATTTCCACCGGCAGAAGCGTCCGATCGCATGGCAGGTTGTGGCACGGTTCATAGACATTGGACAGACAGGCTTAAGATTTTCGGGTTGGGTCTTGCCGTCAGTTGTTGGATTATTACGGCCAAGGTGGCAAGCGGCGGGATCAGCGTGTCTTTCGAGGTTTCTATTTTCTTTTGTATGCGTACCGTAGACTTAATATCCACTACGGCATCTCTCCTTTGCAACCCTGCGTCGTTCACCTTGACTCGTGGCGTACGGCATTCTGTGCCGCGTTGATCCGACTTGAATGATGCCCGGAACCTCCCTCCCTGCCCGTCATTATTACAGGTGCTTGTAGGAGGTAAAATATCCAGCTTGAGTGTGTGTGGAATAATAATTCTTACGATGGACTCGCCCACCATCGCCGGACTCATCCGCGCTTAACATCACCACGTTGTCAAGGCCTGGCTGGGCCCGCTGCTCAGACGGGGGTGCCAGGTCTCTGAGTCGTATGCCTTTCTCGAGCACTTTATCCCGAGCACGGATGTCCCCGCCAAGACAACGAACTTGGACGAGCGGCAATTTAACCCTAAAATTGGAAACCAAACTGAACAACAACACAGCCTTCCGCCGTCGAAGAAGCGATCACCAAAAACGGCGCCAGCCCATATGCGCACCGGATACCCCGGGTGACCGATCACTTTTTTTTTTTGTGTCTCTCTGTCTCTTCCCGAAAGAAGACTGGACTGATATTTGGATATAATGCGGCTAAATTACTTGCAGGACAACTCCGTCGTCACGAGAGCTTTCCGCGCGGTCCGCGCTTCCCCGCTTGCAATGTCACTTTGGCAGACGAGGGGGCGGTCCCGCATCCCGAGTCAGCGCCCCTGTGGCCAACGCCATACACGGAAGGAGATATAAGTAGGGAGTGAGAGAACCGCTGTTGGTCAGTCACCCGTTCAGAGCTCCAAGCGACTGGGCTTCCTTCCACTCTTTACAACAAAGACATGCACGTCAACGCCCTCGCAGCGCTGGTCCTGAGCCTCGCGACCTCGGTCGCGGCCGACACGACGACCGTCATCGACGCCAAGTCCAACCGCGGCACGTGGGAGGGCTGGGGGACGTCCCTCGCCTGGTGGGCGCGGCGGTTCGGCGACCGCGACGACCTCGCCGACATCTTCTTCACCACCAAGGCCACCGCGTGGCAGGGCGCGAGCCTGCCCGGGCTGGGGTTCAACATCGTGCGCCACAACGCGGGCGCGTGCAGCTGGAACGCCGTCGACGGTGAGAGCATGGTCGTCTCGCCCAAGATGATGCTCTCGCGGCAGATCGAGGGCCACTGGGTGGACTGGAAGTCCTCGGATCCTGCGAGCAGCAGCTGGAAGTGGGACGTCGACGCCAACCAGCGGGGGATGATGCAGAAGGCCAAGAGCAGGGGCGCGAACCGGTTCGAGCTGTTCTCGAACTCGCCCATGTGGTGGATGTGCAAGAACCACAACCCCTCCGGCGCCGCCGACGGCGGCGAGAACATACAGAGCTGGAACCTGGGCGACCACGCGGTCTACATGGCCACCATCGCCAAGTACGCCAAGGACAACTGGGGCGTGACGTTCGAGACGGTCGAGCCGTTCAACGAGCCCACGGCGAACTGGTGGAAGGCAGACGGCACGCAGGAGGGCTGCCACATCGGCGTGCCGACGCAGGCGACCATCATCAAGGCCCTCCGCGCGGAGCTCGACAAGCGTGGGCTGAACTCGATGGCCATCGCCGCGTCAGACGAGTCGTACTACGACCAGGCCGTGGCGACCTGGAACGGCCTGGGAGATGCGCTGAACCTCGTTACCAGGATCAACGTCCACGGTTACCAGTACGAAAAGGGGGCCAGGGACAAGCTCGCGGCCCAGGCCCTGGGCAAGGGCCAGCGTCTCTGGAACAGCGAGTACGGCGAGAACGACGCCACGGGCGAGAGGCTGGTCAGCAACATGCTCCTCGACTTCCGCTGGCTCAAGCCGACGGGCTGGGTGTACTGGCAGGTCCTGGACGGCGGCGGGTGGGGCGTCATCGACGCGGACAACGAGGCCGGCACGCTGGGCCCGGCGAACCAGAAGTACTTCGCCCTCGCGCAGTTCGCGCGGCACATCCGCGAGGGGATGAGGATCCTGGACGGCGGGGCGGACAACGTCGTCGCGGCGTACGACGCCAAGAATTCGAAACTTGTGATCGTTGCGATCAACTGGGGCGCCGCGCAGTACCTCAACTTCGACCTGAGCAAGTTCACGCAGGCGTCGACGAACGGGGCCAAGGTCACAAGGTGGAGGACGCAGATCGGCAGCGGCGGGGACCGGTACGTGCAGGCCTCGGATACGGTTATGAACGGGACCAAGTTCTGGAGCTGGTTTGAGCCGAAGATGGTGCAGACTTTTGAGGTTGAGAACGTCAAGTTGTAGTCAGTCCTTTTGGTAGTGTTTATTTAATATTTGTCTGCCTGACTTGGTCAGCCCATGCATGATTCAAGTCATGCCGAAGGTGGTTGATCGATGTTTATCTAAATCATGGATAGAAAAAGTCTGTCAGATTGCTTGCCTTTCGCGGGTTCGTTCGTCTTACACACCACACACCCACCCTCGAGAGAGCAAAAGAGAAAGAAAGCAACATCAGTCGAACTGAGCTGAGGGTCAAGAGGACCAAAAAGCAAAAGATCATGTTCCGAAACCGAGAATCGAACTCGGGGCTATGCCTAACCTCTCAAGTTCTTGAGAGGGCATCATGTTGGCCACTACACCATATCGGATTCGCTGACGGGATTCTTGGCAATGAAGTTGGCTAAGAAGGTAGGTAGCCAGGTGGGCGACGGATTTCACCGACTGGGTGGATCTCGCGAGACAAAGACACCACTGGAAGGAAGGCACTGGAGATACTGCGGTTCGCAAACTGGTCACCGGCGCAGCTACTCTCTAGAGTCCTCTACGCAGCCGGAGACAGAAGGAAGTACGAGAAAACCCAAAGCAGATAGACACTAGATTTCAAAATACTCTTCATCTCTTTGCTATTTAGCAAACAGGCAGGACCTCCAGCGTCGTTGACCTGGACCCACGTGCTCAAGGACGTGGAACGTGGCCAACGGTGCTGCAGTTGTGGATCCCTCCATAGAGGGGCTTGCTGACGCTGGCCTCCATCGCCTCGGGGTTTTCTCTCCGATCAACTATCCGCATCTGTAGTGTAGTGGTTATCATCCCAGCCTTCCAAGACGTTCGTCTAAGCCAGCTGGGGACCCGGTTTCGATTACCGGCGGATGCATCACGCGGATGCAGATCCTTTTTGTCTCTGCAAGCTGTTTATCTCGCTGGAGACTTTTTCATCAGACAGGCTCAATTCTGCACATAGGTAGTAGTTCTTTTCATTCTTCGCAATCATCCTATCAACATCCGTTGGGTGCACATGCCCCGAGAGAAGCCCCAACACTCAAAACTCCAGCGCTCTCTTCGGAAGCAAGTGCGGATGGGAATTCGGTGTCTCGACCGATCAACAAGGACATCTGATCTTTCACGCTGTCAAAAGAAAACGCGTTCCAGACCCAGAATTACCATTCGCTGTTCAATAGAAGAAGGTTCGTTCCATGGTAAATCGAAAAGTCCAGCCTCCTCGCAGGCAGGCGTCCAATTGCTGTCCCGAAGCTTGCCTGGACAGGCAGGTGGGGCATGCTCGCGGCACAGCGGTGTACCTAGCGATGTACCTAGGTCACCATCCGAACTGAGGCGCCATGTTCAGCAACAGCAGCCCGCGCTGGTTGGTGTCAACTGAAGAAGAAGCTGCTACTGTCTCTATCATCTGTCCCCGTCGCTCTGAAGCCCAGCCGTCGACAGTTCCACCCGGATATTTTCCCGACCACTGTTCCAACCATAGCTCCTGGCGGGCAACGTCGAGATGAGCGACGGTTTTCAGGTTGATAACAACTTCTCCACTGCCGATGCTCCAGATCCTGGTGCTAGAGGGACCTCAATTGCGGAGCGGCCGGCGGTGGCTGCCAGGACTTTGGAAGGAAACAGGTTTATGTTGTTATTGCCAGCGGGCTCAGATAGCAATTCATCACTGTCATTCGTTATCGTCGCTGTTGTCCATCATTGCTGTCCGTACCATCGTCATCATCGTCGTTAATCATCGTTACCCCTGCCCGTTATTGCTGGTCATAGGCGGGAGGCGGGATACTCAGCTAGGGGTGTGAGATGATAGTTCCATCTTCAGGCGGGAACATCGTATGGCCGAACCTATTTCCATGCTTCCTTCTTTCTCCGTTAGGTATGGCACACTGGTACTCGACATGTGTCCACGTCCAGATGCAACTACGTACTGTATGTATTTTGACTTCCTCGTTCGGTTCCAGCACGTACCGTGTGCCCGACATCAAGGCCGAGTACAGCCGAGGGTGGCTTCTCTCGCTGGCGAGAGGGGAATGGGGAGTGACTCCCAAAGTTCGTTGAAACAATGCCATCCTCGACGGAAATGACTTTGGAGGGGATCTCTTTCTCCGCAAGTGGGCGTGAACTGCACATACTTTGAGCAGAATCTTGATGGGCACCGTGTGAGTACTTCCATACACCCGCTCCTCCCCTAAGCAATTCTATCTCCGTCCTGCTCAGTGAAAGTTCAGCATTGCTTCTACCATTTGTTTCCATCACTCTCACCCGTCCCAAATGCTATTTAATCTCCTCCCATCCCCTCCCCTACATCCATTTCCTGCTTCGAACATCGTCTTCACTCATACAAGCAAACAAACAAACCACAACTTCTCCATCAGACTCCAATCGTATCTTTCGGCACATACGAAGTGAGAACCATCCAACTCGCCACGCCACACGCCCTCGCTTCTGCTAACCGTTTCCCCTCCTTTCAGAATGTCTGCCGCTCCCGTCACCAACGCGGGCGAGGCCAAGGCCGCTCCCAAGCCGCGGACGCCCCTCCCGACCTCCAGGCTGGCCAGGTTTTCCGTCACCGCTGGCGGTTCAACAGCGGTCCGACGCTCGCGGGCGTCAAATACAACTTCTCCGGGGACCAGGACACCGCTGCCCGGCTCTCGACCATCGAAGGCCGAGGCGGGTGGCCCCAGCGGCCACCCTCAACGCCCACGGGGGGCTTCTGACAAGCTCTCCGCTGGAGGCAAGAAGGGGTCTTCGAAAGAGGAGGAGGAGGACGACGACGACGAGAACGAGGAGAAGGTCGCCGGTTCCTTGCCCAAGGCTGCCGGACGTAAATACAAGTGTCCGGATGGGAGCTGCGAGAAGGAGTGCAAACACTCGTGCAGTCTCCTTCGGGTAAGTCTTGCTGTCTTTCTCTGTTCTCCTCATCATCGTGTGGCAGTTGCTGACTTGATACATCACAGCACGTCAAGCAAGTCCATGCCCAGTGAGGGATGCGCAAGCGGCCGACGACGCTACCATAGACAGCCTCTCTGGGATAGAGCATTGATGCTTCTGTTGTTGTTATTACTGTTGTTGTTTCGTTGTTTGGATACCATTAGGGTTTCTCCTAGGCCTGGAGATGATTGAATATGAGGTGATCGCGATGGAAGTTTTTTTGGTGCTTTTGGTTGGCATCTTGACAATTTGTTTTCTTTGGTTGCCTTGTGTCTCCTTTGGGCCACAGGCGTTGGGTGCAATACCAAACCGTTTCAGAGATGATGATGCTCCATGAATGTGATGCTTTTGTTCGTGTCAATACCCTTTTTAGATCGACCCTTGGTCTGGACTCTATCTCTTGTGATATCTCGAGGCAATGCGCGCAACACTCTGGGCAAGTAGCGAACTCGACCGGCTTACACGAGCGATTACGCTTGGTCTCCAGTGACGCCCCGTGAAACTCCCCAGAACTTTTCTCTGCCTCCGCACGCCTACATAGTAAACTCCTAGGTCAAGCACTGTTACATCGTATGCCCCGTTCTTTGCCACGTGACATGGTGACACCCATTTGGCTCGACCCCTGGGCCTCCTCTAGCCTCCTACGTCGGCGCCTCTCTCCTTCGCGAGAATTTTTCAGCTTCCCCAATGGTCCACGTGCACAACGGTTGTGAATTTGATATGAAAATAGGCACCACATTGGCTGGCTTCCCCAGGTTTTGCGGTCCGCCATTTGCCCTTTTCTGTCTCCGGAACCCCACTTACGCACATAACGGAAAAAGTCTGCTGATTTCTTTACCTGGTTCGATGATTTTTGTTTTATTTTACAAGCCACGGACAACTTAACTTCTGTAGACTTTTTCATGTGGCTTGCAAATCTTCCATTGTGTAAACATGCGCTGGTTGCTGGGTAACTTGTGTCCCGGCGAGGGTCTACTTCGGTCCCCGGGGCTCGTGTAAGTCATGGAAGCCAGAGCAGATGTGCTGAGGCTCGTGGATAGATACTGCCAAAGCTCTTAGCAGGTAGGGGAAGAGATGGATTTTCTCGATAGGGTCAAATACACATTATCGATGTCTGCGAGCCGGAGAAGGCCACTTGATGGCCTGGGACACACGTATACACATCTCCGGGGTCAAGCTTGCTGCAGATTCTTCGTCGTCTGACGGCACATGTGTGCAAGCCATGGGCAATGCCAACGTACACGCCCGGAGACAGTCACAAATCTCTATCTCCATTGCCTGGCTGAAAATGTCGCTGGTCACGCTGGGCATAGGAGAAAGAGGCTTAATAGTCAGGATGGATTCTGCCAATCGGCCAAGGGGACGGATGTTCTCTTCAGGTCAATGTACATGGCCTCGCGCACCTTTTCGATGCTCAGTGAGCTGGGGAAGAGAACGAAACGGTACACAGCGTGCACCTTTCCAGTGTTCCAGACACCGTAGGAACGCCTTCTCCAGCGCCTCCATGAAATATTTTCTCTGACGAGGAAATAGACAGCACGGAGAAAGCTCATCAACCCTTTTGAGCACGTCGAAAAGGCTTAATTCTGCGTTCCTTCTGTCTCTCTTTCCCAAATCCCTTTTAAACCCAACCCCAGACGCAGCAAGAACGAACACTTCCTCTCCTTCCTGCACACCCAGACAAACTACTACTCTAGGTATAAGAACACCCAAGCTTTTCACTCCCACTCTCCCATCCCCTACTTCCAACACGCATACACGCACCCCATACCTTCAACTCACTCTTCCCCCGACCAACTCCCTCTTCCTACGTAACCCACACAACAACCTCTCGCTCCTAGAGCACCCAACCCAACCACACACACCCCCCTTTCATCACCCACCTTGTTGCGATGTCTTCTCTAGCCAACGCTTCCGCTCCCGTCTACGCGGCCCAGGCCCAAGACAACTCCTCTTCGGAGCAACCCAGCAAGAGGCAGAAGACGGATCGGGAGGAGACGGACGGCTTTGCCGCCTTCTTCAGGGAGCTTGATGTTGCTGCGGCTCCTTGCTGGCTTTTCCCCTTGGAGGAGTTCCCCCCGGTCGACACTACCCGTGAGGGAGGCGACAGTACCCTGGACGGAGGCAACGTCAACTCCCAAGGAAGCAACATCGGCCCCAACGGAGGCGACCCTGCCCTTCTCGATGGCCACTCCAGCTTCTTGGACTTCCTTGGAGACGGCATCAACTTCGACGAAGACGTCTTGGAGGGCGCCAGCGAGCCCTCGAAGGACTACTGGAACCGTGAGCAGCAGCCGGCCCCAGTCTCCGCTAACTGGGAGGAGGCCCTCACCAATGGCTCCGGCTTGGGCATCGACAATAATTTCGGCACGCCGCCCTCCGTGGGTCCCGCCGTCCAGCCCTCGGCCCCTATTCCGCCCAATAACCGCAAGCGCGCCTTTGAGGAGTATTGGGAGGGCCCCCTGGGCAATGTGGACGGGCTGGAGGAGCTCCCCTCCCAAGAGGGACAATTCCTGCTCTTCCAGCAGCAGGAACCCGAGGCACTCGCCGGGCCCCGCAACCCTCCGGCGGACTCTTTAGCCGCCGACCCAAGGTTCAACAACCTGGGGGTCTATAAGGCCGGCGGCATGGAGTCGAGGGCCTATCAACAAGCCCATCCCGGCTCCTACCTCGCCAACGTCGCCCCGGCCGTCCCTTTCGGCGGTCCTGCTGCCCATTTCGCTGCCGCTGCCCCCATCGCCGCTGCCCCCGCCCCGGCTGCTGCTCGTCCTGGTCCCGCGAAACGCGGTCGTCCTCCCAAGGCCAATGCCGCACCACGTCGCGCCGTTCGCCCCGCCGACTCCCCCGCAGTCTATTCCGAGGCAGGCCGGCTCATCATCTCCGGTCTCCATTACACCGTTTTGGAGGGCCGGGTCACCTCCCTCAAGTCGTCCTCAAAGAAGTGGGAGGGCATCGGGCCCAAGACGGAGAAGGAGCTGACCAGCGCCGTAAGCGCTATCAACACCGCCGAGAGGAACTTGAAGAAATCCCGCATCGAAGCAACCGTCGTGGGCTTCAGGGACCCGGTCAGCATCTCCGGCCAGCTGCTCGACAACCTCGCCGGGCTCGTCGCCGCCCTCGGCTCTAACGAGTGGACGGATCTCGGCGTCCACCAGCAGAAGCTGGCCAGCCACATCGCCAAGATCCAGGAGGCGATCGCCGACCTGCGCGAGGGCCGGGAGGTCCCTGTCGTCGCTGGGCCATCACAGGCCGCCTCTGCGCCACCACGGTGAGGCGATGCGACGAGCTTCTAGAACCAGCCTGTTGTTGACGTCTGTATCTCTCTACCACCACATCAACAACAGCCTGGACCAGAACCACGTCGCCTTGCGCCCACGAAAACGGTGCCGTCTTCGGTTATAGCTGGGTTTGGATATGCGTGTCACCTTCGACGCGCTATTTTTGCCTATATACTATAGTCCTCGCCTTCGCTTTTATTCTCATGTCTCTGTTGTCGTCGTATATTTTTCAAGATGAGCCACCCGGGCCCTGCAAACAGCAGTACTCTTCCTGCCACAGGGGTGGAGGTTTAACGAGGCTGATGGGGGTTTACCGGGGTCGGCCATGATTGATGACGGGTTTGCGAAGGCGTTTTTGGAGTTGTTTGGAATACACCCACCTTGTCTTCAATGGTTCTGATGCAATGCAACCGTGAATGAAATCGTGATGAGTGTTCGCCCTACCATGAAACATCTCCGCTCCATCCTCTCAGTTTTTTCAGTGGCCATATTGTTGAATTGCATCTATGACGGATAATGCTGCGCGACCTGGATACCGGCATTCAATCGCTGTACTCCTAGCTGACTTCTATGTTGTTGCGAAAGTAATATTTCGCGACGTTGACCGCCGCGCTGGTAGGGTGAAGTTCAACATCGGTCCAGCTGCGCCGTATCATTGGCTCGTTCCCCCGAGCCGGTCTGTCGCCGGGGTTTTGCCGACTTCAACTATTCAGCAGCAAATATGTTCGTCTTTGAAGATGCCTCGAATCTCAGAAAGACCTTCCCTGATTTTTACGGCTATTTGACGCCTATTTAAGAATGAGTTCTATTGTCAAACGAAACTCGGAGACCGTCAGAAAACCCGACGTCCTGGAAGTACGCCATACACGATACAATCCTACCGGACGCGCTCTCCCGCCCTTCGTAGTCCATGTGGGAAGGCCAACTCCACTACTTAGTCATTTGTGCTTGCGTCTGTATCGCAGCAACTGTCCCAAAGATTGTTGCAATCCACCCAACGATTACATACTGTGTAAAATGCAAACCATCAAGATATCATAGCCAATATAAACCACTCGATGTATGATGGTAAGTTGCGAGAATCCTACTCCCCTTGATCGTAACACTGCCATGGCCGAGAACCTCGTCTGCTACATGGACTACTACTTTTTCTTAGCCGTTTTCGTTTCTTTGTACCTTCAGCAAGAGGTCCGCAGTGTCTGCAAGATTGTCTCGTTCCAGGCTCTTGTCCAGCATGACCAGCTCCCCTTCGACGAAGTCCGTCAGTGGAGGTCGCAGCAATTTCAAGTAGTCATTACATGCGCCGCTGATACTTTCGCAACCGTGTGCGAGAAGCTTCGCGACGATCTTTATCCATCCGTTCCCAACAGCTAGATGTATCGGTTGGAAGTAGACGGCTCCCGTCGTCCATCTGTTCACGTCTGCCACCTGTGCATCTGTTCCCTGGAGAAGCGCATCGACGCAGGCGTCGGAGCCATATAAGCAGGCGAGATGAAGCGGCGTCAGGCCGATTATGTCCATGGCGTTGTCCACGACTGCTCCGAGCTGAAGCAGAGCTTCAACCGCCTGGGGTTGCGCGGCCATGACGGCAGCGTGGAGGGGGCTTCGTCCCAAATTATCGCCAAGATCAATCATCGCTCCCAAACCAACCAGCTCCTGTATGATCTCCTTGTTGCCGCCGCAGGCTGCGTGGAAGAGGACCGAGCGGCTCTGGTGGTCACAGGCAGTGAAAGGTAATCCACCCTTCTCGAGCCTCTTGAGTGCCTGAAAGCTTTTTTCGCTGCCGGTTGCCGCGGCGCGATGAATTGGGAGCTCTCCGAGCCAATTCTGGTAATAGAAAGTAAGCCCTTCGCTAGGCTCAACCTGTCTTAGTCTCTGGAGGACTTTTCAAGATCAGGATGCCCCCAATCCTCAGGCGCATATGCTGCCAGGAAGTGCCACACCGTTTCTCGCGTGTCGGTATCATGTGCGCGGGTGAACTCGGCACTCTGCAACTCGAGGTTTGACAACGCCTTCTCCATCAAGTAGTAAACCAGTTGGGGTCTACGGCTCATGACTGCGAGCAGAACTGGAGTGAGTCCTTTCGGGGTTTTGCTGGTTATGTCCGCGCCGAGGTCGATTAATGTTTCTAGTCCGGGTAGAAAGTCATGTACGATTGCCCGATGTATTGGTCTTAAACCCAAGTATTCTTTCTCTATCACGCCCGTGTGTCGTATTGCAAGAGCTCTGGCAGTGCTTGTTTCTCTTTTACTCAGTGCTCGTTCGAGTTGCGAAGTCTGTGAGTTGTGTTCCAGAGCTGCTCTTATCCGGAGAGAGCCCGAGATATCTGCGTGCGAAGGGGAGAAGTCATTAAAAGGTAGGCGTTGCATCCTTACGTAATCGATGTTGGGATCACCACGAGCCTGGCCAAAGTCGTGGGCATCAACTCGACAACAGCTCCGACTACCGAATGTTATGCCTTCAGCTAGCCCAATACCGGCTGAAGTTCTATCATGCGTCGGGTAGTAGACTGGGTCGGGTTGAAGGCTGCCGTGGGATGGTAGCTCTGCGGTTACGGAGACCTCCAACTCTAGGAACCTGCGTCCCCGCTTCATCTTCTCCGTCGTCATTATGTTGATATATTTATGTAGGTCTGATAGACCTTCTTCAGGTTTGATTACCGAAGATCTTGAATAGACAGCTTGGAGACTCGGAGCCTCCGTGGACCATGGGCGCATTTCGTAGCACAGTGACCATCGCCCGTGGCCGCGGTAGAGTCCGACAGCGACATCGAAGAGGGGGACTGGGGGTTCCTTCTGTCGTCCAAACCGGATTACAGCGATTACCCGCCCTGAACGCGGTTCCTTGGTCCTGATCATGGACAAGGAAGCGTCCCAACTCTCTGGCGGATATGCTCCAATGACCGGGTATACCTGCGGAGACTGCCAAGCTGATCGTACTAGAATCTGCGGCAAAGAATAGAAGGGACTTTGCTTGACGTAGATATTTGTATAGGTTCCATCTGTGTCTTTGAAATGATTCTCCAGAACCAGCACCCCGGAGCCGTCAGATGAAATAACTCGTGCAAATTGATCACCCCACAGGCGCTTGAGGACAATGCAGGGGGTCAAGTCAGCCGAAGGGCGTTGGCTTTTCGATGCGATGCAATCTAGAACAGCGTGGTATTCATCTCCTCCCTGAGGCTGCGCAGGCACGAGAAGCATGGTTGCTCGTAACCCCTGGCTCGTGACAGTCGATGGCGCGCTGTGTGAGATATTGGACGGGGGAAGCGGTTGGACGTAGTCAAAGGAGGTCGGAAGTGAGAACAAGGAGGGCGACTCTGCAGGTAACCCGTGGAGAGCGTCGGGACGGTGGCGGTAAAAAGGCGGGATTCCCCAAAGAAAAATTGACTGGTCATCGGTCTCTCGCATGATCTGCTCCTGAAGACGCACGAAAGCACGAACTCCCTCGCCGTACAGCAGCGGCATGTTGACGTTGAAGAGGCCCAAGAGGCAGTAGGCTGTGTCCTCTGGACGGGTGGTCTGTCTCATAGCTGCCCATCGCATCTTGTTGGCCACATTGACATCGGTCAATAGGGCAGTGCCGACGAGTACCTGCTCGCTGATGCCGGTGATGTTGGCGATCAAGGCGCAGAAGCTAGTGTTGGACTGCTTGGAGTCGATATATCCCCACTCCTTGTCGAAGAACTTGACTCAGCGAGGCGCGATGAGCTCCTGCAGCGTCCAGCCACGTGTGAACCAACGACTGCGCCGAAAGGTGGAATCGGGGGAGTGCAAGTCGACTCCAATAACGTCGGATAGGTAGGCAAAACAGACGCTCGCATTTTGATACCACCGGAACATGGAGTTGATGGACTCGGACAGCTCGGCGCTGCTCGTCTTGTCGATGCAGCATGTGTTGACCCAGACATACTGGAGGCCGGCGCCCTTCGCCAGCTGTGCAGCGCCAGATATTTTCCTGTACCCCTCCGTCTCCTTGATGTCGACATGACCTCCCCGGGCTAGGCGGATCTGAACCGTTTCGTTTTCGGCGGCACTTTCCAGAGCCTTGAAGTCTGCAAAGAACACCTCGTCCTTGCCCCAGGTATGGGATAGTATGGCATAGTCCACGTCAGGGTCTCCTTGGAAGTCGAGGAGCTGAAGCGAGTCGCAGTCGATGAGCCATATGTTTCTTTGTACTTTTCGGCGATGCTCAGCGGTCAAAAGACGAAGGAAGAGGGGGACAGAACCGAGAGAGGGGATTGAAAAGTGGGAGATGAGCTTGCTCCGTGAGATCAGGCTGCGGTTGGTTGATCATGTCATGTGACTGCTTTCGTCGCCTGCAGGTGATGCCCTGCCCGTGCCGCTTTAGATCGGGATGCAGACTAGGTAGCAATAGGAGTGACAAGATACATACATACGTACCTCTCTCTCCATTCAAGCTGAGCTCGCTTTCCAGGAACGAAAACTACGCCTGTACCTACTTCCTACCTACACAAGTAAGCTCGAGAACGTACCTACCGAAGGACGACAAAAGACAAAATATGGAAGGAGAAGTGTTGGAAGAATCTACCTCCGTCGCCGTCGCCGCCACTGCTGCTGTAAATCGCCTTCGCTGCCCTTGGACTATCACCCTGGAGTTTAACAATAACAACAACACCCAGGTATCACCTCCTCTTCAACTTTCATTTACCACCACACCCGTTTGAGACAGCACTGCCTCCATCAACATCATGGCGGCGGACCCTCTCGGTTCCGATTTCAAAAACTACGGTACTTTGTTGATTCCACTCACCTCCATTCCCGACATGCTAAACAGAGTACCTAGACAACCATGAGACTGAAGTCAACAGACTCAACCACGTCTACTCCCTGGGCCACCATGAGGACGCAGAGGTGGGTGCGAGGTCCCTGCTCTTCGGGACGGTGCGACCAAGCCACTACCACCGCGGAAGATTGCATCTGCTGCTCGCCGACATTCTCGGAACCGATGGGGATGCGGAGGAAGCCGTTCGCCTATTGATTGCTTTCCGCGACTAGTACGTGGAGCAAGTCGGTCACCCCCCTAGCGAAATGCAAAAAGTGCACCATCACACGATAGTGAGTCATCTCAACATGGCCGAGGCTAGGCTGGGAGAGCTGCGTGCCGCCGGTCGATCGATAGGCCCTCCGGCTAGGCCGTTCTTCAAGATTCCTGCTGGACCTTGGTCCTCGGCCTTTACTTTTTGGTCTCCTCCTGAGTTTGCCGACGTGCCCTACTACTTGCCCGGATTCATTCGGCCCTCATGGCAGACTGCCCCTCAGTATGCCAACGGTGCCGCCAGATCGCGAAGACTGTCGCAGACCGGCTTGTACGAGGACGCGACGCTTGCCGCGGACGGAGGAAAAAAGCGCCGCACCGACGACTGAGATGCGGTGGAGGAAGGGGGGCCTTCAACGGGGGGACGGGTTTGGGTATTCCGTAAGAGGCAAAAGGACTATCAAAGTATGCGCATCGGGCCACTCCTTTCTGTATTTCTACAACTAGCGCTCTGCGATCTCGAGAGATGCGGAGAAAGCGCGTTAAGTTTATGAATAAGTTTCCCTGCTGGGGCTTTGTTCACTGACTACTGGGGCCGTATTCTACTGCTTGGGCCGTGAGCTGTGATCGCCGTCGCCGTTGTTGCTTACCGCAGCCACCTCCTGGGTTGTTGCCAGCCGGGCACGCAGGACATGTCATGAGCCTGGGCTTCTTTGGGAGATATTGATCCGCTTGCGTTACTTCCACTATCGCAAATTTCCTGCAAAATCATCCGGGCAAACTTGGAAAATGGGGATGCAGTTGTTGTCGTAGTTTGATCGTCTGGGGTCTGGAATACGTAGGCCCCACCCCCTCTCGCCGGACACTCCCCCGAAAACCCCGCACCGGGCCTTGTTGATAACCGATTTCCAACCGGACCCCCCTCCGGCGATAAGCTCGACCTTCTCGTCTTCCAACCTCATCATCCCAAACCCTCACTTCGACTCTGTACAAATCGTCCCCAAAACCCTCGACACACCAACAACCTCACCTCCAACCTTATCACACCTCTTCCAGCAAAGATGCCATCCCATCACATCCCAACAACATCCTCCTCCCTAACCTGGTCCCCCACAACCCCTCCAGCCCTAACAATATCCCCAGGCGAGACAGTAACCTTCTCCCTCCTCGACTCCTCAGGCGGCCAAATCACCCCCTCTTCAACATCCTCATCCCTCGCGGACGTGTCCATATCCTCCTGCGACCCTATCTTCGGCCCAGTCTTTATCGAAGACGCTTCCCCAGGAGACGTCCTCGAAGTAGAAATCCTATCCCTAAAAACAGCAGGCTGGGGCTTCACGGCCATATTCCCCAACTTCGGCCTCTTGTCGTCTTCCTTCTCCGCACCGTTGCTCAAGCAGTACACCTGGTACGACAACGACAAGACCATCTCTTTCCTCCCCGGAATCGAAATCCCACTGCGTCCGTTCCTCGGCATAGCAGGCGTGTCCCCGTCCTCGGGCAGCCACTCCACGATACCGCCGCTCGAGACGGGGGGAAACATAGACTGCAAGCAAATCACGCAGGGCACGAAGCTGTACCTCCCTGTCAAAGTCCCCGGCGCGCTGTTCAGCTGCGGCGACGGGCATGCAGCGCAAGGCGATGGGGAAGTCTGCGGCACGGCCGTGGAAACCCCCATGACGGCTACCTTGCGCTTCAACGTGAGGCGGGACATGCCGTACGTCACGAGCCCGCAGTACGACACCCGCGGCAGCATCCACGGGCACGAGGGCGCGGGGCCCGTGTACGCCGTCCTGGGGATCGACTCAGACCTGCTGGAGGCGAGCAGGAAGGCCCTGCGCTCGTTGATAGACTACCTCGTCGCAACGCGGGGCCTGACGAAAGAAGAAGCATATATGCTGTGCAGCGTCGCGGGGGACCTCAAGATCGCAGAGATCGTGGACCTTCCGAATTATGCAGTGTCGGCTAGCATTCCATACTCTATTTTCAAAGACTAAAAAATCGTACATGGCATTATACACACATCAAAAACTGTTCTGCCGGACCTTGGTGGCGAACGTGGCGCTCTTCTTCCACGTGCCCACCCTCGAGGCAAAGGTATCATACGTCGCCCGCCGCCCGCCCTCCAACGCCGTTTCGAAATCCTTCCGTGACCCCCTGAAGACGAACTTGTCGTCCCCGAGGACGCCGACAGTGTAGAACCGCGCCCCGTCCGCCCTGCGGAACCAGCCCATCCGGAAGCTCACGTTCGATAACTGCCCGTGCAGCTCCTCCTTCGACAGCAGCTCCGTGCCCGCCGGCAGGTGCTCCGCGGCGTTCGAACCCTTTAGCAGGCCCACCCTGCTCTCGATGCTGTTCGACAGGTCGGGCGCCAGGCCGCGCGCGTCCATGTCCAAGAGGTTCCCCCGCGACCCGAGCAGCAGCGCCAGCAGGTTGACGACGACGGCAACCCCCAGGATCACGATGATGATGTACGTCACGGCCGGGCTCTGCTTCAGTCGCCGTCGGTGGTCGGTGACGGCTGCCTCCACCGGCGGCTGCTTCCCCGGGCCCGGGTTGAACTTGGATGCCTCGTACACGCCCACGCGGCCCTCGAGGTTCAGAAGCTGCGCTTGGAGGAAGTTGTACTTCTGCGCCAGCAGGTCCACGACGTGCTCCTCGTCGATGTCGAGCCTGGCTAGGGTGCGGACCGGTGTCGCGAACATCCTGAACTCCCTGTCCCACTCGCCGACCCCTGACAGGTTTACGCTAATATCCGGGTATGGGTCGACGACGCCCGAGACATTGCTCAGTCTCCAATCCCGGGGCAGCTCGATCGGAGGATTCCAAGATCGTGACGTCGACGGGTCCGGCTTCGGGGGGTTCTTGGGGTCGATGACGAACTCTCCATCGATGTTGATCAAGTTCACCTCGGTATCTACCTTGGCAAAGGTGTAGTTGCACTTGAAGATCTTGATAGACCCCTCGGTAACCCATTCGCTGCTCCAGCCTCCGATTGCGTAAGTAATTGTGCGGCTGGGGAAGAACTCCTTGTCTTGGAAATTCGGTTCTGCATCGAGATTGCAGACTTCGATCGTGCTTCTGTAGTTCTCCGGCGATGGTAAGATAATTCCAAAGTGCTCCCTGCCTGTGTTTGCAGCCTCGGATGATGGGTGGTAGATTGTTGTAAAGTTCGCTTTCGTCTGCTTCGAGTTGTCGCAGGTGAACGGCTCAACAACCGTTACCCGCATGACTGTCTGCTCTCCTTCCGTGTGATTCGACCACTCGAACGTGTACCGCCCTTCGGGGAAAACAGCGCAGCTGGCCTGCGCCTGTGCGGCTGGTACGGTCAGCCTCACCGACTTATCGTGGGGGTCCTCGATACTTTCTAGCCCGTCGAGAATCGGAAACACGAGATTGTTGTACGTATTGCGCGGATACGTGAAGTTGTCCTCGTCTTTCCGCAGCAACAGGCTTCCGATCGTCAAGCGGTTGATCATATAGTCGTCTGTAGTATTTCGGGGCTTGTCGGGTTGTGCCCCGAACCACGTCTGTTGCGTCAAGGAGACGGCCGCTGGCTCTGGCACATCCTCCACCGTGAAGAGGATGGAAATGAGGGTCATCAAGACGCCGCACATGATTGCGAGGAGTTGTGCAAAAGTCACCATCCAGACTCGGCGACGCATCGACTGAAACAGTGCCCTGGCGCCCAACATGTCCAAGAGAGAGGTGTCGAGCTCCTTGGTCCCACACGGACCTGCGGCAAGGCAGTAGAATGTTGCGAGGTGTCGGAAAGCCCAGTCGCAGGATTTGATGTAGCTGTATACTACAAGGGCGACCAGTGCTGGGACAGAGGTCCACAGGAGGTGCCAGTATCCTTCTTCGTTCACGTACGAGAGCCCGTTGAGTGACTGCGACCGATGGAGGGTATAGATGAGCCCGCCGATAAGGGCACCAGCAAAGAGAACAAAACAAGCCCGCGCCCACGGCCTGAGAACGACCGGGTTGAAGTTTGAGCGTCCCCATGCCAACGTGGGATCCTTGGGCGAAGATTCGGTAACGCTCTCCTCAAACGCAGGGTGGTCGCGGAGAAAGATCATGTTTCCCAGAAGGGTGGCCGGGCTTCGATGCCAGATGGTGGTGTGGCGTCTGTATCTCACAAGTACGAAAAACGACAGGCAGGCGACCAGCGCAAACAGCGTAATCATCGTCACACACACCCACTCGTTGACGACTAGCCTATCGGCAATGACCACTTCGTCACCGGCGGCGACAGAGCTGTCGTTCCGACGGACGAGGTGATGTCCCAAGAATGGTCCGATGGATTCCGTCAAGTTGCGGATCGAAGTGTAAAGCGCACCGCTGTCGAACAAAGCTTTCGAGTTTCCTCCATCCGGCAGCTCGAGGCCAAATCTCGTATCCCAGAACAGCTGGTCCGCGCGGAGTGGCCCCCACGCATGCTTCTGGTAGGAGTCGGAGACGAGGTCGCTGCCACCCAGGTAGTCTGGTATCGACGCCTGGAGCATTTTCCAGACGTTCGCAGCGACTGGTGTCTCTGGTTCGTCGGGCAGAGTCGTCACGTTGGGGTTGACGCCGTCGTCAACGACTTGGACTTTCGACAGCCAAGACCTGGGAGAGCAGAGCACGGCGGCCCCCTGTTCGAGATACATGCGCGAAGAGTTGGTTGCGGACCGCTTGAAATGGCCTAACCAGTATAGGAACTGAGGGTGTTGCTGTGGCAGATTTGGGCAAGGTCGTTCCGTCGCCAGAGTCTCGTTGACGTTTCCGAAGGCCGTCCAGTCTTTGGAGCCATTTTCAGCCTGCAAGGGTTGACTGACATTCCAGTTAACCACAGGGAAGATGGCCTCACAGCCTTGGAACTTGAGATTGACGTCCACGGTGCTCCGAAGGCCGTCCGACTCCTTGTGGTACGAGGAACCAGTCACCGAGTGGCTCTCCAGCTTGATGCACTGTATGTCGGAGAAGAAGCCATCCACAACAGCGGTCAAGGGCGCGGTGTCGTTTCCTCGGCCGACGCCTGTGTGGTTGAACGTCTGGTAGGCGGCGATAGCGCTGACGCCGAAGGGGTATAGCATGCCCGAGTGCTGCAGAACACGGGCATTGTAGTAGGGCGTAGTTTCTTTGGTGTTGCCAGCCATGTAGTCGACGCTGAAGGAGTCGATGATCTCCAGGTCGATCTCGGCCGGGTTCCCTAACGTCGCGAGACTGTACAGCCCCGGAGCCATGATGATCTGGACCTTGAGGAAGAACCCAATAGTGGTCGCCAGAAACACCAGGTAGTGTTTGTTCTGGAGTGACAAGACAAGGGTCTTTGCCGACAGCATCGAGGTGTAGTCGAGAGAGTACCCGTCTCTTCCAAGCAGTTGTCCGCGGCGCGTCGCGATCCACGGCATGAATCTCATGGCCTGCAGCTCAACCCTGGCCCACAGGACAGCCAGAAGAGTGAGGACTGGGTGTAGAAGTCAGCGGCCGTATCTCGGCTTCGGAACAGAACGCGTCATGACTTACTGGCAGTTGGGCCAAGTCGCCACGCGTAGACGTAGTTCTTTTGCGTCCCGATGAGCCCGTTGTTGGCCCGGGAGTAGCGCAGCATGAAGGCGAGGGCGATGGTGAAGACCGTGAACACGCCGGCGAAGGCGGCGAGGACGGGAGGGCGCAACCACGAAGGCCTCCATTTTCCATCGAAAGTCAAGCGGCTCTTCTCAGGGTCGCTTCTCCCCACGGTGACGGTGGGCGAGCTCTTTGGCTGGTCGTACCTGGTTTCCATCCGTTGTTGGCTCTGTCGCTGTTGTGGGGGTATCGTTCTCGCGTCGGCGGCGGCGGCAGTATCGTCATCGCGAACGTCGTTCCTCGGCTCATCGTCTTCTGGTATTTGCCTTTCGTGCCTTTCGGCGGCGACGCGATGCCACGAGGGCGCGAAGTCGGTGCGGGTCGGTCGCTTCTGGATGGGCTTCCGGGGGATCGAGTGCGTCTTGGGAGGAGGGCCGAAGCGACTCCCGGGGCCGGCTGGAGACTCCATGATCCGAAGCTGGAACGTCAACGTCGAGCGAATGCGGCTGCGTCTGATTCCATCCGGCGGTTAAAAGTCGCAGGAAGTTGCATTGCTCGTCGCGCGCATGAGATTCCGCCCCCGACGGGCGGCTGGCAAGCTCTTGTATCATGCCGAATGTTGGAGCAGCAGAGCGGGAACAGGCGGTTCATTCGCCAATGGCGGTCCACTCGAGCAAGCAAACAAGCAGAGCGACTGCCTAGATGGTGTAGGCGCCGAGGGGCGGTTCATGGGTTGTCGAAATCATCCATGTTGTTGGGGGCTGTGATGGAGGCCTGCACCAACACACAGTGCCAATCAGCCCCTGTTCGCCGTGCACCAAGAACGGCTGTGGCTGCGGGCAGGCGTCTGCAGGTGGGAATGCTACCCAAATGGTCCCAAAATCCCGGTCGGCAACGGCCATCGAGGCTCAAAATAAGATTAGCTCGGGGGATAGGCGGCGCGGCAAGGGTATTTCGGTAACACTCTGCTGTTGGTTCACAGTGTGTTTTGGTCTCGATTGACGGTGATGGCGACGATGACAATGACGACAAGCCGGGACTTGTTGCCTGGCCTGGTCGGTTTGGTGTCTCGGGAACGATCACAGCCCTGGTTACCGGCCTGGCTCGGGATTGCGTGAGATGTGTTAGGCGGCGAGGCGAATCGGGAGTTGAAGTCGACGTGAACGCAGGTGTTGGAGGAAAAGAGACTGTGCGAAACATTGGGTGCTCGATCATCAACAAGGCTGTTAGGCATTACTCTGTATTAGGTCTCTCATCACTTGCAATTGGTGCAGTAGGCGGTGCGGCAGGAGCAGGCGCGACAGGCGCTTCAGTTGCTTCCGTTGAAGGTACTATAGATACGTACCGTGGAATTGACACTAATGCTTAGTTAGGTACTTCGTACAGATACAGGCAGGTACAGGCACAGGTGCAGATTCTTCAACACAGATCCCAGAATAGAAGGAAGGCGTTCACCTGTGAGACACGATCATTCCAACCCCGGAGTGAGGGAACGGCGCGGACCGGAGCTATAATACGGGACACTGGTCGGGCTTCGGCGCCGGAGCTGCACGGAATAGCACAGATGCGTAGATGGTTCATGCCCGGTCGCGGCTCGCTTTGAGATCAGAGCTCCTCCGGGGCCATCGCAATCTGGCATCGGCAGGGACCCCGCGCGTAAGGCGGCATTGGCAGGAGCAATGCGGGAAAGACGGGACAGGATCACTCTGGGCATTGGTTATCCGTATCCAGGTGTGTCGCAAACCGGGTAGGGCAGGCATTGTTCGTCCGACAATCGTGCGGCGCAGCGGTTCGTGGAGGCGCATGAACACACAGTTCCATAGTCGAACACGAACAGGCAAGGCGCAACAAAAAGTCTGCCCTTTGCCAAGGCTACAGAACACTGATGAAAGTGCCTCTGATCATCATCTCAAAAGGCCTGGACTTGTCCACCGGGCGGTGGACCAGCAGCGCAGCGGCAGTGGACCCCAAGGGCCCCCGCTGGCCATCGGTTCGCCAGGGCCGTCAACCGGCAGGGGCGGCGCCACCAATTTAAGACCGACGATAAGGACACGTGGATCCCGATAAGGAAGCGGCCCCAGGACCCCGGCGCTTAACAATAAAACGTGCTGGCCACCTGTTTTATTTTTCCCACTCTGTTTTCCCTGGTATGGTGGTACTTCAGTGTCTGGCCTTGATTGCTGATCTTTCGTCTCTCTCAAATTCAAACCAGTCCACATTCCACATTCCTGCCTTGCATTGCGCTGTCCACTGCAACCTTTTTTTTTTCCCCCCTCCTGCCCGCTTTTTGTTTGCCTGTCTTGTTGTGGCTTCCCGAGACAAAGGGCCAGAATTAAGAAATCTATTTGCAGCGCGTTGCATAATTTGGCAATCAACCATAACCGTAACGGCACACCGGCATTGACGGCGCCCCCAAACACTCGGTCGGGTGTCATCGTTCGACTTGCTTCACTTAGCACCAAAGAGCTCATCATCAGTCAGCTAGTGTGTAGCTCAGCTCAGTGCAACGCAGCTCTCATTCAGCTCGGGCGCCATCACCTCGTCTCAATCTCAAATCTCACCTGCCCAGCGTCCCCACTGCTGCTAGCCACCGCCTCCTTCGCGCCTCCTTCTCGTCACATCGCACCCTTCTCAGTTTGTCTCTCTCCACCACAGAGGGAAAAGATTGCACGCCTTCTTGCTCCCTCTTCCACGCCCTTGCAGCTTTTCCTGCAGCGAGACAGTTCGTGCACATCTCACACCGCCACGCCGTATCCGCTTCCCCCCTAGCACGACCAGTCCGTCCGGTCATCCAGACCAACAACGCCAGACTTTTGCTCTCTCTTTGCTGCACTACTGCACCCCGAGCCCAGATTTTGTCGCCTACGTGGCCAGTCATCTCCAGCGATCCTTCGTCATACCCTACCGGCTACCACCAGCAAGCCTGCCTACCCGACACCGCCGCCGTCACGCGCGCCCAACATGCAGGCCATCGTCGAGTCCGTCTTTGAGTCCCTCTGGGACTTTAATAACCACGTTACCCTCTTTGGGCGCATGATGTTCCTCTGGTCCTTTGTTATCCTCGGCATCATCATCGCGGTCCAGGTTTCGCAGTACGGCGAGCCAGAACACACCCGGATTCAGTGGGTGCGCTTGACTGAGCAGTCTCGGTGAGTGCCTACAAACTTGTTCCTTGCGTCCTTCCATTGCTTGCTTCTATGCATCACGGCCTTCGCGCGTCGTCTTGTCTTGCATGTTGTCTTGCATCTCCTGTTCTGCCCTTCCCTGCCCTACATCTCTGTCCTATCGGTTCGCTTCGGTCGTCCGATCTGAAGTTGCCCTCGTCTCCCGTCCGAACCACCAACCGTCCCATTCCCGCTCTACCCTTTGCGTCCGCCGTTTCAACCGTTCGTCGCGCATTGTGCCTTTTGTCTTTTCTTTGTCTCGATTCCCGCCCTGCATCCCCGTGCGCCAGAACAGCCGCCTAGTGGTGGTGGCCCAGCCTAGGACTGGGACTACGTGCACTACGTACACTACGTACCCTGCCTTAGCCAGGCACAAAGCACAAAAGGAAAGCCTCGTGGGGCGCGCTGTTTCCCGCCCATGGATCTCCCATGCGACAAGGTTTCAGCATCCCCGCAATATCTCATCTCTCCTCATTTGAGCAAGGGCGGCCAACACTCGGTTCCTGCCCTTTGGCGTCCGCCGCTTTGATGACATGCCATGCCATGCTTGCCGGCAGGGAGGGACAGCAAAGAAGAAAGGACAGAAACAACAAGCCCCGTCCGCCTTCATTTCGCCCGTCCGCCCGCTCGCCCGCTCTGGTTCTGTTTCG
Organism: Colletotrichum plurivorum; assembly: GCA_014235945.1. Classification (NCBI taxonomy): domain Eukaryota; kingdom Fungi; phylum Ascomycota; class Sordariomycetes; order Glomerellales; family Glomerellaceae; genus Colletotrichum; species Colletotrichum plurivorum. Next base: position 180,460 of record WIGO01000039.1, read on the forward strand.
CGGGGGTGCTTCATTTAGATAAAGACCCAGAGTCAGCCGGCTAATCTTTCGTTTCTTCCCTCGCAGGCCCTATTGGTACACGTTCTACGTCCTCGAAGCCTTCCTGTTCGTCTCCGGCGGCTATCCAATGCTTCACGAAAAGATGGAAATGTACATTGGGAGTGGCTACGAGGAGAAGATACTCAACACCATCTGGATCGGTCTCCTGAGCGTCGAGGCTCTCATGGTTGCCGGCGTCGCTGTGCTTTCCATCTCCCGCAAGCTCAAGTCCCCGCCCAAGCAGAAGACCAACTAGACGCCTGTTGTTCGAGAGCGTCGCTCGAAATACCCGATCCATCTTTGCTACCGAATCTCGAATGAAAGATACCCGAATCAGAGCAAGACGGAACGTTTGCCATCGCGCATTTGCAAAGAAATGTGGTCGAATCCTGCATCAATGGAGTTGGAGGCCGCTCTCAATATACCTCTTTTATCTTTTTTTCCTCAATTATGCGCACCTTGCCTTGCGAATGTCCTATTTTACGAGTAACCGGCCCGCTGGGCCTCGCGAAACGACCGACATGTTTATGAAAGATACCCAAAATCGACGAACACCTGAATCGAGAACGACAAGCAGATCTGATTCGCATCATTGCATCGGATAACGACCACTACCCGAACCAGCAAGAGGACACATCACAATCGCCAGCGGGGCTAGCTCGTGAGAGCTGGCCGCAGCGACGAACCTCGATCCCACGTGTTTCCGGGGGCATTGGCTGGGAAGAGTCAGGACCCTGCCGAGAGAATCCTGCATGGAGGCAGCCCAATGAGGAAGGGGATGTTTGGCATCGAACGGTCTCCGGAAGATGGACGGAGGAATTTCCCCGCGAATGCGATCACGCCCCGCGATTTGTCGCCTCACGGGCGTAGCTGCAGGAGAAGAGTCTCGTCACATTAGCAGTTCATCTCAGTTCACCCACCATTTGACAATGTTCCCATTCGGACGGTCTTGATCCCTGTTAATGTCGTGCATGCAGATTTCACTCTGTGGAAATACGAAAGCTCACAGATGGTGCCTAGTTCCCCTCCTCGATCACACCCTCCAGCGCCGGCTAAAGTAGACCACTGCCTCCTTGGATTCAATCCCCCCGCATTCGTACCTGGCGACGGTACCGAACCGGCCATGGGACCTCGCAGCTCATGTCTATGGCAAATCGCCCAGGGGTTTCTACCGGCGAGAGTACGGTCTCGGCTGCCTTTGAACCGAGTTGGAGTTGTCGACTCTGCTCATTGCCTATCTCGTCCAAGGGCTGTCGATTCCATGATCGTTGACCGTCCATAGATGCGCATAATGAAAGCCTGTATATGCGCGGCCGCAGAGCCAAGAAGGACTTTCGTCGTATTTATCCCGAGAAGAGAGTCGAACTTGAGGCGTATTGTGGCCCAGGCAATGGCGAGGAGTTGCTTTCATCCAACATATTAACTAAATCAACCGGCCAGCATCCCACTCGCCGCCTCCCAGCCACGTAACATCCCGTCGCCGGCTCACCATGACCCTCATCCCGCTCCTCGCCCTCTGGGCGTTCCTCCGCCTAACCTCCGCCATCTCCGTCTCGCCCTCCTCCCTCCGTGCCAACGCCCAGTCCAACCCCATCGCGATAGACACCGCCACGCCCCGCCTGACCTGGCGCCTGACCTCCCCCACGCGCGGCGACAACCAAACAGCCTACCAGATCCAGGCCTCCTCCTCGTCGTCGTTTGACGCAGCCCTATGGGACTCGGGCAAGACCCCGTCCGCGGACCCGTGGGCGATCTACGCCGGCGAGGCCTTGCGGTCCCGGTCCTCCGTGTTCTGGCGCTTGAAAGTCTGGGGCGCGGACAACATCGCCTCAGTATGGAGCGACGCCGCCCGTTTCGAGGTCTCTCTGCTTGAGAAGGAAGACTGGTCCGCGGAATGGATCACAAACAAAGACTTTTCAACAGGCCTCACATCCCTCCCGCGCTTCGCCAAGCTCTTCACGATATCCTGCCCCGTCGAGAAGGCGAGGCTGTACATCATGGGCCTGGGCCTGCACCACCCCCTCCTCAACGAGCAGAAAATCGGCGACGACGTGCTATCCCCGGGCTATGCTACCCTCAACAAGACGATGCCGTATTCAACCTACGACGTTCTCGACAATCTCCTCCAGGGGCGGAATGTGCTCGCGGTGGAACTCGGGAAGGGCATTTACGATAATACTGCGCCTTTGCTGGGCAGGTACACTAAATTCAAGCAGGGCCCGCGGGAGCTGATGCTACTCGCGCAGCTGGAGTACGTCTGCGAGGACGGAACGACGCATATCGTGGCCACGGACGAGTCGTGGAAGACTACCATCGAGGGACCCTGGGTTGAGGCGCACTGGTACGGAGGGGAAGAGTACGACGCGAGAAAGGAGGTGCCAGGCTGGGCGGGCGCGTGTCATGACAGATCGAGTTGGAGGAATGCTAGTATCGCTATCCCGCCGGCGGGGAAGCTCGTCAGCCCACGCTCGCCGGCGTTGAAGGTTACGGAGAGCATTGTCGCTAAATCCGTGCGACAGGTTTGTCTTCCCCTTTTGCCATTCTTCTAAGAAAGATACTGATGTGGAGAAGGCGTCCAACGGGCAATGGATCTTCGACCTCGGGACGAACATCGCAGGCACCTTTTCCCTCTCCATCAAGGACCAGGGCTCCAAAGCGGGCACGCGCGTTACCTTTTGGCCGGGGGAGACAGCCGGCGCCGAGGGTGTCAGCCAAACGTCCACCGGCGGGCCCATCTTCGACGCCTACACGCTCTCCTCGTCAGGTGATCAGGTCTACAGCCCAAGATACCTCTACCATGGGTTCCAATACCTCGGCGTGAATTTAACGTGGACGCCGTCCGCCTCCGATCTCGTAGGCCACGTCATCCGCGCCGCCAACGAGCCGGTGCTAACCCTCTCCACCTCCAACCCTTTACTAAATTCCATTCATGGGATAGTAGACCGCTCGATCAGGGGAAACATGCACTCCGTACTAACGGACTGCCCCCACCGCGAAAAGTACGGCTGGCTCGAACAAGACCACCTCGTCTTCGACCCCCTGACTCTGGGCTACGATTTAGAAGCCTACCTCGACGACCTAGTCCGCACGATAGCAGACGCGCAGGCTTCCGACGTGCCCGGCCTGATCCCGGACATCGCCCCCGAGTACGGCAATCCGATGGGCGGCGGGTACCGGAACGATCCTAACTGGGGCAGCGCCGTCGTCCTGGTGCCGCTCGAAACATACAAACAGTACGGCGATATTAGCATTCTTTCTAAGAAACATAAAGAGATGGTGGATTATCTGGATTATTTAATTAGGCGCGCTGGGGGACGGCCGTATTTGAATGATGGCGGGTTGGGGGATTGGTTGGCTCTAGATACGTCTACTCCCAAGGGTGCTGCCTCGACGTTCGGGTTTCATAACGCGGCGCGGGGGATGGCGGAGGTCGAGGCGTTTCTGGGATATGAGGATTCTTCGCGGAGGTATGCTGAGCTCGCGCAGAGTTTGAGGGAGGGGTTTCATCAGATGTGGTTCAATACCTCTGACTCCCGGGGGCAGTATTGTACGGGTTCGCAGGGGTGTAACTCCTTTGCTCTCGGCATGGACGCCGCACCCAGTCAAGAGATTCAAGATGCAGTGCTTGATGGTATTTTGGATTCGCTGGAAGGACGAGGATGGGCCCTGACGGCGGGCGAAATCTCCCTGCCCTCGCTTTTCGAAGCCCTCCGCGATGCAGGACGCGACGACGCGCTTTTCAAAGTCATGACGAATGATCGCGACTGGGGATATGGAAGAATGGTCCGCGAGGGCGCTACATCGCTCTGGGAGCATTGGGATCTTCCCGTAACAGGAGGCTCGCGGAATCATTTCATGTTCGGGTATGGAGATGCGTGGATCATCGGACTCGCTGGTATGAGACAGAAGACGGGCAGCGTTGGCTGGAAAGAGGTAGAGTATAAACCTGTGATTGTGGGGGATTTACAGTTTGCTGAGACGAGGTACCGAGCTCCTCCGGGCGAGGCCGCTGCGAAGTGGAGGCTGGAGGGGGAGAGGTTGGAGTATGAGGTTATTGTGCCTGTTGGCTCTACCGGATGGGTTGAGATTCCTGTGATTGAGGTTCAGGAGGGTGGGAAGGAGGTTGTTGCTGGGGAGAACGGGGTGTTGGAAGTTGAACAGTCTGAAGGGGGTGTGAAGATTGTCGTCGGGTCTGGGAGTTATTCTTTCACAGGAACCTTGGTCAAGTCTTGACACCTTGCGCGAGCATTGTCAGACTCACTTTCACATCAAAAGATGACCCATTCCATCCCAAGTTTCACTGTCAAAGAACCTCCTTTACAAACTCTCATCGCAGACATAGCAGACACCAATGACAAGAACAGCTATGACAGACAGTATAAAAGGGCATACTCTACGCGCAGACTCGACCGCTTTCCGTTCAAGCCGACCATGGGTCCGGCCATGGTCCTCTGGTGACTACGCCTCGCAGAATGGGTCGTCGGAGTTGCCAAATTCAAAAAAATGTCTTTATTTCCATCAATAGCCCTCTCTGCAAACTCTCATCGCAAATATGGCAGGCACGAATGATAAGAACAGCTGTGACAGACGGTATAAAAGGGCATACTCTACTCACACTCAAACGATTTTGGTTCAAGCCAGCCATGGGCCCGGCCACGGTCCTCTGGGGACTACGCCTCACAGAACGGGTGGTTGGAGCTACTAAGTTCAAAGACATCCCTTTATTTTCATCGACAGTCAATCAACTTCTTTATCCATAAAAAACAAAGTCCCTCTCCCATCCCCCTCCTTCACACTTGATCGCACTCAACGTATCCGTGGCTCGAATAATCCAGAGACGATGAGCGGGGACCAGATACCCAAACATCCTTGTCACGTTGTGATAGTTCATACAGACTCTGTCTCAATCTTGCTTGTGGTGCCTGTGTACACCGAGAAACAGGCTGCAGACCCCGCCAGATCGTCGACATCCTCCTGTGCAGTCATCGCGGCTGAAACGTACAATTCCTTGTCAGCCTGTAGCTCTGGTGCGCGCTGGGGGGGGCTTAAATACCGTCCTGGGAGGTGTGGTGGTTACGTGCTCTCCTGGACCGTCTGGTACTTTGCAGGGTTCTCTTGGGGCTGGCCTCTACTCTGGCAGCACCTGGAAGTTGTTTCCTCTCGTCATGGTTTAGCTCTCTTGTGTCTTGCACTTAATGTGTTCCGGAAGAATCTCAAAAGTCCTACGGTATCTCCCTTGCAGCTGCATCGCTTCATGGGTGTGACGCGATTTCCGGTCGCGTAGTTGCGAGAGTTACACGCATTTGACACTAGCCACGAGAATTATGGTGCTGATCACTACCCCCAGAGGTATTTAACCTGGAATTTTCCTGGCAAGCAATGTGCTTGAGAGCAAGCAGGCCAAGTAAGTTGTCCGTCTGCTATCTGGTCTGCCGCAGCTTGGGGAAGTCGTCATCAAGCCTTTACTCGCCACTTTACGAGTTATGCTTTCCGAGCAAGAAGGACAGGGAGCTACTACCTCGAGCGGATTTAACGGGCCATTGTCGTCTTCTTTGTATTCCTCTATGAAGAACAGTAAGACGCTCGGAGACAGGGAATAAGATTGTTGGTGGTGGCTGACTTGGCCGGTGGGCCTGATCTCGCGGCTCGCTATTGTGGCATCTCTTTGTCTAACTACCTACTTAGCCGAATCGCGTCGCCTCGGGCGCCTAGCCTTGTTGGGTTGCTCTTCAAAACTTTCGCGTGCATAGATGACCCGGTCTTTAGCTTATATAGAGCCCTCTTCAGAAGAGCCTCACGCGGCGTGTATTCACGACGCGCGTCGTCGTATCGCGCAGCTACCAGACACGTTGACATCTATCCCACGGTAAGAAACATGAATACAAACAACTACTGGCCGTGCTATAAAATAGCTTCATTGGAAATTCTAAACCTATTACAGAAACAAGACCCCAGTATTCGGGGGTAAACTCAACCTGTCTTCGGCAGGATCGACCATCTTGGTGGGTGAGAGGTGCACTCGCCGACTGGAGACAAATCAAAATAGCCGCCTAGGCATTCAAACTATCTGCATCTCAATCTTCAAGACGTCGCCGTAGTCCGTCAACGCCTACGGTCTCACCGCTGAATAATCCCTGGATGGCGAGATCAACTTCAAGCGCCTGGCACTACGCCTTGCGGAAGGACAATCCACGGCGGCCGCAAGTCCGGGATCTTCACGATGACAAACATGACAACAACAACACCGGAACTCAAGGGCACGATGGCGCTCATGTGGTCGCCATGTTAGGTTACCAACTGAGGCAAGAAATATATACCCGTCTGTGAAGGCGCACACAACGGTGAGACTGGCAAGGATAGAGAGAACGTTCCCTACTTGCGAAAGGGGAATGCTTTTATGGGCGCTTCGTTGAGATACGCATCTTCATTTCCAAGGATAGTACCCCATTGAGATGTCTTTGGCAGGTCGCGATGTCGGCCACGTTGGGGCCGATGGGAGCTCGGCGCCGGCGCAATCTACTCTGCCTCGTTGACTTGACATGTATCACGACGACATAAGTTTACGTCAAGTCTTCAAGTCGGTATTTTCGAACCAGGCTTGCTGGATGAACCAGCCCGACTCAGACTCGTGAACCCGCGCTCTAACGCGAGTAAACACGTGTGTCTATCAAGTCTTGCTCTGAGACAATGAGATGAACACACAGCGTCTCCTTCGGAAACGTCAAGTCTTTGAACGTCGGCAGCAGCGACCCCCTGTCGTTCTGTCCAAGACTGTTATTACCTATCCTCCCGAGACCGGCAAACAGGCCTGTTTCACACCATACCGAGATATGCTCGCTGAACATCGACTCTGACACAACCAAAAGACATGTTTTCCATAATTTCACATCCTGCGAAGCGGTTCTCAAGAGGTGGACAGCGAGGTAACAGTCACAGACTATAAGTTAAAGGCAGAATGCTTGTTTCCCGTGCTTGATACCGCCTACCTAATCGCCATCCTCGGCCGTCTGAACCAAGGCAAAGCAGTACTCGACGTCCCCTTTATAGAACTGGAACATCCCGTCTAGAGACGCCAGAACGTGGGTGATAAGTCTACTGTCGCAGCGGGCCCCTGCAAGACAGCTGCAAGATGACTTGCCGCAACATCGAACCCAACAGACGATCCGCAACTGCGACAGGCAAAGCGTTCAAACTTCCAAGTCTTCGCAAGAGCATAAGATTGAATCTGGGGAATAAGCTCTGCAACACCACGCCGTATGCTATATAACCCCCTCAGATCACTCCAAAGCGCATCTGCCCCCACGAAACACCAATGACTGCGTCGCTTGTAAGTTGCGGCTTCGGAAACGCCGCGACTAGTCTAGACCGACGACTAGCGATTGCCAGCGGTGGTCTGCTCGAATCAGCCCGTGCTCACCAACTAAACATACGCGATACTTCCTACCTCGTCGTCACTCATCATCCCCCACCCTCCCCCAAATATCCCACGAGAATACGGCACAACCACCGAAGAATGACAAAAGAGGCAATTTCTCTGAGAAATTGCATCTCGCCTCGATTCATATCACGTCATCTGCGCCTCATCTCCGCCCTGGTCCACCGCCTGAGGGCAGAAGAAGATCGTCTCGATCTCGAGGAATGACAAATCCCTGGCCCGCCTGAGGGATATGTGAGCCGTGGACGACTTTATATACCAACCCAAACCATATCCTCCCACAGGGTCTCTTACAAAAGCCGCAACAGTCCAACCTTCCTCGACACCCACCTTCGCCCTAGTATAAAACCATCGCAGCCCAATAGTCTCTCATAATTCCAGAACCAAGAATGGCCAGTCGAGCTTGTCGAGGTACAGATCCGTCGCCGAGATAGTCCGCCCCGTCAACTCCATCACCGAAAAACCTCGTCGGACAGAAAGCCCAACACATTGGCTAGATGAAAGTATAGTCTCCCGCCCGTCACTGCTATGCGTGTATTCTGTGCGAACTTCTTCCAGGGGGACGAAGGACAACGAAACGGCGAAAAAAATGGATTCGATACGTAAAGGCGATTATCTTCGCCTGGCCGACCTATGCGTGCTCCGAACTCACTCTTCGTACATGATCGGAGGAATGTTCTACCCCTCCTGCGGTTGAGAAATTCTAGAATCCTGCCGGGATAGATTCTATTTATAATACCATCCATCCGCGGATACTCCAACACTACTCACTCACTTGCTTACGTACGCGGAGCCGCAACGTTAATACCACCACAGATCTCAGCAACATCACGCGCCAACTTAAGAGACGCCCTTGTTTAGCAAACAGTCTTCGGCCGTTTCTATTAGATTACGTAAAACTCTATACTTCGTGGGGGTGTTCGAACACGACCCCAAAACAGTTTGCGACATGCGCCTCATGTCTGCGCGTGCGCAATGAAATGCCGCTTTCTATCCTCTCTCTCGTCTCCCTCTCTCACAAAACACTCCAAATTTTTGCGTTGGATATTTCCCCCAATAAGACTCCGGTTGGTCATGTTTGCCCAGATATAAGAACGAAAAAGGGAGCCCTCAGAGGTAGGTTACCTAGACCGACCGATGGGGGCGGGCATGCGCTATGCAACATACGATAATACAGTACGAAAGACACCGCGATGGTGCGAGGGTTTTATCTTCTGTTGAAGTTGAGGAACTTGCTCTGCAGACGTCGTTAGTAACTACAGCCACGATGATTAGACAATGGAGGGTGCTTACCGCCAAGAAGAGGATGATCAAGTTGCTGCCCACGAAGGCGAGGAAGATGCCCATGTCCCTGTAGCGGTTGTCGAAGGTCAGGCCCAGGGGCTGGTAGAACTCGTCGCCGACCTTGTACGCGCAGTACTGGCAGTCCTGGGTGTTGTTGTTGGCCAGGTAGCCCGGTCCGCCGCGCTCGAAGAAGGGCTGCATGTACTCGCCGCAGGTCTGACCGTCAGGCGCGCGGAACGGGTTGTACTCGGACTCGGCGCAGGCAACCTTCAGGTCGTGCAGTGCAGTGACGACCATGCCGCCGATCAGACGGGTAAAGGGGTCAAGCTGGTACAGCCAGGCGCGCCAGAAGCCGGGCATCTGCGGGGCGGGGATGGTAACACCGCAGAAGAGCGCAAAGGTGATCATGATGAAGGGGTCGAACTGGGACGAGATGAAGGGGCTGGGCGTCATGGAGGCGAGGGCCTGACCCAGGGAGACGGAGAACAGCTCGGTAATGAGGATCATCAGGAACTGGTAGCCGGCGCGCGAGGGGTCGGACTGGAAGCCGGGCATGAAGTACAGCGGGAGGAAGAAGGCGACGGAGCAGAGGATCGAGTACGGCAGTTCGGCGACGGTGATGGCGGCGGCGAAGGTCAAGGGGTTGTACATCTTGGACGACGACTCGCGGAAGAAGAGAGCGCGCTTGATGTGGAACATGACCTCAACCTGACTGATAATCAGGGCCGGCAGGACGGTGACCTGGAACATGACGAAGACCTTGTACTGCAGCGAGCTGCGGCTGTCGTCGAGGTTGAGGTAGGTCAGACCGGTGATGAGCGCAACGATGACGTGGTTGAAGAGACGCGTGAAGAGGTAGTCGGGGCTGCGCCAGAAGCTGATGTTCATACGCGAAATGACCACCTTGAGCTGGTGCATCTGCGGGCTGGCGTACTCCTTCTCGAGCTCGGGGTTAACGGTGCGGCCGGCGGCGATGCGCTCTTCCTTCAGCTGGCTGATGGTGTCCTTGACGTTGGCGAGCTCGGCGCTCTCCTCCCAGATGTCGGCCCAGTCGCGGTTTCCAACACGGGGCGCAGAACCGGCACCAATGGCCTCCAGCATGTACTCGGCGACGTTGTCGGTGGGCTTGGCCTCGGCGCCGTGGCGCTTGAGGTAGTCGCGGAGGACAACGGCGTCCTGGCCGATGTCGCCAAAGTAAACGGTGCGTCCACCCTTCTGCAGGAGAAGGAGACGGTCGAAGTTCTCGAAGAGGGCGGCGTTGGGCTGGTGGATGGTGCAGAGAATGGCCTGTCCGGCGGAAGCCAGCTTCTTGAGGAAGCGCACGATATTGAAGGCGCTCTGACTGTCGAGACCAGAGGTAGGCTCGTCGAGGAACAGAAGGAGCTCGGGCTTAGCAGCCAGTTCGACGCCGATGGTGACACGCTTGCGCTGCTCGACAGTCAATCCAAACTCGGGGCTACCAATGATACAGTCTGCAATGTGCTCCATCTCCAGCAGGGCAATGATCTCCTCGACGTATTCGAATCTCTCGGCCTCGGGCGTCTCGAAGGGCTGGCGCAGAAGGGCAGAGAAACGGAGAGCCTCGCGGACAGTCTGGGTAGGGTCGTGGACATCCTGCTGCTCGGCGTACGAGGTACTTCGCTGGAACTGCTTTCCGGGCTTGACGCCGTCGACGAGAACGTCACCGTGGATAACACCGATGTTCTTGCGGGAGGCGAGGACGTCGAGAAGGGTCGTCTTGCCGGCACCGGAGGCGCCCATCAAGGCAGTCAGCTGGCCGGGGCGAACGTAGCCGTAAATGTTGTTCAGCAGACGGCGAGTGCCGCCGGGGACGGGGACATCGTAGTTCAGGTCCTCCCAGGTCAGGACGCTGACCGAGTTGATCTTGAGATCGGAACCTTGCTGCTCCTCACCGCGGCGCTTGGCGGCCCTCTTCTCCAGCAGTGCTTCGTTCAGCTTAGTGCGCTCCTCGTTGGGCTTCTGGTAGACCTTGGCATTGTTGCCGCCGCCAGCGAAGTTGATGAGCTCTCCAAGGGTGACGTTCAGGAAGAGGAAGAAGACGATGAGGGCGAGGATGATGCCCCAGTTGCGCCACAGGTCGCCCTTGAAGTAGGAGAAGCCGGCGGCAATGTAGTCGGCACCCTCAACGAGGGTGGTACCTGCCTTGGAACCTGCCAGAGTGCAGACCTGGTGGTTGATATCGGTGTAACCAGGTCCCGATGGAATCAGTGACTCAGCAGAGCACGTGAGCTGCAGGCGGGCAAACTCGTTTTCCATCATGGCGCTAAAGGCAAGTCCCAGCGCATTGACCCAGTAAATCCACCTAAGCCACTTGTGCTCTGATTGGTACTGGATAAGGTACCCAGATGTCACCACGAAGAAGGTGATCAAAACAACAGCGAATTTGATGGCATAGTCAAAACCCTGCAAAATGTCAGTTCGAGATCATTCAAAACGAGAAAAGAGAGCTTTACAGGGCTAATAACTCCGATTATACGGAAGAATAAAGTCATTGCGATGTTGCCGGAGAGGATCATGAGGTAGAAAGTGAAGAATGCACCCGCATCCCGGACCAAACCGGACATGAAGTACACGATAACCGAGAACACCAAGATCTGACTAGCCGCAAAAGCCTGGTCGACAATGATCTGCGCAATCCACAGGGCCGACGGGCGGTGGAAAGCGTAGGCCTTGTGCTTATTGACGATCGCGCGGCCGGTCATGGTGCCAGCCAACTCGGAGAAGGCCTGGAAGGCGTTGAACAGGAGCGAGATGAACATGAGACCACCCTTGCTGAAAGCACTGGCAGACGTGGAACCGAGGCGGAAGAACAGGGTACCGAGGACGATGGCGATGACGATGGAGCGCAGCCAGGAGAGGGCCAGGGACAGGCGGTCCTGAAGCTTCAGGACGAACTGGCGCTTCATCAGCGCCCAGACCTGCAGGTGGAAGCCGACGGCGTAGACGGAGCGCTTCGACGAGCCGCGCTTGGCCTCGCGGACGGCGACCTGGAAGTCGTCGTGCTTCTCCGTCTCCTGCGTCAGGCGCGTCTTGTACTCCTCCATCTCGCTGTCGAGCTGCTTCTGGAACTTGGACGTCTTGAACGCCTCGGCGAGCGTCTCGGGGCTGTGGGGCGCGTTCTCGGCCGAGCGGCCGGGGGCGTACTCGCGCTCGAACTCGTCGGTGCAGCCGGTGACGTAGTCGGGGGTCGTCTGTCTGGGGCGGGGCGCGAAGCCGAGGCCCTCGAAGTAGGCGCGGGCCTCCTTGGCCGGGCCGAGGTAGACCTGCTTTCCGGCGTCGATGACCATGACCTTGTCGAACAGGTTGTAGATGTTCTCCGAGGCCTGGTACAGCGAGACGAAAGTCGTGGTCTGGTACAGGTTCGTCTGGACGCGCAGCGACTTGACGAAGTCGAGGGCGGTACTGGCGTCGAGACCGCGGGTGGAGTTGTCCCAGGAGAGGACGCAGGCGTTGGTGATCATCATCTCTGCGATTGACACGCGCTTCCTCTCACCACCAGAAACACCACGCACGAAGGCGTCTCCGACGACGGTGTGGCGGGTGTGCTCGATGTTGAACATCTTGAGGAGGGTGGAGATGACCTGCTCCTTGAAGTCGTTCTTGGACATGCCGGCGGGGCGCTTGGCGGGGACCTTGGTGTCGAGGGCGAAGCCCAGGGTCTGCTCGACGGTGAGTGTCGAGTGGTGGATGTCGTCCTCCTGGTTGTAGACGGCCTCGCCGCGGTATCTGCGGAACTCCTCGGCGGTGAAGGGGCCGTACAGCACCTCACCAGTAACACCGGTGTAGCCCTCGCGCTGGTTGGCGATCGTCTTGAGGAAGGTGGTGCAGCCAGAGCCGGGCTTGCCCAAAACCAGAACCATCTCGCCGGGCTTGCAAACACCCTTGAAGTTGTCGAGCAGGGTGGCCTCGACGCCCTTCTTTCCCAGGCCCAGCAGGTTCATCACCGGGGTAACATAGTCGACAAAGTTGACAAAGGCGTCGGGGAAGGTCTGGACGTAGTTTGTGGTGCCGCCGATGCCCCTGACGGTGAGACCGTCCCAGTAGGCGCCGATATGCTTGGGTCTGATACCGGCCTGGCGCTCGGCCTCGACGCCGCCGCGCAGGACGGCCTCGAGGTCGAACTGCTCGCCCTCGGTGTCGGACGAGGGCGTGGCCGAGTTGACGTTCGCGACGGCCTTCTCGACATCCTCGGACTTTCTCCGGCTGTTGCGACTGTTCACTCTGCTCGCGCGCGAGAGGCCAGACAGCTCGCGCTGCAGCTCCGCGAAGTCGGACTCGGCCTGGTGCACCGAGACACCGGCGTGGATGGCGGTGAAGCCCTCGGGGTTGTTGCGGCGGGCCTCCTCCCTCTGCTGTTCCGGATCGGCTGCTGTCGAGGTCGAAGATCGAGGTGCGGGCGTTGCTTCGGCGGCGGTCTTCTCGTGTTGGTGGTCGACGGGGCCGCCTCCGGAGACGGCCTCCGTCTGCTTCTCAAAGTCCCGGTCCGCCATTGGACTGTCGGGGTGAGACAAGCGGTCGCGGATCGGTTCGTAGCTCACTGCGGCGCAGTTCGTTGTGTTGTATTAAAAGTACTCGTTGGTGAGTAGAAAGTGCGCGGGTGAGAACTCAAATAAGAGTTGAGAGCGACGATCCCCGACGGCCGGAAAGTGGCGGTTGCTGGTCCGTGCCGAGTTGCGAAGCTGTCGTACCTTGGTGGAGGTGCACCGAATCGCGTAGCTGTACCGCGGGGGAGAAATTTAGGCAAGTTGAAATAGAGAGAGACGAACAGGCCCGGGTGTATGGGAGGGGATCGAGCTTTGATATGAAATAGGTATGCGACCTTGGGGCGCGCAAGGAGGGGAGGGGTGTGTGTGTATGCAGTTGGATGTACGGATAGTATCCGTATTATTAAAAAGGAGAGGTACTCCGTACGTCGGACCAACAAGCGGTGGTTCGGCGGAGGAAAGGAGGAAGAAACGAACAAGCAACCGCCGTCGATCCGAGACCAGGTGGGATGGATGAGTGAGAGAGAGGAGAGAAAGAAGAGGGACGAGAGGGAAGAGAAGCTTCGAAACCCAGGATAAGGGGACGGAAAAAAAAGCCCAACGACGGTGAATGACTGCGTTGCCGCTGCTGCAATGCGGCAAAGGATCTGTCTGTCTGGCTTGGCCTTGGACCTTGTCACTTGTTACCTTGACTGGGGACTTGACTGGGCCGTCTCGTCGGATCGACTTCGGGACCCTCCAAACACCCCCCAAGCAAAAAAGAATAAAAAAAAATCAGTGACCATTACCAATCAAGGGTTGAGTGACAATTAAACCGGACCTGGGTCCCGGAAGTAGGAACTCTAGGTTCTTAAGCCCGTGGTGGGTAAGATACATTGCTTGGTAGTGGTACCCGGCAACTGGGCGAGGAAGGAAGGAACCTGCGTCTTCACATCTTTCAGGGCCTTCATGTAGTCTCGGTTTACACTGCAGCGTGCCCCGATGACCATCCGAGGGAAAAGATACGCAGCTTCCAGGTGTTACAGTACGCTGAGAAGGTACAACACATACTACGGTGGTAAGTAGAGGCACCTAAATACGAGAGGTACTTGCTCGCCGGGCTTCTGCCGGGTGGGATACCATGTACATATGTAGGTACCGTAAATGGAGGTGCTTAGCACTTTCACGTCCAGCCTGGAAGGGGGATTGGGCCCCACTCCACCCCCCCCCCCACTCCTCCTTGTCAGACGCAGTCGCGGACTTTCGGTTCAAGTGTTGTGTGGTGTTGCCAGGGCCCCAAAGGCTCCAAAACCCATGAGCCATCGGCGGAGAGGTCCCGCTGCTAATAAAATGTCGGGGAGACCCAGGCCGGGCCCAAGCTGCTAGCAGCAGGTGGGGGTACGGCTCTGTGGATCATCCTCTTCCCTACCTAGATACGTATCTTTCTTGGCACCCATGTGCACGGCAGCTGTCGACTCTCGAGAAAAGGTACATCCATGATCCTCGTCTCCGATGAGCCATCTTGAGCCATCTTGAGCCATCTTGAGCCATCGTGATACCTCTGAGGTCACAGACCAGCCGGCTGGGAGTGGGAGAGTCAGACGCGGCAAAACCTACTACGCGGCCTGCCTTTCGGCGTGGCAGTCATACGCGGGGCCAAGTCATCTAATGATGCATCCGTCTACCGGTCATCCATTACGCTATTACGCTACGACCTCACGTCTGTTCCGATCTTGAGGGACGAAGAGGCGGTCAGCATAGGGGACGAAGTTGGGATGAAGGACGATTGGGTGCCTCAACATGGAGCATCATCGGGAATGCTGCCGCCGCACTGACACTGACACGGATACTGACGACACCTACTAACAACTGCTGCTGTTTGCCGGCCTCGGCATCCCGTGTCTACTCGCTGATGCCGATAAAGTGCAGGCACGCAGCGATATAAGGACGGGTGCAGGTATCTCCGGTGAGCCAAAACGGACGGCAAATCATCAGCCTCTGGCCAGTCCCCTGCCGAGCTCACAGACGTTTCCGCAGCAATCCATCTGGAAAAAACTTGCCCTACCTGGACTTATCTGAGCAGATCCGAGATGCCTCCGTGCAGCACTCCTACGTAGGGCGTAAGGAAATACGGATGAATTGTCCATCTAACTCCGGGCGGTCGAGACGCAAACACGCGAAAAGCAAATCACCGTTAGGTGCAGTTACGGGCTCCACTGATTCGCAAGGTGGATGAGCTGTATGAATGCCAAGGATACCGGACGCCGTAGCCTGTGTTTGCCGTTGTCTGCAGCTGGCGTAAAAAGATTAAAAATCAATTTTCTTAGCGGCAAAAGGAAGGAAGGGGGAAAAAAATGGACGTGGAACGCAACTCCACTTTCCGGGTTCCCAGAGTCGCAGTCGCAGATTTCACAGCCTGCTCCCAGCGGCACAGTGCCCTCCAAGCCCTGTATCTGATTGCCTGCCGTTGCCGTTTTTGTGTGACCGGAGGCGCTCTGGAGACAGGCCAATGGGAGCCCCCTAAATGGCCACTTGTCAGGTTAGTGGGGCGCAACAATCGCATTCGAGTCATCCGGTGAGATGTGGGGTTCGTCGGTCGCAGTCGCCGCTGCCGTGCTGCGACGTCCTGTTTAGGAAGGTTCCGCTTACTCAGCGGCGACGCGAGCCAACGAGAGGATCGCATGCTTTCGACTGGCGTCCTCCTCTCAACATCCTCACCATTGAGATTGCCCATTGCACGCAGCACACCAAAGAGTGCCTCATCATTGACGCTGCACGCAAGTTCCCCCCGAGTTCCCACTTGCGAGAGTTTACGAGATCGATCCGAGTCCCCTCCTTTTTGATTCCCTTCCCGCCGCCCTCCCGCCAAGCCCCCGCCGTCTTTCCGCCCGAAAAGAAGCATATCTTGACCAACATCGAGAAGACGACAATCGCGTGCAGATCTGATAAGAGGACCCATTGTGTCTTCCCTTTTCGGTTAATACATCCACGGCAAGCTGCGAGACGCCCATGTGCGAGATTGCGCAACCAAACATTTACAATTGTCACTGGCGACTGCGCCTGGTGTGGGCTTCGCTGCCCCTTTCCCTCCCTGAGGTACTTCTGTCAGCCTCCTCCTTCCTCCATCATCTCCAGTAAATGTAAGCGCAAGGTCAGGCGGCTGTCAGGTACCTTTTTGCGCCCGCTGGTTGGGGTTCGAGACGTGCATTGAGAGAAGAAGAAAAAAGAAGGACCAAGGCTCGGTCTCGGTGGGGCTCGCACCCACGTCCTGGTTTATGGATACACCCGGCCGGGCCCCGCGGGCACCCTTGTCTTGTCCTGAAATTCCAACACCTTCTTTTCCGCCTTCTTTTCTTTCGTCCGCCCGGCTGCCGACGCGGCGGTCGTCCTTTTTCGCCCTTCGCTCGTTGGACCGTCGACTCGGGCCTTTGCTCCGAGAATCTCACTCGCTGCTGCCGCGTGGAGTCGAAGGCCTCGCCAGCTTAATCTTACCGCCAGCGGCTTATCAAGCACTCGGAGCAATTGGACTTTTTGGTGGACTGCCAAGCCCGTCATCACCATCCATGAGTCACTGACGAGCTGCAATAACGAAGCAAGAAACAGATTTTCTAGAAGATCAACAATACGCATAGCAAATGCGGTCCACCGCGGCCCATGGGGCGCTTGCGTACGACGGCGCTGACGCTGGCGCTGGCGCTGGCGCTGGTGATGGCGCTACAAGTGCGTATTGCCACGACCTTGTTCCACGACCACGAGTTCGTGACATGGAACGGCCGCCCTGTCGGAGACTTTAATTCCCCTACGTTTCGCTACATGGCGCTAAGTATCTAGGAGTAAATGCGTAATACTGTGGTACTACACCCCAACAACTTCGAATTTTCAGTTCCCCGCCTGCCACGCCTCCCGCTAGCCTTCCCGCCGCAAGTCACCCGCTTCGCTATTGCATGGCTGGCGTATCTTGTATATTGTATATTGAACCTTGAGTACTTCCTGAATCCCTATTTGGTCTTCGGTAAATTTCAGTCGACGTCTCGGCTTCAGTCGGCCGAAAAGGCTCAGAAGGATTTCTAATTCATCCGTCTTCATGCCAGCCGTCGTCTCTTCTCTCTGAGCTCTGAGTGAGAAATGTCCGATACAAGACAACTGTCGTGATCGGATTGCCAAGGCCTACCACCTCGTAACACCTCGCGCACTTGGTGAAAAAGTCCGTCCGTCTCTGCCAGCTAACAGCTTTCGCGTGACGCATCGCGCGCATCGCGGGGCGCACATGGTCGCCTCGCCAATGCACACACATTGCGCAATGTACTGCGCTGCACTGCTGCTTACTCCCCCAGAACACTGCGAACCCGCCAGATCGTCTCGGCTCCAAGTGCCGCGACGCGAAACATGGGACGCGAAAGCCAACGACTGCAGACGGCAGCATACGCATTCCGTCCTCGTCACCCGGCATGCACCCAGCACATAGCCAGCACGTCCTCCACCCGACTTCTAAGCTTATGCACCACTACGCTACGTAGTATTATCCCTCACCCCTCTTCAGTCACCCGAACAAACGCCGTCCATTCGCTCGCAGTCGCCAGCATCCGAGTGACGGCGTGTCGTGGCGTGGCATGCGCTCGCTCTACACATCAGACTGGCTGCGGGACGAAGAGCGTCTTCTTTGTCACCGTTCTCGCCCATCTTCGCCGACTCTCGCTAGTTGAGTCAGTCCCGGAGGTGATCTCCACGTATCACGGCATTGACTTTTGGTCTCTGCAACCGCACTTTTCAGGTCCGCGTCTCCCAGCGCAACCTCAGCCTGACAGACAGGACTTTGTCGCACAAAACGACCGCCCAGAGAGGAGCCATACGACGAAACTCGCGGCATTCCTCGGGAGGTCACTAACACCGATGGCCGGGACCGATTCGGTCTACTACATGAGGGACTCAACAAACGCGGGGCGGAAGCTCTGCCTCGTTGACCCCTCCATCCAAAACGTCGCTGTCCAGCTAGCGAAGTTTAATGGCGATCTGGAAGCAGGAGAGGCCTCGTCCCAACTTTACTCTGGCAAAACTTCGCCGTGACTTTGCTCGAATGCTATTAACCCCGCAGGACCAAGGTTCGAGCAAGCTTCAGCCCTTACCGCACGATCTCATGTCCTTCGGCCTGTTCCTGCGAATCGTGCACGACTTGCCCAAAACGGATCTGACAGGTGCCTGCCGCCCTCGCGAACCACACCGAGCTGCACCCGCCTACCGTAACTGGAAACCGCTTCGCATGCGAAAAGTGCACAGGCGAAACGAACTCCAGGTGGGACTAACCATGCCAGCGGGCTTTCGGGTTCCTGACGTCCCCGTCAAGGTAACGATCTTCTTCTGAGTCTGAACCTAGAACGTGCCTCAACTTCAGACGTTTTTTTTCTTCTTCTACGTTGTCCCGGCAGGCCACGCCCTAGCAGGACTCCCTACCGAGTCAACGGGGTTCGCTGGGCTCCCATCGGACTCACATGCCGTCCAATGTGAGCGGCATTGCGATGGGATTACGAATCCGAAATTCTCGTGAAGTTACGCGGGAACCGACGTTGAGGGACTCTCCCACCGGCGACTGAGAGTCAAGAGCCAGACGTGCAAGAGTTAGTCTGGGGATGAATAAAGGCTTTATCGAAAACTCCGGCAGCTCGAATTCGGTTTTCGAGATATACTGCCGGGGACTTAACTTGATACCCTTACTGACTCTTTTTCCCGGGGAGGGGGAGTCATTGCAGATTGCAGCTTGCCAAGAAACCAAACAAACTTCCCGAAATCCTATTGCCCATCTCGCGCTGCTCGGATTTTTCGTGCCTTGCTGGCAGGTTCTCCAAGGGGCAAGACAGAACTCTGGGTGCTGGGAAACTCTCCGGCGGGGCCTCCGGTTGGCCAAGTCCCCGCATCCGTTTCGGCTCCGGCCCCACCGTCGCCGAGGGACCTCCTCCGTCCACCCAGCCGGGCGGCTTCAATGGGCTTGTAAAAGTGCTGCGTGCGTACAATGAAATAAATGCAATCTGCAATTTCATACCTAGTGAGTGGGGTGTATATGTGGGCTTTTCGAAGTTTCTGCGGAAGGAAGTGCCTCGCATTGATCGGCAAGGTTCGAGTCTGGAGCGCCTGCGGCTTGATGAGAAGCGACTCTCACAAAGTTCGAAGCGAACATCGACCAGCCATCCAAACCTAGGACGTTCAAGGTGATATAAAAACATCACCTATGCCCCTTACGACCCCTTTTTTGGAGAACCCACGCAGTCATCTGCGCTGTCACGAACGCGTGTCACGGACGCGCAAGGGACAAGAATAACACGCCGTTCTTGTAGGGAGGTACTTGTAGTCCAGAAAGTACGCCGATTCGGGTTCCTCGCAATCGGAGCCTTGACTGCATTGCGCGAGACGTTTGGGATATCTTTTGTAATACGTGCCAGATGAGGAGAAGTGACGAACGGGGACGCTGGTAATCGTGTGTGAGAGGCAGCGTGTCTTGCTAGGTTAGGGATTTAGAGCTCGGATGGACTATCCGCCCGCTCCTCTCCAGACCTTAACCTGAAGGCAACCAGCAGCTCGGAGAATGCTCGGCTCAGAGCACTTGGCGTTTCAAAGATCAACCGGGCTGATGGGGGCCTTTTAAAGGAGTAGTTGGGCGGGCATATCGTCGGTGTGTATATATTCAGTAGCTGGTCTTGATTCTTAGTCTTTTCCTCAAGCACATGCGTTCCTTTGGGAATAGTCGGTGGTATTAGCCTCTTTGTGGCTGTGTTGGTGTGATGGTTCCTTGGTGCCGTGACCTCGTGCTTTCGTGGTGCCGGCGAAACGAGCACTCTTCAACGCCGCGAGGTTTCGAGGCATGCGAGGTTGTATACGCAGAAGACGCTGGCGACCGGCGATTATGGACGGCGTTAGTTAAAGCGGGCGCTGGCGCTTGTGCCACGGGTCTGTCGAGGTCTGAAGGCCGGCGGTTTGGAACCGTGACTGTGACGGCACGTCGGTAACCTGGATGGGACGTGGGCCTACAACGTTCTTGGTCGGAAGGTTTGGATCTCGGGCCCGCCTCTATTTCAAGGTCTTTAAGTAGGTACAGCCTGTCCCGATAGTCTGGGGCCACTGACAGCAGTTGGCGAGATCAGGCGCTCAACTGATGACTACTGGTTGCTTTAAGTACCTTTCCTCCCTACGGGATGTGGTACCCCTAGAGATGGAGGTTGCGGACGATCGCAGCCGTCGACTTGCCATCGTGCTTCTCTCGGATATGACGCTTAACGGCTTCTGGGTCCCGAGATGTGTACACGCACGCCCAACAGCCGGCGCCGTCCGCGAGGTATTTCTTGCGTGCTGGGCCCGGCGGTGACGGACGGCGTCAGTTGAAGCGGGCGCTGCCGCTGTTTGCAGACAATCCTCTCCGATTTGTCGGACGCGCCATCAGATCCGATGCGAAAGTATTCTGCCTGAGACATACACTCCCGGCCTTCGGTTTGAAAGAGAAAGAAGAGACAGTAGGGCTAATCAAGAACGCGATGCGGACTCAGCCCGGAGACTGCTCTTTGTATACGTTTCTTCCAGGGATGTGGTGCTGCTGTGCCGGGAAGGGTGGAAGTATTTCTTGTGTTCTGGGGCTGGTGATGGGGTTGCTTAGCCCCAGACTCAAAAGATGAGCTCAACGCCGTGTCTGCACTCGTACGGCAACAGTACTAAGCGCTGATAGCGACTCGGTGCAGCATCGTTCATGTTTGGGTGTTTGTATGCTAGTCACGTCCTGTGTAGGCATGAGCGCGTACTCAGTCTCTCGAGACGAAGGGTTCAGGCGTTGCCAAGATGTGAAGCCTTGAGACTGGGCGACGCCCTCGAGCTGCGTGCCTTCGGTCCTGGGAGGGCCCTCTCTACTGATCGCTTTGTGAAGCGCCAACGTCTCGAATAGCTCTTTGGTGGGCTTGTCGGAGTCCTTCATCTTGAATGTATTCAAGTACGATATACCACGCATGATGTTCTCGGCGAAGCAACTTGAACACACGGAGTGAACTTAGGTCTGATAAAGTAACCTAACGCGGCGTGGTACTGTTCCAGTTTTACGGGAAAGATGATCACACTCCTTAAGTTGCAGAGTCTGCGCAACTAGAGTAGACGTGGTCTGATGGCTCTAGAGAGCGTCAATCCCATTGCTAGATATATTGGAGTCGATGATCTGAGTCAGGGAGGAGCTACTCAGGAGCTGCTTCCAGTCACGTAGCTACGTTGTCACCACAATGTCGAAAGACACCAGGATTGTAGTATAAATATATCGGACGGAACACGCCTTCTTTTCCTTCTCAGCAGAGACGCGAGCTGTGTCGTTAATGAAACGTGAAAGTTCGCCAGCGAACTTCTTCTGTTATTCTTGTTCTCTTCGTTTCTAATAAGCCGCCGCTGTACATCTACCGCGTCGGACGAATCTGTTTAATCTGTCTAACTGCTTGGGGTCAAATCCTTCAAAATGTCAGCTCAGGATCGTTAAAAATGAGAATCGGAAGACTCGCAGGGGAAATGAGAAGCTACAAATCCAAGACAAACCAACTCTATAATATTGGTAGGCGGTTTGACAGGCCCCAACGGAAAGGTTCCAGATTTTGTTGCCAAGTAATATGGGTTAGTTGGGCTAGAGAATGCGAGAGTCGCAAAAGTACAAGAAGACGTTATCCACTCCGCCAACTCTGATCATCCTCTTGCTCGTTGCAGCACACGAAACATGCCCTGTCTGAGGACTTCTACCTCCTCCCGAGCATATCATTGTCCCGCTTTTGCCCTATTGGTCTCGCGGGCAAAAGTCGCACGCTACTGCCATTCACTGTAGAAGCCCAAACCGTTGCGCAAATCTCCGGAGTCTGTCGCATGAACGAATGCTTCTTGGGAGGAACGAGGTGCAATAAGAACGCTCAAGCCTTGTCATCATCGGATGAGACGGACTCTCCAATCAGCGGGAGAGGCGACGTGTCATCGTCAAAGTCGGTCAGCGCGGTTGACTGCCATCGGCCAGCGCCCTGGGTACGCTGAGAGTCTCCAGCAGTCGTCTCGGGGCCAGTCTGAGTGGAGGGCGGAATGGTTGAGCGTGCAGGCTGGCTAGAGGTGAGGCCAGGCTCATGCCCAGATTCATCCTGATCAAGGGGAAACTGGAGTGACTCTTTGATCTTAGCGTCATGAAAATCGGTCATCGTCATGCCGCCAGCACTACTGTCATCCATTTGCCCAAGAAACTTGAATAGGTACACTCACATGCCCCTCTCACGATTGATGCCGTTCTGATCGGTGTGCGCCTTGTGCAGCGCGGTCTCAGCCGTGTCCGGGAGCTTCTGAATGTTGACCTGCTGGTCAGAGGAGAAGCTGTGCTGGTACAGCTGCTTCACTTCGGTGTAGAGACAAACAGCCTCTTTCGCAAGCTCAACGTACTCAAAAGAGGATCCGGCGGGAAGCAAATGGAGGCCAGCTTGGTGAAGGGGACTAAGACGCGGGTGCATCAAGAGCTCAGCAGCAGCCGTCTCGGCTTCGTCATGCTGGCCCTGGCCGTGGGTTCTCCATATCTCATGGAATCGCCACTCAAGCATGGCTTTGGGTTTTCAGTATGTCAATAAGAAGACGGTGCGAATGATTCTTGCTTGCAACAGATTCTGGGTGACAAGCGGCACACCCATCACGATCTTTCTCGAATGCATCTTTGTGGCATGCATCTTGAAATGTGTTCCCAAGGGACCTCAATCCGACTTGAAGACGGCCTTGAAGAAGGAGTACACATCGATTCGTGCTCTCCCGCTGGCTTTTCAGAAATGTAACGGCCTGACACTTTCTATCGCTCACAAAGTCCACGGCAAGATGATGCCAACAGGATGGCCGGCTCATGCCACGAAACTCCAGGACCGGCTCGACAACGACGCCGACAACAACATCATGATTGAGACTCGCACTGAGAACTATCTGAAGAATGATTACAATCCTTCGACTTATTACTTCAGCAGATGGTCCGAGACATCAACCTGCCAAAGGATGTCTACAACCGTAACATCAAGCCCGAGCCTGTTCGATCTCAAGAGAAGTATACTAACCTTGACATGAACATCGACGATCTTGATAGCATGCGCGATGTTTTGGCAGGAGATGATATTGGATGGGATAGTGATGATGGTGATGGATGGTGATGGATGGTGATGGATGGTGATGGATGGTGATGGATGGTGATGGATGGTGATGGATGGTGATGGATGGTG
>WIGO01000039.1:204033-242706 GCA_014235945.1 Colletotrichum plurivorum
AGATGGATACGGCGAGAGCTTGGCTACACTGCAGAGTTGGTTCTGCAACGACATATGTGCGGTGTCCAGGTCATTTGGCCAGTTAGTTACCCGGATTGGACTGCGACTACGGGTTGCAGGAGTGTGGGCTCATACCGAGATAGGAGGAGAGTGTGACATTGAGGGATGGACAAGCCGGAAGATTCGGGCAGTGAGCAACCCTGTGGAATGCGGGCCGGAAGTCTATCGCGGAGGATGGTTCAGTGGGCATGCACACGAGTTCATTGTGTGGCGTGGTCGATTCTCAGAGTCTGACCTGGACACCCAACTGAATTCATGAACTTCAACCTCAACTCTAGGCATGGATCGTGGTAAAGGCAACAAAGAGATAGCGTGATATATCGCCGTCGTATCTATGTAAGATGACGATGTAGCTAAGGGTCGGAACGGATGGGAATGACGATACGTGCCCGATAGAGGTGAGGGGGGACGGATCGGTTGCCTGTTGATAGCTTGTGCCTTGCCGGTCTGCTTGGCCAAGTCCACGGTGATAATCACAGAAAGGGCTGAATGGATTGTTACCCAGATAGTACTTTGCTTTTGGTAGTTACTACGCAGTTATCTGGGCCATCTTGAACAAAAGAGATTCTAGGGCCCTTTTATTACTGGTAGGGGCTAGGGGAAGGAGACGTACTGTCCACGACCTGCCCGAGTCCTGGGACTCGTGACATCGTGAAATGTAAGCTCCGACAACAGGCTTCTGCTTCGGAACAGCAAGCCAGTGTTTCCTAGGTTCTCTGAATAACTACCATGCAGTGGTTTGGTGGGATATGACACTGGCTCCGACGTAAGTCGGCTCGGTCTAATGTGGTGTGAAATTGTCTGACGGACGAGCATGGTTTGCTGGAATCTCGCGACCGTCCCTAGGCGAGGTATTCCGATGGTAAATACGCGCGAGACAGGGATGAAGACTGATGAAAGCTCCTCAAGCACGCATTTTTAGTCGCGGCGTCTTTGCCGATATTCAGCGATTGGGTCGACACCTCATCAGACACAAGCGCGGAGATAAAAGCCCTACTTGCGTCTCCTGACGTACCAGACAAGTTGCAACAGAGAAGACCGAACTCCCAACGCTTGAGGAAATCATAAACAAGCGGGGATCGTATGGTTTTATAGGGTCCTCCCGGGCTACAAGATTGGCAGGTCTGACTCTGCAAGTACGAGGGATCAGGTATTTGACGCAACAACTGCTGTCAGCACCATCATCAGCGTTGCGGTCAGTAT
Source organism: Colletotrichum plurivorum (assembly GCA_014235945.1). Lineage (NCBI taxonomy): Eukaryota > Fungi > Ascomycota > Sordariomycetes > Glomerellales > Glomerellaceae > Colletotrichum > Colletotrichum plurivorum. The sequence goes on from WIGO01000039.1 coordinate 205,297, forward strand.
TTAAGAGCGGATGCTCCCGCCATCCAACCGAGCTCTGTCGCGACGCAATCCATCTTGCTGCTTCTGTTGCAGCTTGTCATAGCAGGTAATTCCAGCTCCATCAGTGGAAGTAGTCCCATAGATGGTGTTTGAGGGGCCCAGCAAGGGGTAAAACACACCACACAATTGGTTTGTTTGTGAAGGTCCCTTGGGATTTGACCTTGCAAGTTTTGAGTGAATTGTCTCGGAACGCTAGGGGCCTGTGATGATGGACAACGGTCTGGATAGGAACAACAGATGGCCGGTCTCGGTACTTGGTGCGTGTGTCCTGTGGCTTCAATTCAGGTACAAACTAGGAACCGAAGTACGAGGAAAAGCTGTCCCCGGTACACCCGAACCCGCGACAGGTGTGATGCGTTTAGAAGGTTGAATTGAAAGCTGTAATGAAGACTATAAAGAGGCCACGGTGAAGAACAAACGGAATAATACGTCCTATGCAAGGTTCACGGACATGTCCTGTAGCTTCAAGTACCTGGGCACAAAAACCAGGCAGTCACATCAAAGAACGTACCCCAGTTTACTCAAATTTGCTACATGATGGCCGTACCTTTTTAGAAGACTGAAACTAAGCCTGGAGATCAAAACTACAAAGAAGACAAGGAGGTCGACAAAGGGAAGGATATGTGCTTTCGAATGTCACAGAGACCAAAGAGGGGAGGAGTATAGAATCCGAATATTGACAGCTTGTTCTTTCCTTCCTTTCTATAGGTGGATATGGACAATGGAAAGATGAGACTCGACTTGGGTCTTGCTATCCACACGCCTAACATGTACCCATCATCGCGTCAGCGGGCTGATTCTCAAATAACTCTTCGTAGAGAAGGGACTTCAGGCACTGGTTGGCCACGTCACGTACTTTTCTATGAGCAGTAGTCGGCTACTCCAGAACTCAGATGGCGATGATGGAAACGCTCGACTTTGATATGAGCTCGCTGTTTCATGTACGATGAGTGGCCTCCACAGGGCACACGCATTGATGCATGTATGAAGGATAGTATTCACTATCTACTGCACTACGTGATCTCGTAGTCTGAGCGAAGCAAGTTTGCAAGATGAGGGGTATCTCATGAACCAATAACGCCTCCAACGTGTCCATTTAGCCAGTATCAAGTGTCAGTCCTGTTTGAGTCATGACGCATAAGTCGCAGGTCGTCCGTCGCAGATCGCCCGGTACTGTCTTCGCCTAGCCGCTTAGTTCTCATCCTCACCGCTGTGGTAGGCGTCGTCCACGCTGGTCGTATCGGACTCCTCGTCGGAGCCCTTCTCCGTGCGGTCCGAGCCGCTCGCCTCCTCCAGAGCGTCGTCGGCGACGTCGGCTCCATGATGAGCGAGGATGTGCGCAGTCCAGCGGGCGACCACGTCCGCCACGATCGCGTCGCCCATGTCCCGGTAATCCCGGTCCGTCGGAGACACGAGGTCCTCGGCGCCGGGGCGGCGGACGTAGCCGTCGCGGAACCTGTCGCCCCCGACGACTTCCTCCTTGGCGAACCATCTCTTCTGGTGCCTCGGGTTCGGCCTCAGTTTGGCGATCGTTCGGCTGGCGAGCATGATCATGACCGCAGCTGCAATGTACTTGTCATGGGCCTCGGCCTCGGGAAGGAGGTGCTTGGTGCGCTCAACGAAAAGCTTGTACCAAGAGTAATCGTGGTTGAACTGGCAGCCGAGGAAGCTGTCCTTGATGCCGCGCTCGTAGGCGAACGGGGCGGGCACGGCCCTCTCCCAGGAGGTGATGGCGGCGAGCTGGTACTCGCCGGGGCCGCCGTCTGACGACTGGACGAGTCTAACGAGGAGGTTGCGCGGCTCAAGGTCCATGTGGCAGAGGACGAGATTCTTGTTCAGCTCCTTGATCTCGGGGATGGTGAAGGTGAAGATGGCGTCAGCATCGTTGTCGTCAGCGTCGCCGCCGTCATCGTTAACGACGCAGATCACGTTAAAGCTGTCGTCAGGGTTGGGCAAGATAAGGCAGGTTTGGGGGTGGGCACGATGGCGGGCCTCGACGGCGAACTTTGCGAGGAGGATGTTGATGTAGTTGTACTGGTGATCGTTGTGGTGAGGGTGAGGGCAGCTGCACTGGACGGAATGACGGTGAGATCTGGACGGGGGAATAGTCGCGGTGTCGGACGTGTAGTCGGCGTTTCCGGACAAGTCGAAGCTATCGCCGATCATGCTGGCTTCAAAACTGGAGATGTCGAGGTCGTGGAGAGACTCTAGGGCGTTGACGAGCTCGTCCATGATCTTGCCCCGGCTCTCAGGCGAGAGGGAGGGCCAGACTTTGTCCAGCGTCACGGTTTCGGGCATGTGCTCGGTGACGATGTAGTCGAAGGCGTCATCGGGGTCATCGCCCTCGGCCCGGCCGACACGGATGACGCGGGGGACCAGGTGAGGGATCTTCATACGCGCGAGCTCCTGCAGGCGGGCGCCCTGGTCGAAGAAGGACGGAGACTGCGTGATGGGCCTGCAGATGAAGATGCTCCCGTCATGGGGGCAGCCGCCAAAGTCGACGTCGATGAGGAGTTGCTTGGGGACGCCGGGCTTGGGCTCGTTGGCGAACTCGAACTTCCAGAGGCGACGAGGCAGGACCGGCTCGAGGAAGGGCATCAGCTCGACCTTGGTGGGAGTCGCGCCCCAGAAGATGCTCGGGATCATGGCATCGAGGGCGGCGCGAAACTGGAGCTCGCGCTGCGGAAGGTTCTGGCCAGAGAGGTGGGTGAGCCGGGTGAGGAGGCTCTGGGTGCTAGGCACGACCATGCTGGCAGTCTGACGACGGCGAGGCCGGGGGTTGGTGACTGTAGATCCGATTTGTTGTTTTATTGATTTGGCGGCGGTGGTGGTGGCCTTTTACTTGGGAGGAAAGTGGGATGTTAAAGAGGTTGCCAGGTCGAGGTTGGGAGGAGACAGCCGAGATGGGCTATTGCCTTGGCCTGGGAGGTGACAGCTTCAGCAATCAAGGCTACTAAAGAATACTGGAAATTAGGCAGATGTAGAAGAGAATGAATGGAGTGGTCACCGGTAACCCTCGAAGGTGTGCAGTTGAAATGGTTTAGCTTTCCATGTCAACAAACAGCGAGAACCAGGGAAGCTCACAGACACCACTACTTCTAGGGCAATAGACGGCTGCACCAAGCCGGCAGTGCATTAGAGTGTCCATATCATGGTGTTTGCCTGGATTTCGGCAGCCTGCATGCAGCATGCCTTATTGTTGTTGCAAGTTGGAGTATGAGATGGAACGTACTGGTGCGTGAAGGCATCGCCATCAACTTGTTTCTGTAGCGAGATGGCTGCTAGACTACCTACCTACCTACTACACGAGCTATTTCTTCGCAAGCTGATCTCAACCTGTTTCATATGTGAAGCGGCGCCATTGGCAACGTGGGATACATGTTTCGAGGCAACAACGTCTTTCCTAATGAAGAGAAGGATGTCCGTCTACAGAGGTACTGCAGACTAGAGCTTTCCGCCGCGCTGGTTCAACATTGGCTGCCACTACCTAGGTACCTATTTAGATAATGCCATGGCGTTGGATCGCATGAAATGTCAGCCTCGCCGTTGGGAGGAGGTACCCGAAGCTGCTTTAGGGAAGCAACAGCCAATAGAAAGAAATGTAATGTTTGTAGGTTGGCGGCTTCCGCATCAGGTAGGCAGCCCTTGCAGCATGCTGGGGAAGGGACGGGAGGTGGGGGTGTGTGGAAGAGGAAAGAGCAAAGAAGGAAAACAGTGCAAGTGTAATCCCCTCACTGCCTCTGCTGACCAAACTCGAAGAAAACTTACTTCGGAGCCGAGGCAGGTACGACTACGTTCCAGAACGGAGCCACCCCGAAGCTTGACAGAACCAAAGGCATCCATAATTGACAATTACTCGCGCAGGTGTCATGCAATTGCAGATGGGCTGACAGGAGTCAGAACAACATCGGGCCATAAAAATCGGACCCGGCCAAAAGCCTTAGAAATGGAGCGTCTCCCATTGGCCAGAGAGATCTCCAGCCAATGGTCTGCGTGCTGATGACCGCAAACAGGGGTCGTGGGCCCTGCGGCTCAGGAACCATGACGTTGGTTCTCGGCCCCTCCTTCCCTGAGCTGCACTTGCTTAAAAGGACCCTTCTCGTCGCATAGTCTGACTGCCTTTGGAGGAGTATCTATCACAAGACACACCAATTCAGTCTACAACCTTCTTCTCCAGTCTACCAACTCCCTTCAACCTTTGTCCTCGAGACGCAGCAAAAGAACCAGCTCCTTCCAATCACCACCACAACCACCACAATGACTGTCGACAAGGCCTCCACCTGCTGCGGCAAGAGCGCTGAGTGCGTCTGCGGTATGTCCTGCTTGCCCCTCCTCCACACTATCCCACCCCACCAATGCCCACCTTGGGCAGTTCACATTGCTTGCATCTCCAACATCAGATGGAAGCATTCAACACCCATCACATCATCTGTAGTACTCTCTTTTGCTCGGCACAATCATTCAAGAAATACTTGAACCATCCATCCTCAATGCTGACTCTACTCCATTCGTTTAGCCCAGCAAGCCAAGTGCTCCTGCGGCAAGGAATCCGCTCTTCACTGCTCCTGCAGCAAGGCTGCCACCGAGAACGCCGTTGCCGGTCCCCGCTGCTCGTGCCGTGCTCGTCCCGCTGGCGAGTGCACTTGCGATCGTGCCTCCACCGAGAATGTCAAGCCTAGCGGAGAGACCTGCTCTTGCGGCATCCGCCCTGCCAGTGAGTCCTCCCGTCCGACACGTCGGCCCGTAACGAATCATGCTAACCGGGATCCAGACGCGTGCACCTGTGACAAGGCCTCCGACGGTTCCTTCAACCCCAGCGAGCACGAGATCGACTTTACTACCCGTCGTTGAGAATAGCACTCAAACAGCCGACGGATTTGCGCGTGCTCTTCTGCATTTCATGGCGTCAGGGACTTGGTCTGGGGCGGAGGGTACAACGGATGGGTTTCGGTCGGCGTTATCACGGACAATCGGGATGATCAACCACCTGCAGGACTGGTTAGCACAACATATTGAACGCTTTTCTCACCATCTGCCTTGGGACCACGAAACAAAAGACCGCTTGTAGGACTGGCTGCGACTCCATGGTCAAGCCCTTCTCGACGACTTCCTTGGGGTGAATACACCGGCGAAGAGGAAGCAAGATGAGTTCTGGAACGACATGGCGCTGTTGGCTGAACGCCTTCACTTGGCCGAGTGTGTGGAAATCCTCGGGCTTTTGTCCGAAGACATTGCACGCCTTTCGAACTGTTGGAAAGTGCAGTTTTTTCTTTGGCAGCCGGCCTTTTGGAACATATATTGGTTAATGTTCAAATCGGGATCTATGCGGGAAGAGCTCCGAGCCTCTTGGCGTGCCATTTCGAGGTGGATCGAGGGTGATCGTTACCCAAGGCGCAGGGACATCTGCGCCGCCCGCCCGACTCCCCCGACCGTTCTGACAATGGATAAGCTGGCCATCGCAGCCTACAGCTTATGGACCTTTGCGACACGCCTTTTGGCGACTACTTGCCTTATTCTGGCGGGGACCATTGGCCCGAGAGAGCTCCGGTTACGTATCCTATGGGTGTGGACATGTGTTGTCTTCTTCTGGGTGCCATCAGAGCGGTTTGAGAAACACAGACAGGCGCTTGCGAACACAATAAAGACCATCAGCGTCCAGCCAGTAGGGCGGTCTGAAACAGGAGAAAAGGCGCACGAAGACCAACAAGGAGACCAGCAGAGAGGCCAGCAAGTAAGCAACCAAAAAGGCGGAAAAAACAAGCGGAACAAGAAAAAGCAAAAAAAGAATCGGTGATGGGGTTTGCTGACAAGGCGCTATGGAGAAGGTTAGTGCGATAGCAGAAGAGCGAGATGACCGGCAGCGTATGTAGAAACGACAATTGATGTAGCGTTTTGACGACACTTCTGGTGTTACACAAGCTTTGGTGATGGAATGTGTCAAATGCCGACAGTTCTCAGGCCTCCTTGGCCGTCTAGGGTAACCGTCTACTAGTACTGAAGAACGGCAAGCGAAACCCATTGCTCGGAAATCCTTGCGCGTGGCTCTTTTATCGAGATTGCATGCTGAGGCGACGTCCGTGGCAGTGCAACGAGACATCCCGTCTCGACGGGCCCGCGTCTTTGGACCGGGTTCTGTGGCTTAGGTAATGTCGGTGTACGTGCTTCGTGTGAGAGGACGTTGAAAAGGACAAGGAGCCAAGAACATTGCACAATTGTGGTAGAAGAGCGCAACCAAGTCATAATTTTGAACACAATGGATGAAAAAAAAAACTGTAAACCCCGTGTTGTCGTGGCGTGGGTCAGGGACCTGGTCTCTGGGGCATCGGCAGACGATGCGAACGTTCCCCGACTCACCGGAAGCTCCACTAATATCCTTTTTTCCCTTCTTCGTTATTTTGTTTTTTTTTAATCTGGATGGGCAAATATTTTTTTTTCTGCCGGCTGGAACTGGCAGGTACGTCCGGGCGGTCTGGAGCTCCCCATGGAAGAAGCTGCGCATTTCGACGCAATTGGCCCCGGAGCTCGGGCCACCGGCGGGCAAAAACAGCCCAGAAGCTGCTGCGCTAAGGCTGCGCGGGAGGCACCTGAGCACTGAAGCTGCTGTTTATTTTATTTTTATTTTATTTTCCTGAGCCCAACGGGGAACGGCGCAGGGCGTAGAGCCACAAAGCGCCACCCCTGCTTGGTCAGAATTCCTCCGGCTGCGCCAAAGAAAAATACAAAGCTGCTGTCCCTTCCGGTCGCGTCACCTTCCCTCGACCCTTTCTCTCGAAACAATACCTCAATTCTCATCCCCCAGTTCATTGCATCTTCTTTTTTGTTCTCTGAACAAGACCCATACACATCAATTCGCATCGCAAATATATCAACTTGCGACTGCAATCCCCCAAATTCTCCTGTTTCCCTGCAAATTCTGCTACCCATACGCGTCTTCTACGAAGTCTCGATACCCAACATCACCTGACGACGATGCCTCCCAAGGCTGCTCCCAAGAAGGCCGCTGCGCCCAAGGCCAGCCCGCCCAAGAAGACTGGCGCTGCCGCTGCTACGAAGAAGACTGCCGAGCCCCCCAAGAAGACCGCGAAGCCCGCTGCTAAGAAGGCCGCTGCCACTAACGGCGCGACTGCCGCTTCCAAGAAGCGCAAGTTGGCCGAGGAGGAGCAAGAAGAAGAGGAGGAGGACGAGGAGTCTGTTGACGAGTCTGCCGACGACAGCAAGCCTACCAAGGCCAAGAAGGCCGCTGAACCCACTACCAAGAAGACGAAAACCACCGCCGCCGCTGCGAAGAAGGCAAAGGCCGCCGAGACCGCGACTGACGACGAGTCCAAGGCAAAGAAGCCCGCCGCCAAGAAGGCTGCGGCGAAGAAGGAAGACAAGAAACCCGCTGCTCCCGTCAAGAAAGCCACTGCTACCAAGGCCAAGGCCGCCCCTGCCAACAAGAAGCGCAAGGTTAGCGACGAGGAGACGGAGGATGAGAAGCCCAAGGGCAAGAAGGCGAAGACTGCCGAGTCCACCGAAGTAGACAGCCAGGCGACTGAGTCCGCCAAGTCCTCGGATGATGAGCCCGAGGTCGTCAAGCCTGCGAAGCCCGCGAAGAAGACGGCGACCGCCGCACCCAAGCCCCCTCCTGCTCACCCCCACAAGATCGGTCCCAAGATCAACTCTGCCCCTACCCAGATCCTCGACATCTACGTCTTCGGCGAGGGCTCTTCTGGCGAGCTCGGTCTCGGCAGCAAGAAGCTCGACGGCAAGAAGGTCATCGACGTCAAGCGCCCGCGTCTCAACCCCAACCTGTCTGCCAAGGATGTCGGCGTCGTCCAGGTTGCCTGCGGTGGCATGCACGCCGCTGCATTGACCAAGGACAACAAGATTTTGACGTGGGGTGTCAACGACCAGGGCGCCCTGGGCCGCGATACCAACTGGGACGGTGGTCTCCGTGATGCCGACGCTGAGGAGGAGGAAGATGAGGATGACGACGACACGGGCATCAACCCCCGCGAGAGCACGCCTACTGCCATCGGCGCCGAGCACTTTGCTCCCAATGCCAAGTTCACCCAGGTTGTCGCCAGCGACAGCGCCACCTTTGCTTTGACTGAGGATGGCAGAGTCTACGGCTGGGGTACATTCAGAGTAAGATTTCCTTCCCCGGCACCAACCTATGCAAGCTAACAAGTGACAGTCGAGCGACGGCATTCTTGGATTTACCGACAAGATCAAGGTCCAAGCGACCCCTCTCTACCTGCCCCTGTTGAAGAACATCACGGCCCTCGCTGCCGGTTCCAACCATATCCTGGCCCTCGACAACAAGGGTCTTGTTCAGGCATGGGGCTGCGGTCAGCAGAACCAGCTCGGCCGTCGCATCATTGAGCGCAACAAGCTGTCTTCCCTGACCCCCCAGTCCATGGGTCTTCCCAAGAACCGCATCAACCGCATTGCCTGCGGATCCTACCACAGCTTTGCCATGGACAAGGACGGCGTCGTTTTCGCCTGGGGTCTGAACAACTTTGCCGAGACGGGTATTGACATGGGTGCCGGTGAGGACGATGCGGTTATCCTCCGCCCGACCATCGTCGAGTCTCTCAAGGACTACAAGATCAAGCACATTGCCGGTGGTGAGCACCACTCGCTCGCCTGCACGGAGAACGGCAAGCTCCTCACCTGGGGTCGCCTGGACGGCCACCAGGTCGGCATCCCCGTCGACGAACTTGACGCGGACAGTGTCATCAAGGATGAGAGCCAGAACCCTCGCATTCTCTCCAAGCCTACGGTTGTTGATGGTACGTGATTCTAATCTGTCTTTGTGGAACAGTGACTAACAACGCATCTTAGACGTCGCAAACTGCGTTTTTGTTGCTGCTGGTGTTGACAACAACTTCGCCGTCGACTCCAAGGGTGTTGCTCACTCATGGGGCTTTTCTGCAAACTACCAGACCGGTCAGGGTACGACAGAAGACGTCGAGACCCCCACCACGATCGACAACTCTGCCGTCCGCGACAAGAAGCTGGTCTTCGCTGGTGCTGGTGGGCAGTACTCCGTCCTGGGTGGTGTTGCCGATGTTCCGAAGGCCAACGGCTTTTCCCTGAACGGCCAGCCTGCCACGGGAGGTTTCAGACCTGTCTTCTAAGCAAGCCTCGGACACACCCTCGACCGCAAAGTCAGACAGTTTGAAATGGCATACATCATGACATGAGCCCCGCACGCAACTGGCGTGCTTCAGAGACAGTGGGCGAGAACGAAAAAGAACAGGAGCGGCTTGACACATGAGTCTAATCGGTATCATTTCAGAGTTGCGATGTCTCGCTCCTCGATTTCAACATGAGCGACATTATGCCTTGCTATTTTCCGTACGAATATTTTGGCTTTTCGGGTTTGGGTTTTTCCATCGTCCGGCGAACGGACTTATAGACGTTTTTTCCCCCTCATGAGAGCGGCAGTGGGCTCCGGCATGGCATGGAAACGGATGGGATTCGGGATGAACGGCCTCAAGGAAGTCATTTTTCATGATACCAAGGGCGATTCGGTTCATCAAAGCCTCGTTTGTTTGGTCAGCAGGAGGATTATTTTTCACGCTGCATGGCTCTTATAGCTCCGATCCGAGACCGTTGGAAGTCTCGATTGTAATACTAGGGTTCACCTCGATTTTTGCGCGTCGCTCTGGTACCAGCCCTTGCACAGGGGCAACCGGGCAAGATGAATTATAGCCAGCCCGGCAATGACGACGCATCTTTTCCCAAACATGGTTACAGAAACGGGAACACGGAACAAGGCTACGAAAATTTATTCTGGCTTTCGTCTCAACATGATTATGCTAGTGTTACAAGTGACGCGAAGACGTCGCGAGCCTCGTTGACCTCTGATGGTCTTCGGCATGCATCCCCGTTGTTCGTCCCGCGTCTCTTTGGTCTATGACTCCTTTTTGGACTCCTCTCCTTTTCCCCATCGAGGTTGCCACCAATTTTATGGTTTGGAAGCCTCTTCGTTCGCTGACTGGTTTGAAACCCATCCATCCATACGCTCGTCTCCTAATCGTTAAGCGACGTTTATAAATGACTGCTCACCCTCGCTTCCGCCTCGAACCTCACGCCTTGAGCCCGGCAGCGGCTTTGACGAGACCCCCGCTGCCCCTGGAGCTGAAGATGCTCATGATGCCGAAACCGACGTAGAACAGCGCCAGCGGGTACGCAACGAGCCCGCGCATGCCCCTCATCCGGCCGACGGCGCAGAACATGCCCGACGCGGAGTAGGTGCACCAGAGGATGGCCATGGTGGTCAGGACGATGCCGATGGGGGTGTCCATGGGCATGACGATGCCGACGAGGGAGGTCGCGACGAGGGGCAGGAGGCAGTAGCCCAGCACGGAGCTGGAGCGGGAGAAGGTCAGGGTGCTGGAGAAGTGGCCCGAGGGGTGGGGGTGGTCGTGGTGGGCTTCGGCGCCCGGGTAGCCGGGGCCGCCGCCGTATTGGGGGGCTTGCGGCGGGCCCGAGGGGGGCTCGGTCGGCGTCATGAGGGAGAGGATTACGTGCAGCGAGGTGCTGCCCAGGAGGGCTAGGCCGTAGATGTAGCCGAAGTGGACTTTGCCTGAGAAGAGGAGGAAGGTTCCGAACCTGGAGGAGTTGGAGGTTAGCCACGGACGAGGTTGGAGATTGCAGATGTCTGGGACTTACAGGACGAGGAAGAAGATGGGTCCGAAGATGTCGCTGTCGTCCATGAGGTGTTGGTCGACGCGGCGGAAGGGGTTCAGGACCGCGAGAGTCTGGAATCACATGTTAGTCCTGGTTCTCCTTTACACAGCACCTCTCCCTGTTTCTCGCATCCCCACAGAGAGTTTCCTCCCAGAATTCTGACGCACCTTTGTCCGGATGTGCCCAAAGTTGACGCCCAGCTCCTCGAGCAGGGGCGGCTCCCCGTCGTACCCCTCGGTCGAGAAGGCCGCCAGCCACCCCGTCCGCAGGCCGCCCTGCTCGCCCATGCGTCCCGACACGCCCGCCGCGGCGCCGAAACCAGCACCCCCAAACCCTCCCGCGCCGCCCGCGCCGAACTGCGCCCCCGCGGGCTGCGCTCCGTAGCCGTACGAGGCCTGCTGCGGGGTCGCGTGGCCCGAGACGGCGGCCGGGGAGTAGGAGGAGGGGTAGAACTGGAGGTTCTGGGCGCCCGCTGCGCCCGGGGGGACGGGGCCGGCGCCGGGGCCTGGCCCGTAGGCTTGTTGTTGGTAGTAGTTTGACATCTTTTGTGTGCTGTGTGTTTTGTGTGTTTGTTTCTCCTTGCGTGCGTTGGTGCGCGTGCAACTGTGCTGTCCCTTCCCCCCTGTCGATCGTTTCGTATGCGCTTCGGTTTATACTCTGGAGAGAGGTTCGCGACCCTGGACTTCGTGGGGATGTATCGAATTCGCTCGTATGCTCGTCAGGGGAAGTTGAGTTCGCGATGGGAGGCTCGCGAGCCGGGTTGCGCCCTAGGGGGGTTTGTGGTGCGTGGCGCGGGCGCGTCGGTTTCTGCGTGGAGAGGACAGGTTGACCTAAGCTAAGGCACGGGACGCTGTTGGAGATGTAGCTTCTTTGGAGCCTCACCACACGTCAGACCGTCAGGGCTGGAGCTGCTGGAGGAAGCGGGACCTGGGGGAAACTAATGCCTGAGCTTTGAGGCAGGTAGATGATCTTATCGTTATCGATAGCCAGCTAATTATCGGGTGGTCATTAGGTAATCATTCAGCTTAGGTAACTTTTGTTCTTTGCCAAGGGACCCATCTGGGCTGAATGCCCCGGCGCGTGGGTTCACTTCCCCATCCCCAATCTCCCCGTCGGCCTTGTTGGTCTTCAAGGATCTTGTGCAACATCAGACCACAAGAGAGATGAACTGCCCACGACGTTACCTAACGGTAACTAAGAGGCAAGCCGATCGTTATGCTGCCTTTTCATAGGGATGTCGACGTCACGCAATCGCCCGGTTTTCCTGTCAATCGTGCTCTACCGAGTACCGACATCACCGGGCAGAAGCGGCGCCGGCACTGGATGCCTCTTCCAACTAGCGTCAAACAGAAGCGCGATTTTTTCTGCCCATAGTCGTCGGCCGGCTTTAACCTGTAAAAGGCAAGTGAGAGCGTCTTCCACGCGGAGGGCCCAGGCCAGACTCTCGTCTCCAGACGTCCTCACCCGCAAAGTCCAAATTCCCGGTCATTTCGCGGCAGTTCTCTCGCCTTTCTCCCCCTATTGACCCATGGCACCGGGACGAGCGATATACTACAGAGTCTGCCAAGGTCGACGGCAGTGGACAGTTCATCTCCACAACGCCCCATGTCATGCTGCTGCGGCTTTTTGAACACGACGAGAAGGACATCGTGAGATTGGGAAGAAGTGTGGTCCACGACTCCACGGACGAGTCTCGCGACATTACCCCTTTGCGGCATGCTCCCCAGTGAATGACAATATCGTCCTCGGGCACGTTTCCATCGAAAGACCGACCTGGCCAGCCGCTCACTGAGTCGCGCACCCTTCTAGACCGATTAAGCCCTGGTCGACGTTCCATCGAGTCCGTGTGCGGATGCTCTCCGAGATGGAGGGCGGCTGAGAGTGAGATCCACGGGGGAGAAGCCCTGCGACTTAGGGCCGTAAAGGGGAGGTCTCCTTAGTGTGGGATGCCATCCGACTGGTGAGCTCTGCGCGTTATTTGTGCCTCTTCAGCGGCCTTTGATGCCGTAAAAGCACTGATCACGGGTTCCGCCCTACGAGCCCAGGGATACCCTTCCATGCTGGGCGGTCCTTCGAATCTCTCCATGGCCGGGATTTCTCTACCACGGAGATGTCGATGGATCCGTACTCTGGCGGCCAAGCCTCCAACGACGAGCTGCTCTACGTGTGTGGAGTTTTCTTTCCACCAACGAGAGGCCGGCATAGCATCACTCCCAATAAGCCAGGGGTGCTCGCTGGCGGCCGCAGATAGAATAGTCTCCTCATGGATTGTTCATGGATGACGGCCAGCGGCTGAAGCTTGGTCGAAATAAGGCCCAAAGCCGTCATCTTATAGACGAGGGCCTCCTTGTTGACAGCCGCGAAGCTTTGTATTTAAGCTTGATGCGAGCCGGCTAAACGGCAGACTGCTGATCCTTCTTGTTGATCATACCTTAGTAACTAGCTGCAGTCTCTCCTTCTCTTTACCTCAACAGCAATCATGGGTCTTTACAAGTTCCTCCTCGCGATCCTCCCGGTCGTCATGGCCGCCGACATCTATGTCGCGCCCGCCGGCTCCGACACCGCGGCCGGTACCCTCGCGGCCCCCCTCAAGTCGATCCAGAAGGCCGTCGACAAGGCTGTCGCTGGCGATACCATCTACCTCCGTGCCGGCACTTACAAGCCCACGACCAACATCAAGATCACCAAGAGTGGTACGGCCGCCAAGCCCTACACCATGACGGCGTACAACAACGAGCAGGTCATCCTCGACGGCGAGGCCCTGCCCGGCACCCCTGCCGCGCTCAATGCCGCCCTTGCCAACGGCGACCGCGGTGTTCTGCACATCGAGAAGGCCAACTACTGGAAGTTCTACAAGTTGACCATCATCAACGGCCCGTACGGCGTCTACCTCCGTGATGGTAACAACAACTACTTCGAGCGTATTGTCACCCACGACAACTACGAGACCGGCTTCCAGATGCAGGGTGCCCTGAACAACAACCAGGTCGTCTTCCTCGACTCGTACCGCAACCGTGACCCCCGCAAGAACGGAGAGAGTGCCGATGGCTTTGCCTGCAAGGAGGGCTCCGGCACTGGCAACATCCTGAAGGGTGCCCGTCTCTGGGAGAACGTCGACGACGGTCTGGACCTCTGGTACGTCTCATTCCCTTCGCGCCCCCTTTTCCCATCTTCGGCTCATAGCTAACAACTCGTCAACAGGGAGTTTAAGTCCCCCATCACCATCATGGACACCATCTCCTGGGGCAACGGCGTCAACCGCTGGGGCTTCACCGACTTCCAGGGCGACGGTAACGGCTTCAAGCTCGGCGGCGGCGGCGCGGGCGAGACGGGCGCGGCCAACCACGTCGTCACCAACTGCATCGCCTTCCAGAACGCCGCCAAGGGCTTCACGGACAACAAGCAGCCCGGCAACTTCCAGTTCTCCCGCAACACGGCCTGGAACAACGGCGCCGTCGGCTTCCAGACCATCACGACCAAGTCCACGCTCAAGAACAACGTCGCCTCGAGCAACTCCAAGACCACCGCCAAGACCGGCCAGACGTCGCTGGTCAAGGGCACCAGCAGCAGCGGCAACTCGTGGGACGGCAGCGCCACGTGGTCCGACAAGAGCTTCAAGAGCGTCGACGTCAGCCTCGTCAAGGGCGCGCGCCAGGCGAACGGCAAGATCGCCGCGAGCAACTTCCTCATCCCCACCTCCGGCTCTGGCGTCGGTGCCACCACCACCTGGTCTTAGGTTCTTTGGCCGTAATCAGCATGCCGGCGTAGACGCTGGGAGTATTCTTCTGTACATATTAGATTCTGTAAATAATTAGTTAGACTGCCATCGTCGCAGAGTACATACACACTAGACAAGTACATATTGCATCTGTCATAAATTTCACTTGCGCGAATAGTGCATTGCGGAGACAAATTATAGCTGCCACTCATGAATCGCACGCTGCCATGCTGCTGAAGTCTTTTGCCGAGCCTCGTCAAGAAATGTGTGTAAATGAACTCCGAGCATGGGTTATTGACAAGCCCATGTCTATGGGGGTTGGGAGGCGTGGCTGGCAAAAGGCGCAGTAATTCATGCCGAATTGTCGCTACCAGATCTTGAATAGGGGGCAGAGGTGAGAATAAGCTCAAGGAAACAATTATCGGCCCCGTTAGGGAGACGTAGAAAAAAGGGCACGAGCGCACCGGCCGGAGCATTTTTCGCGATGGTCTCGAACTCAAATCCAGCCCGACCCGCGTTCAAGTGGACAAGGGGAATCGTGGGAAGTGATTAATGAAATCTGACGAGGGCAGATGCGCACAGTTGGTCTCAGCTGGTGGTGGGGTGATCGGTCACCGACGGAAGCTCGCAGAAGCCGCAGAAAAAAAAGGATAATCCTCGGCGCGGCAAAACCTCGCGCCGCCGAGCTCTCGGAATTTCTCGTCGGCAATTTCCATATCGCGATGGATTTTTCTGGCTTCGGAGGCAAGTAGAGCCACTCAGCACCCGATCCACCCCCAACAGTCAGCAGCAGCTCTTCTGCCTCGCGACGACGACGATCGATCGATCGCTCTCCTCACAGCCTCTGTCCGACCACCGTTCGAGGTCCGCACGCGGCTTTTTTTTGTCTCTTTCGAGTCAAATCTGTACGACTAGTTTACTCCGCAGAACAGCTGCATTAATCTACCAAAAATGGTGAGTCTCTACCGACGCCACATCGCATCGCATCCCTCCGCGCCTGCCGACCGACATGCTCTCGCCGGCTTCTTTACGCTGCTGCGCAATCACGGAAACCACAAACAATGACAGCGAGGCTAACCCCACGCCCCAATAGGCCTACCGCCTCATCACCCAAGTCGTCTTCGTCGGCTCGCGCATCGTCGGGCGCTCCTTCGCCGCGGCCTACAAGCAGGCCCAGGCGTCCTCCGAGTACGCGCGCGCGCAGGCCAAGGCTGGCAACGGCAGCAGCGGCTCCGCGGGGGCCAAGGCCAACGGCGCGGCGGGCATGACGCTCGACGAGGCGTGCAAGATCCTCGACGTCGAGGCGCCCAAGGACGGCGCGGCCAACGCGGGAGAGGTCATGGACCGCTTCAAGCGGCTCTTCGACGCCAACGACCCCAAGAAGGGCGGCAGCTTCTACCTGCAGAGCAAGATCCTGCGCGCGCGCGAGAGGCTCGAGAGGGAGATCGGTCCTATTGTTGAGAAGCAGGAGGCCGAGGCTGAGGTGAAAGAGGGGTTCAAGCCCAAGATTTACAAGGACCGGTGAGCGGCGATGAGGATGGGGGGGGAGGTACGCATCATCCTCGAGGCTGGCGGCTTTTGGAAACAAACTACAAGACTTTTCGACGATGGGCTATACCGTCCCCCGCACACGACGACGAAAGGCCGAGAGCGCCTCGCCAGGGCTGCTCTCGAAAGAGGCCTGGATACAAAAACCTGTATTGGAACAAACTTCACTCGACTCCGCATGGCATGGCGTTTTATTTGGGAGGGTGGATTCGGCGTGGCACCGCCAGCGTTTGGCATGGTTAGACGATAAAAAAAAGGGTTGCTCAAATGTGTTAATACTGTACTATAAGAAGAGACTGGGGGAGGCGAGGAGTTGAGACGGCCAGAGAGGTCGCCGGGAATACAGACCATGTGTTCTACATTCGTGTCCTACGTACGTGCCACTGCAGAGGGAGTGACTGGAGGAGTTGGGCTCGTCAACTAGGAGAACAGAATCATCCACCGCACGTTGTTCCATCCGTATGCAGACGACCGGCCCAACTTCCGCAGCAGGTTCCGAGACGATCCCAAGCCGGGACCAACAACCAAGACCTCCCCCGATCGTCCGATGCCGATCCTCGGACGACGGACGAAGCCCCGCAAAAGAAAAAGCCGCAAGCCCCGAAAAGCACACACGCAAAAAGCTGCTTATGCAAAAACTGAGAAGATTCGCAAAAAGGTAAGTTGCCCAGAGGCGGATTCGAACCGCCGTCAACACGGAATACGGTGAAAGTAGACCACAACGTATCATCCTAACCAACTAGACGATCTGGGCGAATTTTTCTGATTTGCTCGCCGGGAATGCGAAGCCCCGGAAGCGTTGCGGACTTTCGGCGCGGAAGGGAGCTATGGGCGGTGGTTCTGGCGGAGGGGAGCCACAGTGGAGCTGGCTTGTTTGTGGCCCGCTTGGGAAGTGGGCAAGCAAGCCTGAGGTGAGTAGGTAGGCAGGTACCTGATGAGGTGAGGGTTTGGGATCCGCCATTGGGAATCCCGAGAGATGATTTCAGGCTGTTAACGACGAGGTTCTTGGTTTGTGAATAGTATGGAATGGTGGTGTTGAGGTTCTGCCACATGGTCTATTCATAGTGGGGGATATATCCCCCAAGAAAAGGAGCCAAAGGATATGGTGATCTGGCGTGCGAAACTGCTGGGTCAACTTCCACAACGGCTCTGGGGGGGTTAAAATTGCAGTGAAGAGCGGTCTGCATACACTTGCGTCGGTGCAAACAGGGCGAGCCAGAAACCAATGAGGTGAGTATGTATCTAGTTCTGCATATCACGTTTTTGTCACTCACTTGCGGGCGTGTGTGATTGGGTGTGTGACTGGGTGTGTCACACACCGGATGGATTTTCAAGACGACGGTGAGAAAGCCAGCGCTCTGGAGGGATTTCCTCGAGCAAATCCGAAAACCCAAGACCAAAGTCGAGCTATGTCATTATGCACGTACTTCAAGCACAGTGGCAGAAGAAGCCACGGCCGAGGAAATGGCTACAGCACCATTCACGATTTTGACACACGAGAATTAGAGGAGTGTCGAAAATTGAAATACAACCGGAGATGAACACGGGATCGGATGGTTTGGCAGCTGTCAGTTAGATGTTAGAAATCGAGGTTTCCTGACCTTCACGGCCTTGGGGGGGGATTGGAATGCTGTGAAGGATGGGTTTCGGGGTGGAAACCTCCAATCAGGCTAGACGCAGGTGGCCCAACTCGGCACAGCTCTGAGAAGGGGCTGCAGTAGCTTCTCCGTCCGCCTCGTTTCTCTGGCGTAGCTGGCTGCAAATCGCCTACTGTGGGGCGCGCCTCACTTCTTCCACGTCTGACGCCCGCTAGCATCATGCACGGGATTTTCCAAGGGTGCAGTCACGGACTTCGAACGCTCAAGTCTGAAAGAGGCTGGCTCTCAGCATCTGTTTTTCCAGAGAAGCCGGAAGAAACCAGGACCCAAGCCGACGCCGTTGCGAGAAGAATACGAAGATGAGTCGACACGACCGTCTAACGATGAGAAACTGTGCGCCATTTGGAAAGATCAATATCCTCGCCATCGGGGTGCTGATGCGTTCCTGGTCATCACGGGCCCATTGCACGCCGTTCAAAATGTAGCGAACTGGTTTGCAGCACCTCGGATATAGACTTTGAATTCTTGTCCTGTGGGGCTGTCTTCCACGCCTTGCCCGTCGGCCTTCAAGAAGATGAGAGCTGGTTCAGCAGGTTAGCCTCTCTGCCCTTAAGATGGATTGAAACTACAGTGAAAATGAGAAGCTGACCAGTCATCGCGTCGAGCCTTCACACAGGTCTGATCTAGGCGCTTGGCATAGGCGAGGAACACCGGTTTAGATGGGTTTGGTGACTTTCAGTTTGAAGAGATCGGAAACCGGAGATTCCAGCACCTTCACGGCCTTGAGGGGGGTTAAGAATGCAGTGCAAAAAGTCGAAGAATTCGCTCAGCCGGATCGGGCCATGAGTGCTTCGGCAGATCGACGCAGATGATCTCTCTCTCTCTCTCTCTGCCCGAGGCACATGCAGGTAGGTGCCCATGGCACTGCCTCATACCGTCGAGCAAGCAACATAGCTTCTGCCTCACTATCTTCTCTTCGCCGGTTCTCGCGATGAGTTAAGAACGCAGTGAAATGAGAATCCATCAAGAAGGCTGCCAAAGCCTCCTAGACGCTGCCATTGGACCGACCGTGACCCGCCTAGCGCCCCTAGCCAACCAGTAAAACCACTCCCTTCACCTGTAGCTGACCACCACCAGCTCAGCTCAGATGGTCCTGCAGGCTAGACACAGGTGGCCCAACTCGGCATAGCACTGAGTAGAAGCTACAATAACTTCTCGCCCCTTGCCGTGGGTTAAAGTTGCAGTGAAATGAGCCCCATTTCATCTCCTACTCGCAATCCAGCTACCTACCTATGCGATCAAAACTTTCTGCAGTCCATGGTTGGCGACCGGCTCGCCAGCTTACGAGGCGACTGACCTGCCAGAGTTCGTGTCCGAGAAGGCAAGTTTAAGCACGAGAGCGATGGAGAAATTTTGGCAGGACATCTCTGGAGCTAAGCATCTCGCCGCTGGAAGATATCTGTCAGTGGATCTCCTACGAAATCTTGGTAAGTGTTGGGTGGCCGCGAACGAATGCGGGGGAAGAGCTGCTGTCGTCTTGATCTCTCTGGGGGGGGGGGGGTTGTTTAAAATTGCTGTGAACGGTGGCTTGCGAGCTGGTCCACGTGAAATGCGAGATCGGATCACTTATCGGAAGCTAGCGGGACAGTTGAGAAACGTCTTCTCGACGTTTAAACTTCTTGGGCCTATTAGTTGAGTACTATCCACGTCCTACTCCAATGCCCTGGCGGATTCCTTTCCGCACTATGAAACCACGTCAAACCGCAGCGTTCCTCGCCACACTTCCAAGCCAGCTATAACCACTGCATCGGTCAAGGTTCTGTTTCCCCAAGATCACAAGCTGGAGTCAGCTTTAATCACAGCCTCGGCCAGGGCTCCGGTCCCTCCAGGCCACGACCAGCGACGTGACCACGTCCACCGCCACCCTGTTGATCCTCCTGGTTGCTCGAGCTTCCGTAGTCGCTCGCAGCGCTCCACTCTCTCGGGTCTCTGGGCGTCGTATTTCCGCTCTCGCCTGCTGAAAAGCTGTACGTCTGGCCGTGGTATCCAGGCGGCTTCGGCCACGTCCTGAGCGGAGCAGGGTAGAGGTTGCCGCTTTGCGTTCGGCGATCCGGTGGAGGTCGAATGACGTAGCGCACACCGTCATCCACGGAACTGTCGCCGCTGAGGTCGCGAGCGGGAAATGCGTTCGGTTGATTAGTGACCGAGGGGTTGGGCGGCAAAGAGTCGATGATAGCCGCGGCGGCTGCTGCTGGTGTCATCTGGTAGGCATCGTCGGAGAGGGATTCATGTTCGCGGAACTTAGCCCGCTTTCGGAAGAACCAAATGGCGAATATGACCAGGGTAACAGCAGAGAATGTGCCAACAGCGATACCAGCGATTGCGTCAGCGCTAAGACCTGGATTGGAGGGAAACCGCGTGGGTGAGGGAGATGCCGAGCTTGGGCTTGAGGGGTCGGTTGATGTCTGACTGGGCGTCGACGACGGCGGGTCGACAAACCAGATGGTTGTGTCTATCCACGTTGGCTCCGTCGTAGTTGGACTGCCGGACCATGTTGTGATACCTGACGTTGAGTTTGGCAAAGTTGGCAGCGCGCCGGTGCCTGTAGGGGCTGCTCTGGTGGTCGAAGCCGGCGGAGTTGAAGTGTCTTCTGATGAGGTCTCAGAAGAAGCGGTCGGTCCGAAAGCAGTCGTAGGAGGAGACGTTGTATCAACAGACTTGTCGGTGTCGGTTGTAGCCACGACTCTGCTGGTCTGAAGGGTGGTCTCGATCGGAGCAGTAATTGTAACCAACTCGATGGTGGTCAGTATCGGGCGTGCTGTCACGGAGACGTATGTGGGGTTCAAGACTGTCGCCGTCGAGACAAAAGACCCAGTTCTAGTCAAGGTAATGGTCGTCTCGATGGTGATTGTAGACACCCGGCGCGGAAGCAACGATGACTCGTTCGAAACCTGCCGCCGGACCGCAGCTGGGTGTGTAGGAGCAGGTGCGATCATGCCCGCCGAGGGGATAGAACCCTGGGGATGATTGTGTTTGGTCGACAAGGTCGCCTCGGAGCCAGTTGACGCGGTAGTGGAAGCCACGTCCCGCTTGATTTCGACTTTCGGAGACGGAAGCACCGTCACGACGCTTGTTCTGGTGACCAAGACCGGACTGATGAAGGTCAAAGTCCTGCGCAGGGTTAAGACGAAGACCTCGGTCCTGCTGGGAACCTCGACGGTAACCACGCGGGTTAGGACGGTGGTCGTGAGCGAAATCGACGTTTCAACGGAAGATCTGGCAGCGACGGTGAGCATCTCGTCTCATTTTGACTTCCACACAACTTACGTCAGATTTTGTTTCTTGGAAGGCTCGATCACGGCCTTGCCTTCCTGTCTTTTCGGCAGTTGGTCTGTCGCCAAGCCGGTGGCCACCTGACCCGTGTCGCCTTGGAAGCTGCCGGAGATATCGTCAACCGAGTGACGAAGTGTCGCTAAGAAACCTTCAGTAACTGGACAAGAAAAAGATGAAGTGGGAGCAAGAGTCGAGTTACCTTCCATCGAGGTCGCGATGGCCGAGGCCGAGGCCAAGGCCAAGGCCAAGGCCTGGAGGAGCCAGGAAGTCTGCATGTTGGGCCCTGTTGTTGTAGGAAAAAAAGAAGTGGGAGAGAGAATTTTGCAGAAAGGGAAGGAGTAGGTAGACTACGAGCGCGACGACGGATGACGGTGACGACGGACAGTGAATAGGTAGAATGCGAACACAATGACGGATAGTGAGGACAGCAGACAGTGACTAGAATACATAAAGGCCGATACCTAGCAAGAACGGCAGACAGGAAAGGCCGATACGTAGCAAGAACTGCAGAGAGGAGGAACAATACATGAAGAACGCTACATGACAGAGACAATAGATCGTGGCAATAATGTGTAGAGACCGACTAGTAGCAAGAATAACAAACAAGAGGACTAACTGATACATAAAGAATAACCAATAGTAAAGATGACGGCCAGACAACAAGGCCAGTGACAGACAACAAGAGTAATAGATAACAAGGAAGATAGCAAGGACAACCAACAGAAGGGAAACATACAGAAAGGATAACAGACAGAAGATAATAATAGACAGTGAGGATAGTGGATAGAAAGACTAGCATACAGGGAGGAAGGCAGATAGATAGGACAGTGGACAGAAAGGACAGCGTACGGAGAGGATAGTAGACAGCATGAATAGTGGACAGCAGGGAAGGCAGATAGCAAATGGGCAGCAAGAAAGACAGACAGCGGGAACAACAGACTGAAAGTCAACAAACAACAAGGGCAAAGAATGACAGGGCGAGCAGAGGTGGCAGTAAAAACATGGCAAGAAGCTCGGGAAATCACAATGGCTCACATTGATGAATTGCAGGGCAGCTACCCTACAAAAGGAGGAATTGTCTAAGGAAGGTGCAGACTTTTAGCATCCCTCCTATTATGCCTGTCGAGAACCATTAAATGGGAATGACCTGTCTGAGGCAAGTCTACCTCCTGAGCCGCACTTGGCGTCAGGTAGAGACAGCATTTGGTATGGCTTGCGTGAAGATGTATCGGAGAATTCTGTCTCATGTGGCCCACAGGGGCAGAGTCCTAGCTGCAGGACGTTGTAGGGCCACGGGCTGGGCCGGCCCAGCTCAAGATCGACTGGCGAGGCACCGAGTGTGGATGATCCGTAGGTCATACACCAGGGGAGAGCGGGCTGAGAAGCCGGGTTCGCATCTTCGGATGGCGGAGATCCGGGGGAGCCGCGCCCAACATTTCTGGGGGGTTCGTCCCAATGTGGCGCTTGAGACGACAACCTACGCAATATGCTGTCGATCTGGGAGATCATGAGGGGCAACACTTGTTGCTGCATCAGAGAAGCGGGATTCTTCTGGTCCCGAACAGTGTCAGTGTGTCATGTTCGTCAAGGACGGAACCAACAGGGGATCGAACGCCTGAACAGCGCGCCACAGCAGCACCAGTCAGACGACTGTAGAAGACATGGCTGCTGCAGGACCGAAGAGCAGTCAAATGAGCAACTGGACCGAAAACGAAGAGACAGGAGCAAGTCCTCGAAACTGGTTACGCTTGGACGTTCGTCAATCAATGCGAGGAGAGACAGACGGCTGGGTCGAGTTTCTTGGGGACGAACGGGTCGGATCCGGGAGCGCACAGACCTCCTGGGCGGGTCGCATCCCGGGCGCTCCACTGCCGTCGGGCCAACGATGATGCATCCCGACGACTGGGGCCGGGCCGGTCAATCTACGAAATGTACCTAGGTACCTCCATCTTGTGCTCCCCAGACTCTCCCCTCATGATGCATCGCCCGTCCCCTACTACCGTTCTCGCACCACACTGAACGACAATTGCAGCTAGCTCACGCCAATGATGGACATTCCATAAAGCAACGGAAAACGAACGGTCTTGTTTATTGTCATTACTCTGATCATGCTTGGTCATCAGGTCGTCTCGGCCTCCGCGGAGGCACGGGTGGGGGTATCTCTATGGTCATTCTGTCGTCGTCCTTGCCACTCTTCGCACTGCCACCGCTGCTCCGGTCGACGGCATACGTATCGCCGCTGAGGCCAGACATCGGGCTCCAGCGGTTGGGGCTCAGCGGGTCTTTCTTCGCATCCCCCAGGTCCTCTCCCACCTCCGTCCCGAGGCTCAACCTCATCGTCTTGAGGACGACGCCGTCGTGCTGTCCGTACTGCTCGTAGTACGCGGGAGCAGCAGCCTCTTCGTACGGCGGGTCCGTCGAGTATATAGACGAGCTCCTCTTCATCTCCCACGCCTGCGGCTTCAGCATCAGCCTGCCGTCCCCTGCCAGGTTCCGCCCCCTACTCCGCGGCGGCGCGGCACCCAGCACGGCGCTCCTCAGGCTCAGCACCGTCGGCGAGTGGTGCATCCCCGATAGAGCCGGCACGGGAGGCGCCGGCGTGCGTAGCCTGTTCAAGTGGCTCGCAACGCTGGCATTCCTCGTCCCGGCAAACGGCGTGCTCGGCTCCGTCCAGGGGTACCCGTGGTACGTCAGACTGGTCAAGTCGAAGCTCTCGTCCCCTCTTGTCTCGAGCGACCTTCTCTTCGCCGCGGCCATCAGGGCTGGGAATAGCCTCGCCAACAGCGGCCGCAAGGTCGGTGCGCTGGCGCAAATGAGCGCGAGGTCGCACTCCAGAATCGTCATGACGAAGAAGGCAAGCGTATCGCTGACACCCGCGCCGCCGGGACGATAGTGCCGGTGCAGACTGAGCTGGAGCCGGACCATGCTCGCAGCAACTACAAAGACGCCCAGGCTCAATACAGCGGCGAGCGCGAATTTCTGCTTCTTTGGCAGGTCGAGCCGTGCGACACAGGGCGCGACCATGGCGATGAGCCACACGTCCGTCGCGGAGTGCAAGCTGGCGCTGGATATCAACAGCTCCGGAAACCCGAAGCAAACCATCGGCTTGCCGAAGAACTGTCCCACGACGGGATGGCACTGCAAGAAGCTCATGAGCAGCAGCGGCAGACTGTACGCGAGGACAAACGCAACAGTGCCCCACGCCAGCCGGCGCTCGCGGGCACGCGACGACTTGAACACGCGCAGGTAGAAGGCGAGGATGGAGAACTTTGTCAGGCAGAGGCAGATCTGGTAGTAGATCAGCCCCAGGTAGGTGCGCATGATGTACGGGTTGGCGTCGTCAGTCTCGTTGGGGACGGCGGCCAGGAGATTTGGCGTCGTGGCGGTGATGCTATAGACGATGCAGAGGGCGGTGGAGAAGAGCCAGGAGAGGAAGATGAGGGTGTCGTCGATGAACCACTTCTTGATCACCCACAGGCGGGAGGCGATGCGGGCGAAGAGGAAGAGCGTGCAGATGGCGTGCGGCAGGATGATGCCGGTCATGAAGACGGGGATATTCGCATCGTTCTGGGAATGTTAGTAAGGGTAAGAACTCAAGAGGCTGTGGTGACTTACAATCTCCTTCAGCGCGGGGGCTGGGAGGACCGGAGACGGTGTCTTTGGGTATGTGAGGTTGAGGCCGAGTTCATCGTTCGACATGTTTGCAACGCTGGGCGCAGAGATGCGTGCCGGCAACTGTTGATTCTTTTCGCGTTCTACACGCCCAGACTGGTTTTTGAGGGACTCACATCCTCGAACCCCACGGGCAAGTAAGTTGACTTTGAGGTTTTGACGATGATGAACAGCAGATGGCCTTGGTCGCACACAACATGCGCTGTTCAGAGCAGCCGTCCACGTTTACATACGATCAGAAAAAAAGAGAGTCCATGGCCAGAATAGGAAACCCAGAGTGTCACCCGTCATGCGGAAAGGGCTGGCCATCCATGAACCATGCCTGCCACCCACTCACACCTCCATCCCGGCAAACAGACACCGTGGACCCTGGGAACATGCTCCCGCTAGATCGACCACGTCGCCCAACTCAATCCGGCCGGGATGCGGACGGGAGCACTTCTTCCTGGCGGGGTCTTTAGTCTACTAGCCTCTGCCAGAGGCAAGTCATGTACCAGCAGCGTTCTGCAGGCTAAACGGCCGGGATCGCGATTGGGCCAAGGCCCTCCTTTTGGGTTCTTTGGGGCGGGTGGTGGTGATCCTCGGCTTCGGCTGTTGGACGCTACCTCGCGGCGGGAACAGAATCCGACTCGACTCGCCAGACGTCTTGTGTCCCAAGTTCCCGTTTCTCCAGCAGCTTCATGTCGGTTGTCGAGCTGCTCAGCTCGTCCAATCTAGGGCTGAAACGACGGAACGGCTCAAGGCTGTGAGGTTGATGTTCAATTCTGTTGGTGTTGGCCCGGGGGCTTTCAACTCATGAACCGAAACAAATGACCCGCCTGTCAAAAGAAGTCAGACTCCCAAAAGCCTCCGTCTCTCGAGCCGAACCATCCTCAGTTCAAGCTCATCCCCCGTCCCCGCGCCTGTTCTCCGACTCGCAACGCCGCCGCCGTCAGCCAGTCACCGCACTCCCCCGCGGTGCGGGGTGGGTTATGCCACACACATCCGCGCAGGAAGAACATCCGCAGAACAATGCAAGCTGTGTGTGTATGTATGCAAGCTTTGTATGTAGGTGTCTGCTTCCCTCCCCCCCTCCCTCACGCTCTGGACCCCACCACAGGACCTCACATGCTCACACGCGCAGCGGAATGCCGTCCGGGAGTTGCCCGATCCGGCAGGACCTTGCTGCGCCGCGAGCCCGATTG
The DNA here is from genome assembly GCA_014235945.1 of Colletotrichum plurivorum. Lineage (NCBI taxonomy): Eukaryota > Fungi > Ascomycota > Sordariomycetes > Glomerellales > Glomerellaceae > Colletotrichum > Colletotrichum plurivorum. Next base: position 231,072 of record WIGO01000039.1, read on the forward strand.
GTGGGCCATTTCCTGCACTTTGCATGCGCGAGAAAATCCGCCCTCGTGGGTTGCGGCCTTTTCCGGGCCTTCCTGGGATTTGCGATTGCATTTTCTTCTCCTCTGGTGCTGTGTGTGTCCTCTTCGCGGGGTAAGACCTCAGCTCGCTGGCTTCTTCGCTCATGCATCCCATGGGGGAGGGAGGGATGGTCATCGTCAGATCTGCGCCCCCAACTGACTCTTGCTGATCGCCTCCCCACGGCCGCAAGGAGCAGGGGAGGAGGAGGACCCTCCGCTTCTGTTCTTCATGCGCTTTGCATGGCCATGCCCTACTATCTATCCACTTACTCAATAGTGCGAGATCTCGAACAGAAGAAAAGGCTTCGGCCCGTCTTTCCCTTGACTTTCATTGACTAGCCAGTGCTAACAGTCGACGTGGTGTCAATTGCCTTTCGTAGGGAGCACCGCCCGATGGCGCGTCCGAAGACGAGATCGTCAGAAGCTCGACGATGACCGAACCTCCAGCAGCCATTGAGCAGCCAAAGAGGGCTGGACTACCAACCAACCTATGGTGTGGTGTGTGTATCCACGTGAATGGGAGCCATTTAAACACAAAAAAAAAGGCGAACTCGTGCGGGACCCAAACGGCTGAGTAGCCGTGGTCCAGAGTTCGAGCTACTATTACCTTACTATAGTATAGTAGTGTACGCTTGAGCTTGTAAGAGCGCGCTCAGGGATGCATCCCTGATCCACTGGGATGACAAGCTGTCGCTGGGTCTTTGCGCGGGGTAATTCTTTTTGCCTTATCTGCTGCTGGGTTCTCTCGTCTTTGCATGATGTTTCCTGACGTCGGGTGGAGAGAGGTCCGTGTGTTTCCAAGCTTGACTTTGACGTCTTTCCCTATCTTTGTGATTGGATATAGGAATGGATGTTCGACGTCGCGGTGGTGGTGGCGGCGGCGGCATCGACGTCTGTGCGGTACCCGACGACGAGCCGGTAACTGCGTTGCGATGACGGGATTGCGTGTGGCGTATGACGATGGGACTGCCTTTTCCGAGATTCTAGATGCGAAGTTTGCCGAGCCGTTGCGAAGATAGTGCATTGTATCACTGCACCTCGTGAAGTTTTCCATGACGAGGTGAGGTGAGGCTCAGCGACATTCTTGGCTTCAGAAAGGCTATCGGCGATGCTGTCGAAGCCTCGTCTTGGCGCGAACCATAGTGGGATGTTTTTCTTGGCCTGCGGCGAGAGCTGAGGAGCCTCGGGACGCGGGTATCAACATGTGTTTTGGGCCGACGGCGGGTATCGTGTGCATTCGCTCTGAAGCTGAAGCACGAACAGCATCATGAGAAACAAAGACGAGGCGATGATCTGTTACGGTTGATATTATAGTACACTTCTAACGAGCGGACTCATTGTCCGCCACGGTAACTGAAGATAAATGTGACACTTTCGAATCTACAATACACGCTCTCAACACGTTTCAATCCACATAGCCGAAGTCAAGAAAAGTCTACTAAGCGTCTCAGACACGTCTCACTTGCCCTCAATCTCCTTGGCCTTCTCCAGCGCGCGCTGATACCCAGGCTGCGCTTTGAGTCTATCAATGTACGCAAACACAACAGGATACGCGGCGCGCGCCGACCCTCCCGGCCAGGAGCCCATCGCGTCGTAGGCGCCCCACTCCTCGGCCCCGGTGATGCCGAAGCTGATGAGGATGTCGGCGGCGGTGAGCTCCGGCCCGCAGAGGAAGCCTCCTTCCTCCTGGTCCACGCCCGGCGCGGTCTTGAGGAAGCCGTCGAGGAGGTTCAGGTGCCTCTCCGCGTCGGGGCGGGTCACGATGGAGAAGATCTTGCTGACGACGGCGGAGGTGATGGGGCGGATGAAGAAGGGGACGTTGTTTGATTTGAGGACTGCGTGGAGATGTGATTAGTGTCCATTTTTGAGATGCATGGAAGGAGGATGAGTGGCAAAGTCGGTGAGTGAGTGAGTGAGTGCGTGCTTGGGTGAATGAGAGTGAGATGACGAGTGAGATGGCGAATGAGATGGCGGATGAGACGACGAGTGAGATGGCGGATGAGAAGTGAAATGAGTGAGATCACGCCACTTACTGCTGAGAATGAGGTACTGCACCAAATTCGGCAAGAAGCTCCCCTCAACATAGTGCAGAATGTACTGAAACCGCGCATACGCCTCCGTCTCCCCGCCGACGCGGCCCTCCTGCCCGTCCTTCCACTTCTTCGGCACCAGCGACGGCTTGTTCTGGCTGAAGTGCTCGACGAGGTACTGCGTGATATACCCGCTCTCCGCGATCCTCACGGGTTGCTGCCCCCCGGCCGGCGTGATCTCGAGGACCGGCGCCTTGCCGAGCGGGTGGACCTCCGCGAGCTCCGGGGGCGCTTGGCGGGTCGGCGAGCGGCGGAAGGCCTCGACTTCGTATTTTAGGTTGAGCTCGTCGAGGAGCCAGACTGTGTTTTGGGCGCGGGAGTCGTTGAGCCTGGGCGGTTTAGCGTGTATTTCATGGGAATGTCCAGATAGTGGGGTGAGAGTACCAGTAGAGCTTGATCTTGGGTTGTTCGGAGGCCATCTTGGGTGATGTCGCGAATGATCGCGCGGATGCCGTTGCTCGATTGTGCGCCGGGTGATGACGATGGTGGTGAGCAAGTGGGACGGAGAATGTCTTGGAGAGCTGGGATGGCGAGATGCGGGGTGCGCGGAGGCAGCGTCCTGTGGCGAGTCCAGTGGTCATGATGAGATACGAGATCTAGCGAGATCTTGGGGCGAAAAGGAACGCCGGCTTTTATTACGTGGTCCCTTCATAAGACACACTGCATGCAGCAGCACACGGAGGACGGGGGACGGGATGGCCCGGAGGCGGAGGACGGCGGTTGTGTGGGCCGTGTGGCGTCTGCTTAAGGAGAATGTCGCCGGGATGGTGTTCCTCCATGGCCTTTGCAGTCGGGCGGGAGCCTGTCTGAAAAAAGCTTGGTCACGAATGTCCTCACAGGGGGTTGGCATGTCATGCATGTAAGACGGGGCGCCGGCCGCAACCCTCCTAACCCCGAGTTCGAGTTGCCGCGCAACCAGGACCCACGATGCCGTCCGTCAGCGCGGAATGCCTCCCGTGATCAAAGACACCCGAATTGTCCCGTATAAGTGGGTGGTTCCGTTGTTACATTGACTGCCTTGCTGTGCCTCTCGACAATCGTCAACGACAACAGACGAGATATCAAAAGTCCCTCCTTCAGACTCACTCAACAACACCCTACAACTTCCTCTTCACCAACCCTTTCCAAAAGTCAAAGCTATTCTCATCGCTCTGCAGCGCCCAGTTTCGCCCCATCTCCCGTCCCTCCGCGTCCACCTCGACGGCCTTCAGCATGCCCCAGTCCCGCGTGATCCCCACGATCCGCGCCCGCGCGCCCGCCTCCGCCTCGAGCGTCACGACCTGCCCGGAGTGCAGCCAGTGGCGGTAGTACCGCTCCTCGAGGTCGCGCGAGAACCCCTCGCGGCGGAACTGGCGGTACGCCGCCTCGATGCGCGTCAGGATGCGCGCCAGCAGCGCCTCGATGTGGAACCCGCCCGCCAGGGACGCCGGCGCGAGCGCGTTGAGGGAGGTCGTGGGCCGGGAGTTTTTCGCGTTGATGCCGATGCCCACGACGCACTGGTACGAGCCCTGGGAGTAGCTGCAGGTGGAGAGGATGCCGCCGATCTTGACGTAGGAGGGGGAGTCGGAGGCGGGGGTGTCGGGGTCCCGGCAGTCTGTAGAAAGAGTTAGTCAGAAGTATGTTTCGGTGTGAGACGATGGAACGTACAGATGTCATTCGGCCACTTGAGCTTGACCGGCATGTCGCCGCAGCCCGTGTCGTACGACTGCACGGCCTCGACGATGGCGATGGCCGAGATGTACTGGATGAAGACGACGGGGTGCGAGGCCGCCAGGTGCGCCGGGTGGTTGATGACGGTCGAGAAGATGAGGCTGCCCCGGGGCGCGACCCAGACATTGGTGCCGCGGCCGCGGCCGGCGACCTGAGTCGATGCCGTGAGCGTGAAGCCCGTGGGCAGCTGGGAAAGGAGCTTGATGTTCCTGCACGCGTGAGTATCTAAGCAAAACGTGACGGCATGAGGGGACATACTTATCCATGAGGGTGTTGGTGCTCGTGACGACCTCGCCGTACATCAACGTATCACCCCACTCCTCCGCATCCGGCTCCCTCTCGCGGTACGCCTTGAGAGAGTTGTAGAACAGCCGGTGGTTGAAGCACGGCGTCTCCTTGGCGTCCGGCCACGCCTCCTCGTGCGGGACAATCACCTTGACGACGCCATCGTAGTCCGGTACTCCCCCAGACTCGGGCAGCGCCTCCCTGAGCTCGTCAACATCCCACCGCGACGACGCCTTCTCGATGCGGAACATATCGTGCTCGCCGTGGATATACTCGTCGCCCTCGGGCGTGCGCGTGATGGCCTCCTCCCACGATGCGAGCACCTCGGCGACCTCGGAGTGGTTGGCCGAGGTCAGATGCAGCCGGGATAGAGACGGCGGACCGGCAGCGTCCGCGGAGAGTTCAAGGCCCAGACGGGAAAGGCATGCGCGCAGGAAGGAGACGCGCGCGGCGTCGGCGGCCACGAGGGAGGATACGAGGGAGGCGTAGGAAGGGATGCCGGGCTGCGGGTTGAGGTTTGCGGCGGCGAACCTGGGAGTACGTTAGTGATCGAGTGCATGCTTGCGGGAAAAGGGGCTCGGCCTTACTCGGGATGAGGACCGGTGAGGATTGCGGTGCCGGAGCCGACCTTGCACTGAATGACGGCGGCCTTGCCCGTTCCTCCGTCGACGGCAATGTCGTCCGCGTAGCTGGCGAGCACCTCGACGCCCTCAAACTTGTCCGCATCGACAAATACCCCGCCACCGTTGTAGTAACTCAACACCTCCCTAGCCTCGCCCAAGCCCTCTTTAACGCTCAACCTAACCGCCTTCGCACCTGCCTCGCTATGGTACGCAAACCCCTTGAAGGCGCCGCCGCGGCACGTCCCGGGGAAGAACCCCAGCTCGCGAGAGCCAATGACCTCGAGCGTGCGGTCGCCGACCTCGAACTCGCACCTCCGGGACCCGTAGTACCCGCCGGCGCAGAAGCCGAGGTACGCCCCGCCGCGGCGGACGAACTCGAGGATGCGGCGGTTGCCGGCGCCGTTGAGGACGCGGCAGTAGCCCAAGTCGCCGCCGCCGGGGACGACGAGGAGCGCGCAGGTCGGCTGCCAGGGCTCCTTGAGCAGGGCGGCCTCGGCGACGGGGATGACGGCGTAGTTGGGCGAGAGGAGCCGGCGGAGGGAGGAGATGCAGTGCCGGACCGACTCGACGGTCGTGCCGGTGCCTGTTGCGGTGTGAGCGGGTGCTTGTGCGTGTGTGTTTTGTGGGGGGCAATTGAGCACTTACCGGTGTAAACCAGCACGTTGAGCTTTCGCGGCGCCATCTCGTGGGTTGAAGACGTCGATGTGAGGGATGAGTTGAGATGAGGTGGTGAGTGAGTGACTTAGTCTGTGTGGCGGGGTGGTTTTAGGGACACTGTTCCCCCCAACAGAATTTCGGGATTTCAATTGACTCCTTTTTTTCTTCCCTCTCTCACGAACCAAAACTCCGACAAAGGCCAACAGAACCTGCCTTTTCAAACTGCCAAAGCAGAGAGGCGAAGGGGAGAAGATGTCGAAGCAAGAAAGCGACGTAGCGCGAAAGGCTGCCGAGGACGACGAGCCCGATGATTGGTAAGACGATTTGCTTTTTCACCCAGCTCACACCAGTGTCTGAGACGCTCTCATCCGCGACGGGAGGTTTGGAGGAGATGAGGACTTGAAAAAAAGAAGAAAAACATAAACAAAACGAATTGTCAACGGTGCCACTAGACAACTGGGCTAACGCTCGATGCGCAGGGACAAGCGCATCTTCAGCACCGGCTGCGCAGGTACGCCCGAACGTCCGCTGCTTAGCGGGAGGCTCGGGAGAACGCTAACATCGGAGCCGGACAGACGAGAATGCAAAGTTGACGGACTGCTACTTTGAGAAGAAGGACTGGAGGCAATGCACAGCTGAGGTGAGCAGCGTTGGCTGAGGTGATTGGGGAGTGAAGCTGATGACGATACAGATGGAGAGGTTCAAGAGCTGTTGGAAGCAGCAGGGCAACGATGCCAGGACCGACACGAAGGATGCATAGAGAGGCACGCCGAAGCAAACGAACTGTATCATATTGTACCAACATCTGTATTCAAGAACTCCCATCAGTCATGAACTCGACTGCATGTATTTCATCCCGGATAGTGGGTGATTGAGTGGGCTGATGAGAAGACAGTGCGGTCTGGAACAGAGTTGACACAGTGTGACTTTTTAGCGGTGGCCCAAGCTCCAATCCCAGCGGCTACGGCACCGCGTTCTCCCGCGCCGACCAAAATTTCCCATCGGGCGAGACGTAGCTATCGCCGCCTCCCAATTTTCAGGACCGTCATCGACAGCGCGCAAGAGGACCACCAGCCCACCCTGCTCCCCTCGCCGTCCAATTTTTCTTTCTCCCCTCGTGTATTACTATAATAGCCACCTCCGTATCGCAAGTACCCGACCGATCGAACAGCCCCAAAGCTCACAATGGCCTCCCACTTCGCCATGCGCCCGCTCCTCCGCGCCTCGTCGCGCCCATCGTTCCGCCACACCGTCGCAAGGCTCTCAACGACAAGCCTCCTCAGGACCGCCGCCACCCCAGAGGCAGCGACCGCTACAACCTCAACGACGACCAACGCGACCCCGTCCCCGACACCCGCAAAGCCGACCCCAGCACCCCAGGCCGCAAAGAAGGTCTACACCCCCAAACCCGCGCCCCCCAGGCTAGCACCCAAACCAGCACCCAAACCAGCACCTAAACCCGCCCCGAAGCCCGCGAAGCAGCCCCAGTCCGCACCCGAAGAGCAGCCCGACCCGATCTTCCCCGACGAAACCGGTCCCCGGCCGCCGGCCCCCTCCTACTTTCCCACGTCCTCGCCCTACACCCCGGGGGCGGAGCAGACCAACGGCGGCAGCGGCCACATCGACTGGACCAAGTCCTACTACGGCCTCGGCACCGCCCGCTTCCCAAAGGAGGTCGTCGACATCCTCGCGCAGCCCATCAACCTGGCCGACGTCGAGGTCAAGCCCGACGGCATCATCTACCTCCCCGAGATCAAGTACCGCCGCATCCTGAACGCGGCCTTCGGCCCGGGTGGCTGGGGCCTGGTGCCCAAGAGCGATGTTGTTGTGGGTGAGAAGATCGTCACGAGGGAGTACGCTCTCATCTGCGAAGGCCGGTACGTTTCTCCTTTCTCCCAAACCCCCAACACGCAAACAGAAAACTAATTCATCCCCTTGACAGCTTCATCTCCCAAGCCCAGGGCGAAAACTCCTACTTCGGCATCGAGGCCCTCCCCTCCGCCGTCGAGGGTTGCAAGTCCAACGCCCTGATGCGCTGCTGCAAGGACCTCGGCATCGCCTCGGAGCTCTGGGACCCCGTCTTCATCCGCGACTTCCGGAAGCAGCACGCCGTCGAGGTCTGGGTCGAGCACGCCGTCACCAAGAAGAGGAGGACGCTGTGGTCCCGCAAGGACGTCGACGGCATCGTCTACCCTTGGAAGAGGGTGTAATCTTCTTTTTTTGAAGTTGCAAGTTGGGAAGGAAAAGAATCAGAGAGGAGGTTGCCTTGGGACCGCGAACCCCCGCGGGGTTCTTGATAGAGCGGCTGGTGTGTATAAAAAGCAAAACAGAGACGAACGGGAAAAAGTGGTACGCGGGAGCTGAGTGTAAGATTTTGGAGGGAATCTCAAAAACCTGTATAAATAGAGACACAGATGTAACCAGACGAAGGGGGTTATTACGAGGCGTAAAAATGCCGAGGCATTTGCATAGCGACAATTCAAACCTTTCCTTTTACGAAAGACACCGCGCATGACCAGATTCAGGAGGGGGGAACGTCGACGGGGAACGTCGACTTGTAGCGATTCCCAAAAATCTATTCAGCCCTGGTACAACAAGGTGAGAGAGGGGAGCGCAGAAAACCGTTCTGGTCCCCGAGAAGACGTCTCGACTTGCGCCCGAGCCTGTCCATCTATGACGCCCTGCCGGCCGAATTGACCAAAATCACAAAAGTCCACGAGAACTCCATCCCATTCAAAACGATATGCGCATGCAAGACACTGGACCTCTCAATGCTGCACGCCCGTGCTGGACCCACCCTCGGGGTTCTCGGCCGTCGGCGTGGTGCCCCATCCCCACGGCATCCACGATCCACCCGCCTGTTTCCGCCGGACGATGGTCCCATCGCGGTCGTCGTCGCCCTGGTCCTCGGCCCCGCTCTCGGCGTCGATCTTTTCAAAGTCCGTCTCGCTCCGCGACTTGCTGAGCCCGCTGTGGGCGCTCGGTGGCCGCTGCGTGGGCTCCTCCTCGGAGCCGTCGAGCTGCATGCTGCCCGCCCTGGCGGCCTCGGACGGCGCGGCGTCGGTGACCGCGGCCTCGCGCTCGAGGGCCTTAAGGAGGAGCGCCAGTCTCTCACGCTGCGCGGCGATGAAGCTCGTACGCTCGCCGCCCTGCAGTTCTGGCGGGATCAGGCTGCCGGACCTGGACAGATCCGGGGGGTGTGAGCTGCCGCCGGCGCCCGTAGCCGCGGAGACGGCTCCGGCGAGGAGGTTGTAAAAGTCGGCGCCCGTGTTGCCTGCGGGGGCCCAGCGCGCGGCCGGCACGCTAAACCGGGCGAGGAGCGACTGCGTGTAGGACTGCGACGAGGCGGCGGCGGGCTGGGGCGCGGGTTCGGGCTCGCCTGGAGGCAGACCAAGGACGTTCGTCTTAATCAGCTCGATGGCGCGCTTGAGGTAGGCGATACCAGCGGCCTTGAGGCGGTCGTGGGCCTCGGCGATGAACTCCTCGATCTGGGCCTCGTTGTCTTCGAGGAAGGGGTGGACGTGGGTTTGGTAGATGATGCGGGCGCCCTGGGTCTGCGGGAGGACGAGGTAGAGGAGGAAGAGGAGGCGGATGTAAGCGTAGAAGGGGACCCTGGAGGAGAGGCTGTCAGTGGTTGCGACCAAGGTGGAGGACTTCCTGCGCGACGTACCAGACGAGAATCCACTCAGTCCACGACTCGACGAGCAGAGCGCAAGCGAGTACCACCCAGTACATGAGCCATGGCGTCAACTGGGCGGGGTCGGAAGTCTTCAAAGCCTTGTAAGAGGCGAAGAGGGGGAAGAGAAAGGACGCGATGGAGCTGTGGTTCGGTCGCGATGTCAGCATAAGCCGTCGGGAATCGGCAGTAGTTCGCGGTGGACGACCCGGAAGAGGGGCATCTCGTCGCAATCGTCGCAAAGTACAAGGCAGGGAATACGGGGAAGAGGGGCCGAGGCGGCGGCCGCGCGCAGTGTACTCACGACAAGAGATGTGCGAATATGTCGAACATGGTTACTGTTCAGGTCTGAGTAGTGATACAGACGGAGAGTTGTAGAAGGCAAGTGTAAATGGAGCGAGTATCTGTAGAATAAGGCCAAGGTAGGTTAGGTGGCTGGCGGACAGACCACAAGGGTCAGTCAGGGTCGGGTCGATCGGCGTACGCACGCGCAGCAGGCAGCGGGAAGCTTAGCAGGTCAAGCCAAGCCAAGCCCAGCAGCACAGCCAACGTCAGGCGAGAGAGGAGCTGACACGTCCAGTTCCGTTCGGTTCCAGACGAAGTACGAGGGGCAAGACAGGCCCGGTCAGACGCGGGTGTTTGAAAAGGCTCAAGGGCTCAAGGGCTCAGGGTGCCTGACGGATGAGATGGCGTCGGTCGGTGTGCGGTAATACCTCCTCCGGCTGGATCCAGGTTCTCCCCCAGCGGATTGGTAAGTAGATAGGGTGTTGTTGGTTGTACGAGACGAAGTGGAGGAGCAGCTGCGAGGTGCAGGACGGAGGACGGAGGTACGGAGTGGGGAGGAGGGGCAGCTGCAGGCGCAGGCGCAGGTGTAGCAGCAGGCAAGCAGGGTGTCGGCGCTCGGTGGGGCCAAAGGGCCCTGTGCACGAGCACGAGGACAAAGCAGCCCGGGGCAAACCCAGGTCAAGTGAGCTCGCCGTTAGCGGATCCGCCGGCGAGAGGAGGATTCGATGCGCTAATAGACGGTTGATCGAGGAGGGGAGGGGAAGAGGGGTCCGAATGAGATCTTAGTGCCCTGGAGGTGCTGCTTTTGCGGGTTGGAATGCAATCACAACATCCGTAGGTACTTAGTTGAGGTAGCACCGAGACGTCATCGAAGGGGAGGTTCTGCCGATAAGATTAGATAAGCACAGCTGAAACCGGATCTTACAGGGCATACAGTGGATGTTTGATGCGCTAAATCGCTGAGACCATCTCATGTTATGCAAAGAGACACAGGGTTCACCGAGGAAGAAGGCCGTCCTTAAGTAATAACGGCGGTCCTTATGAACACATCGCCGCTGCGAAATTTGATTAGACACGTTTTGTTTATACAGTAAAAAGGTTAATGTACGTGGCCAGGCTGCCAGATATTCTAGCTGCATCTTCCATTAGTGGTGGTGGTGTGGAGCGTTGACTCGGGTGGCTTGCCAGCTTGTGGGCTTAGTCATCAGGTACACGCCTGGAGACATGTCACTCATAGCAGAGACCCAGCATTCGAGGACGGTACGGTCGATGGGTTGGGCGAGAAGGACGATCCGTCCGAGTCGCATCGCACTTTGAGATCACTGCCTGCATCGAATGTTGTCTTATGAGTCCCATCAACTTATCCTTATTAATAAATCTGGCCACAATAGGAGGGAAGTCAGCAGCTACCTTCGGGTACTTCAAAATGGAAGTGCTCGAGGAACTAGTTTATGGTAAAGCGGTTTACAGCTGCAGAGCCTCCCACCCATCATTCTCGATCTGTCACAAACCACAATCACATTCTTCTTTAAGTCTGGTCATTCTACCACCTTCAACCTTCACACTAAGCTGGTGATCTGCTCTCCCCGTCTGTCTGATCGTTCCTTCACAAGAGCGTTCCTCTTGCGCTCCTCCACCACGATTTCCTCTAGGTAGGATCATCACTCTCCTGCGTCCCCCTTTCCTCGTCCCCACTCCCCATCCGGGCCCCTACAGACACTGTCAACCTATCGGAGTACCGAGACTTACCTTGATATAAAATGGGCAATGTAAGTGATCCAAAGGCCCCTCGATTCCCCCTTCTTGGCGTTACTGTAATTGGGAAATAGACGAAGAATCCATGTGCAAGCGCGCTCGGAGACGTAGCAACGCGGTGCTCACTATAGCACGAAGGCTGTTCCGTGACTGTGTACCGCTATGGAAGCCGCACATGGCGGCTAGGTGCTCTGCGACGGCGGGGACCCGCTGCGCAGTGCCGCCAAAGCAACGTCAAATCTCCATGAATCGACCATTCGTTAGGAAGATAGCGTTATGAGATGGTGCCCGGTCGGTACGACATCCGTGTCGTGACGGTGTACCACCCCGGAAGTCGTTGACGGCGGCGAGGTGCTCGGTTAAAGACTGTGCAGGCACCGATGCCACATCCCGAGGCCCTACGGGACTCTTGCAACATACCTGTTGGTATCACAGGCGTGATACCCCTCATGAGGGCGTATAGCAACGGTCACGATCTTCGGTGATAATTGCTGTTG